>SNVD02010312.1:0-463487 GCA_013180625.2 Boswellia sacra | reverse complement strand
AATCCACCGTATCAATCTAGGGTTTGCATCCTATTTAGACATTAAATATCTCACAGCTGCATGGTCAGTATGAACAATTGTTGGAGAATCAATTAAGTACGAATGAAATTTGTCCAATGCAAATACTACTGCAAGTAGTTCTTTTTCAGTTGTTGTGTAATTCATTTGTGCATCATTTAAAGTCCTACTTACATAGTATATGACATAAGGCTTACCTTTTTTTCTTTGTCCTAAGACAGCACCAAGGGCATAGTCACTTGCATCACACATCAGTTCAAAAGGCAAGGACCAATCAGGAGATTGCATAATTGGAGCAGTTGTTAAAAGTCCAATAAATTTATCAAAGGCATTTTGACATTCTTGAGTCCATTCAAAAGAAGTGTCTTTTATTAAGAGGTTTAGATATAGCACTGAAATTTCTTATGAACCTCCTATAAAATCCAGCATGCCCTAAGAATGAACGGACCTCTTTAACTGTTTTTGGTGGAGGTAAATGGGAAATTAATTCCACTTTTGCTTTGTCCACTTCAATTTCTTTAGAAGACACCACATGACCTAAGACAATTCCCGAAGTGACCATATAATGACATTTTTCCCAATTCAAAATAAGACCTTTTTCTACACACCTTTTTAGGACTTTTTCTAAGTTTCCAAGACAATTATCAAAAGAGTTTCCAAAGACAGTTAGATCATCCATGAAAACTTCTAAACAATGCTCGACCATATCACTAAAAATGCTTAGCATGCATCTTTGAAAAGTAGCTGGAGCATTACAAAGTCCAAAAGGCATTCTCCTAAATGCAAAAGTGCCAAAGGGGCACGTGAATGTGGTCTTTTCTTGGTCTTCAAGTGCAATGGGAATTTGATAGTAGCCTGTGTATCCATCAAGAAAGCAGTAGTAGGGGTTTCCTGCTACTCTTTCAAGAATTTGGTCAAGGAAGGGTAAGGGAAAATGGTCTTTTCTAGTGACAGCATTTAATTTTCTATAATCAATGCACATCCTCCAACTAGATGAGACACAAGTTGGCAATAATTCACCCTTTTCATTTTTAACCACTGTGATGCCAGATTTTTAGGTACTACTTGTGTAGGGCTTACCCACTTACTATCAGAAATAGGATAGATAATTCCCACATCAAGTAGTTTGAGAACTTCAGCCCTAATGACCTCTTTCATGTGTGGATTTAATCTCCTTTGAGGTTGTTGAGATGTTTTGGCATTTTCCTCTAAATGTATTCTATGTGTGCAAATTAAAGGGTTATGCCTTTTATATCTTTTAAAGTCCACCCAATTGCATTTTTATGCCTTTTAAGCACTTCTATCAACTTACCTTGTTGCTCGCATGTGAGGGATGAAGAAATTACCACCGGATATGTCTGATTCTCCCCAAGATATGCATATTTCAGTCCTTCAGGCAAGGGCTTCAATTCTAACTTGGGAGCTTCATTTTCCTTGCTTTCATTCATTTGCCCCAATTCTTCAAATCTTGATTTTGAGCCTTTTTCCATCACCTGTGCACAATCCAATAAAGAACATATATCAGAAAGATCAAACTCTAGTTCCATGCTTGATTCTAATGAATTCACTAGACAAGTTTCCAAAGGGTCAGAAGAACTCCCTTTTTGGATGTGACCTTCCACAATAGATTCGATCATATTAGCCTCCTCAATTTCATCTTCTTCTTCATGTGGTTGTTTGCACATATTGAAAACATTAAGTTCCAATGTCATGTTCCCAAACGATAGCTTCATGACTCCATTCCTGCAATTAATCAAAGCATTAGAGGTAGCTAGAAATGGACGCCCTAAAATGACAGGAATTGAATTACATACTTCCACTGGTTGTGTGTCCAAGACAATAAAATCCACTGGGTAAATGAATTTATCGACTTAAACTAACACATCTTCTACTACTTCTTTTGGTACTTTAATTGATTTATCAGCAAGCAAAAGAGTCACAGAAGTCGGTTTTAACTCACCTAAATTGAGTTTCTGAAAAACCGAATATGGAAGCAAATTCATACTAGCACCAAGATCAAGTAAAGCTTGTTCAATTTTATGCTCTCCAATAACACATGAAATTGTAGGACAACCTGGATCCTTGTATTTCACTGTATTATTATTTTGAAGAATAGCACTTACTTGCTCAGCTAGAAAGGCCTTCTTTTTCACATTTAGTTTTCTTTTCACAGTGCACAAGTCTTTCAAAAATTTTGCATAAGAAGGTACCTGTTTGATCACATCAAGCAAGGGAATGTTGACCTTTACCTGTTTGAAAATTTCAAAGATTTCAGAATTGTGAGTTTGCTTCTTTTGTGTGGCTAATGCTTGAGGAAATGGAGGCACAGATGAGGATTTGGTTTCCTCTTCGCTAGGTGTTGGTTTGGCAACCTCTTCCTGCCCTTTAGAGATCGATTCTTCTTCTTTCTCACAAGGGTTAGGAATATGTTTTTCAACAACCTTACCATTGCGAAGGGTCATGACTGACTTAGCTTGGTCAAAATAATGGTTATTTGAACTCCCTGCATTTGAGTTAGATTGATCTTTGGGGTTTTGCAATGTTTAAGAAGGAAATTTTCCCTTCTCTTGGATGCTAAATGTAGATGCAAATTTTGCAAGAGTTTCTGACAAATTTGCTAATTTTTGAGCAGTTTGGCTATTGAAAGTCTCTTGCTTTGTAATGAATGAATGCAATGTTTCTTGAAGGTCATTCCTAGGAGGAGGAGCATATGCATGATCATGAGAATTTTTAAAATTTTGTTGTGCTTGAAAAGGGACTTGTGAAGATTGTGCATGATTGTCATTTTTCTAGCTAAAATTTGGATTATTTCTCCAACCAGGATTGTAGGTTTGTGAATATGGATTGTGATTTGGCCTTTTGAAAGTGTTCAAAGCATTGGCTTCTTCATGGAGACATTCCCTAAAGGCAGGCAAAGTTGGGCAATCATTAGTAGAATGGTCATTGTCATCACAGATGTTACAGACATTTTCTTGAATAGATTTCAATTGACCACTCTTTTTCATCTCTAAAGCCTCGACTTTTCTAGCTAGGATGCAAATTTGGCTTGAAGGTCATGGTCTTCCCTAAGGTTGTAAATGCCTCTATTGGATGTCGAGGTTGGGGCCTTGCCTGGTACCTCATAGGTGCCAGCAGTGTCCCAATTTTGTGCCTTTTCTGCCAAGGAATCTAGGAAGTCAAGTGCTTCCTCAGGGTTTTTTTCTTTAAATTCTCCATTACACATTAATTCTACTAGTTGCCTATCTTGAGGTGTTAACCCTTCATAGAAGTGTGCAACTAATCTCCAAGTTTCAAAACCATGGTGAGGATAGGTATTAAGTAGTTCCTTATACCTATCCCAACATTGGTAAAGGGTTTCCCCTTATTTTTTAGAGAAATCAGAAATTTGTCTTTTAAGAGAATTTGTTCTATGGGTAGGAAAAATTTTTTTCAAAAATTGTTGTTTCATCTCATCCCATGAACTGATGGAATTTGACCTCAAATTTTGTAGCCATGTTCTAGCTTTATCTTTTAAAGAAAAGGAAAAAGCTTTAATCTAATGGTGTTTATGCTACAATTTGGGTCAGTGTAGGAGCTACATACCTCTTCAAAGAGTTTCAAGTGCGAATATGGGTTCTCCATGTCAAGGCCATGAAAAGTGGGTAGAAGTCGAACAAAACTTGGTTTGAATTTGAAATGGATTAAATCTGGAGGAGAAACTACACAATATGGTGCACTAGTCCTTACCGGATTCATGTAGTCTCTGAGGGTTCTTCGTTGGTTTTGATCATTTTGTTGCGAACGGTTGTCCCTTTCATCCGTGAATATTTCCTCATGATTGTCGGCCATGTTTTCTAAGGAAGATGATGTTTTTCTAACAAGTCTACCACTAGATGTTCGTGACCAAATTTTCATGCAAAAAAGAGAGAAGAAAGGAGAGGAAAAGATGAACACACAAAATAAAAAATTTAGATCTAAGATGAGAAAAGAGAATACTTACAATTTTGCACGCCAATTTTTTACCTTCCCCGGCAACGGCGCCAAAAACTTGACACATCCGAAAAAGGATTGTCTCCCAAGTATAGGAGTGTCGAAGTAATAAAACCCGGTGAGACCGGGGTCGATCCACGAGGAAGGGGATTTTATCGCTACAAACTATAAGTAAGCAAATATGATATGAATAATTCAAGAAATAACAAGATAATATCAATAAATATGTAAGATGTAGGTGGTATTACCGACCATTCAAATATAAAACAAAAAGCAAGAGGAGGTAAAACCATCCATGGAAATAGGTGGTATAACCAACCATAGTAAATTAAAGAACAATTCATAAGGTGGTAAAACCTACCATAGTAAATAAAATAAAAAGTTCATAAACAATAGAATAATTAAAATACAATAGGAATTAAAACAATAACAATGAAGGCTAAGGTTAGGGGATCCGCCCTTGATATTTCAAATAAGGATAATTAACCCATTTTAGTTATAGGAATTATATTTGTTTCATTACCAATATTTATACCACTTCTTGTAAATGGGTTCAAGCATCCAATGTGCCAATCACCATATGTCTACAACAAATCAAGGTTCCTAACTAGAGTCGTGTCGGTAAGGAAGAACATACATCATCTAGAAAGGATCCAAGCATTTGATGTGCCAAGGATTGTCGACAATGGATCAAGACCTCCACTCTACGAGTGGTGTCAAGATTGATTAAGAAATTAAATATAAATCATATTGAATAAACATCATAAGATTAAGATTATTAAGCACATATTAAGGGTTAGAGAATCCTTATTCTCATATCAAGGTTTTCACCCTTTCACCTTAGCAAGAGAGAAATTAGAAGAACATTGTAATAGAAAGAAAATAAAATGCAAGAAAAAGGAAATTCATTAATAACATAAACACACAAAACACAATACAAGATCCTAGCCAAAGCCAAACTGTTCCAGCCAAGGCCAAGATGCCCTAATGGGTCACAAGGCACCTCTATTTATAGATACATCCAGGGGAAAACTTGTCAAATTTCAAGGGCATAATTGTCAAATATTAGTTGTAAATATCTTTGACAATTGGGATCATTAGGCACCGACTTTTACCAACAATTTTGACATCGAAATGTTGTGAATTTTAATCACATGTCTTCATGAAGTTGTAGATATTTCTCTCAGCTTTCTAGAACATATTTATTTGCACAATTTGGATATGTATTTTGAGAGATACGGTCCAAATACTGAGGCCTGGTCAGACTAGGCCGAGACTGTAGATGGGTTCACTTTAAGCCCAATTTTGGTCCACTAAGAGCCCGAATTTGATGATGCTTGTGAAATGCAATCTTGTAAACAATTGAATCAGCTTTCCAAAACATTAAGAATTGCACCATTCTGATATATAAATAGAGAGTTATGCCCATTTTACCGAACCTGTAACAAAACCAAAATTAAGAGAAATTAATTCCAAAGATGCAAATTCTACAAATATGCTTAAGTTGAGGAATTTAATGACACTATTAATGCAATATGATGAACTAAACTCTTATTAAACATGCATATTTATGTGTTCATCAATTTCTCACTTCCTTTAAAAACCGCCGAATAAAAAAAAATTAAAGTGACAAATATATAAAAATTTCTTATAGTGATTTAACTCTTTCTTTGAGAGTAAAAGGGATGAAGATGAAATTAAAAGTTATCAAAGATGCAATCAAGAGAATAACAATAATGAACAATCACAAGTGCAAGTAAATATAAAGAGTATAAGGATAGAGAGAGTGCAAACTCAATTTACGCGGTTCGGCAAACCTTGCCTACGTCCACGGGCTCCTAGCTCCACAAGCTAGGCTTTCCACTAAGTTGTAGAAATCTTTACAACTTGCTTGATGAACAACCTCACCAAGACTTTTTCTTCAACCCTTGGTAACACCACACCAAGAGTTCTTCTTGATGAAAAACCTCACCAAGGTAACTTCCTTCAACCATTGATAACACCACACCAAGAGTTCTTCTTGATAAACAACCTCACCAAGACAACTTCCTTCAACTCTTGATAACACCACACCAAGAGTTCTTCTTGATGAACAACCTCACCAAGGGAACTTCCTTCAACTCTTGATAACACAACACCAAGAGTTCTCTCAAGGATAACTATTATCATTTACAAGAATATCTCTTTCTCACCACAATACAAGAACAAATAAAATTTTTTACAACAAAAGTACAACTCTCTTCAAAGAGTAGATAAAGAATATAAAAGCTCTCTAAATTTGATATTTCTCTTATTTGTGGCTTGATAGATGCTTCTCTTGCTCTTCTTGCTGAATGCATGGGAGAAGGGCTCCTTTTATAGGCAAATGGAATGAACTTAATCAAGTGAAGACACCAACTCCAAATTTTCTGCCCACCGTAAAAACCAAAATCATGTTTGCCATTTTTGTCAATGTTAAGTTTGAAATTTGAAAATCTACAAAACATAAAAGATCTTCACAATTGAATAAGCTTTGCAACGCGTCAAGAACCAAGTTATTTGGATATTTGTAGCTCAAGATATGGCCAAAACACTATTCAGTGCTCATGTGACTTGATTTTTCTTCCTTGTGTCAGTCCACTAACTTTCATGTTAATTATGTCAGCCTTCCATTTGAAATTTGAATTTCTTTAAAACATATGAAATGTTTTTCATTAAGTTATATTTCCAATGCCATAAGAATCAAGTCATTTGGATATTTCTAGCCCAAGATATGGATAAAAGACCATTCGGTGCTCGTGTGAGTTGATTTTTCTTCCTTGTGTCAGTCCACCGAATTGCATGTCAATTATGTCAGCCTTCCATTTGAAATTTAAATTTTTTTCAAAAAATATGAAATGTGATTCATTAAATCATCTTTCCAATGCCGTAAGAATGAAGTCATTTGAATATCTCTAGCTCAAGATATGTCCAAAATAGTATTCGGTGCTCATGTCAGCTACTTCTATTTGTCTTTCAAATTGCATGATGATTTGGATGACCTTGCACTTGAAATTTGAATTTCTTTAAAACATATAAAATGTTATAAATTGATTAATTTTTACAAAGGATCAAGAATCACATCATTTGGACATCTATAGAGAAATATATGACTAATTGATTGAATATTACTCATATGTCACATTCCTTGAGTCAAACCTTGTTCTTAAACTTTGGTGTCTTTAACATGTAATCTTCTCCTTAGCTTCAACACTTCATTTTAATAAGCCACTTCTTGATTTTACAATTATTTCAATGATCTTATTCTTGCACATAAATAAACATATTAATAAATCTGAATGAATCAATGTGTATTGTTATCATCAAAATTATCATGTGGCCTTAGATCTAACATAACCAACCCGATCAACCAGAGGGAGCGGGTTTGTATCGGGTCTACGCTTTTGAAAACCTGATAACGTGTTCATTTTTTTCAACCCGATGGGATATCAGGCTTGATTGGGTATATCGAAACCCGACCCGTGTGCACCCCTACCCCATATATGTTAAAATAATAAATGATAGTAAATCTTTATCTATTTATGATTTTTGTTTCATTTTATCAAAATAGATATATTTACAAATAAATAAATTGTTAATTAGTACAAAAAGTTTTTTTTTTGGAAAAATTACTATTCACATAAAAAGAAAAAAGATAGTACAATATACGAGGGGTATACCCCAAGAAGAGTATTTAGTACTCACAAGTCCAAAAGGAAATAAAAAAGCCCAAAGGCTTCAAACGAATAAACAGAATATAAAACCAAAGGCCCCAGACAAAAAGATTGCGCATAGGCCCAAAACCAACCACAACATAGCCAAGATCACCCAAACAATAAAAACAAAAGGGCATATTAGCCCAATCTAGCAAAACAAAGTCCAAGAAAACAAACTAATAATGAAGACCCCATATGGCACGAAGTTAAGGAGTGATCACATACTTGGCCTCCAAGGTTAGAAGACAAGAGCGAACCAAGGTAAAAATCTCATCAATCACTTGGCGACAAGTCCGATGACGCTGCTGATACACACGATCATTCCTCTCATACCATAGAAAATAAACTGCGGCAAAAAAGACTAAACATGCAAGGATATGCTCAAAATTCTTTCTGCCCTGAAGATGTGATGCAGGGCAGTCTATTAAGGCTACATATGTCAATTCACAAATTATTTTCTTTTATTGTCTGTTTCCTTTTGTTGGTTTAATAATACAATGTAAGACATGAAATGCACCGTTTTGGGTCAGTATAAATACTGCACTCCGATTCAGTTGAGGACAGTTTTCTGAAAAAATGCAAAAACTCTGCTGAAATATATATAGAAACTTGCAGGAGTGCTGAGCACTTCTTTTCGGCAATTCTTGTCCCTGGATTAGCTTTGTTTTCTTCCCTTTGTTTATTGGAATCCTGCGTCAAACTGGTATCAGAGCCCAGTTCTTTTCTGGGATAGTAATGGCGGAAGGAGGCAGTAGTAGTCACCATCCTCGTGATGAAGATCGAAGCATACAAGCTCTGTGGACAGCCCACTCGAATCTGGAGATGAAGGTTGATGCTCTGTCTGCAGATTTACGGCAGTTTATGCTTGAGATTCGAAATCAAGGACTAAACCATGGAAACCATGGTTCTCACACACTGGCATCCATACCAGTAGCTCCGAAAACCACATCGGCAGCATGTAGAACCACGATAGTTGCTCCAAGACAGAGGCGTTCCCAAAGTCTTAAGCAACAGACCCTATTAGAGTCTTCTGGATCTGATGATGGAACTCCCCACTTCAGACGATGCAGATCTCCAGACTCTGATACAGAGGACGGAGAGAATGTGAACTTCATGACCATACCCAGGTACAATCATCAGACTTATCATCGTAGACATAACGGATCTAGTGAATTTAAGATGAAAATGGATATTCCCTTCTTTGATGGTCACCTACATATAGAAGATTATTTGGATTGGGAACAAGCTGTTGAGACCTTTTTTGAATATATGGAGATTCCATCCGAAAAACAAGTGAAATATGTTGCCTGTAAGCTAAAGGGTGGTGCAGGTGCATGGTGGGTTCAATTGCAGCATAATCGAAGACGGGATGGCAAAGGCAGGATTCGTAATTGGCCAAGAATGAAACAATTGTTACGTTCTCATTTCCTTCCAACTGATTATGAACAGATGCTCTACCTACAGTATCAACATTGCTCACAAGGAAACCGACCTATTAGTGAGTACACTGAAGAATTTTATCGATTGAGTGCGAGGAACAATCTGAATGAGACTGAGAGGCAGCAAGTGGCACGTTACATTGGGGGACTTAAAGATGCTATTCAAGATAAATTAGAAATGAAAACTATATGGTCACTTTCCCAGGCTATTAATTTTGCTTATAAAGCTGAATTGCAACTGTCCAAGTCCTCGAAGGGGGGTTCTTATCGTCGGAATTACATAGAGGGCAGTGGTGATAAAGCTAAGTCTCATTCTTCTCACTTTACAAATCACTCTCAAAGCTCCATTCAAAGCCAAATGAAACCTGTCCTAACACCAGATCAAGAATCCAGACCAGTAAATAAGCAAGCTGCCAATCCTTATACCAGACCAGGACCCCTCAAATGCTACAGATGTCTACAACCAGGACATAAGTCTAATGAATGCCCCAAAAAGAAGCATATCACAATAGTTGAGGGTGCCCGAGGAAATGAAGAAGAGAGTGCAGATGGTGTTGAATCGTTCGCAGAAGAAACTGAAGTTTTACAAGCAGATGAGGGTGACTACATTGCTTGTGTCCTAGAGAAAATTATGTTAGCTCCAAGAAAACCAAGTGAGTCTCAAAGGCATGCAATTTTTTGTACCCGTTGTACTATTAATGCCAAAGTCTGTGATGTTATCATTGATAATGGTTGTACTGAAAATGTAGTTTCAAAGTCCCTAGTAAAAGCCCTGTCTCTCAAAACTACAAAACGTCCAAGTTCTTATTGCATTAGTTGGATTAAGAAGAGTGTTGATACCTGGGTTACTGAGGAATGTAGGCTGACCTTCTCAATTGGGAAGAACTATATGTGTGAAGTTTCCTGTGACGTCCTAGATATGGATGCTTGTCACTTACTATTAGGCAGACCTTGGCAATACGACATGGGTGTCATCTATGATGGTAGATCAAACACTTACAGCTTTGAGTGGAAGGGTGTAGAGCTTAAGTTGTTGCCATCTTTGCTACAGAGGAAGGAAGAAGTTGAGCAGAAAAAGCCAACATTGTTGGCGATTTCCGGTGCTGTTATGCTTAATGAAATGAAAGACAAGAAACTGGGATTGGTTTTGCTTGTTAAAGAGGGTGCTATAGATGAGAAAACAGTCCCTGCAGCACTTGAACATTTGTTGAAAGAATATAGTGATTTAGCTCCTGAAGAATTGCCAGTAGGGCTGCCACCAATGCGCGACTTACAGCATCAAATTGACCTTGTTCCAGGTGCTTCTCTATCGAATCTTTCCCACTAGAAAATGAGTCCGAATGAGCATGACATTCTGCAGAAATTGGTGGATGAACTTTTGACAAAGCAACTGATTCGGCATAGCTTAAGCCCTTGTGCAGTTCCTGCTCTCCTTGTTCCCAAAAAGGATGGAACCTGGCGAATGTGTGTGGATAGTCGAGCTATCAACAAAATCACTGTTAAATACAGGTTTCCCATGCCTAGGTTGGAAGACATGTTAGATAAACTAGAAGGATCTTCCATATTCACTAAACTTGATCTCCAGAGTGGATACCATCAAATAAGAATTAAGCCTGGTGATGAATGGAAAACAGCATTCAAGACACGAGAGGGTTTGTATGAATGGCAAGTCATGCCATTTGGGTTGTGCAATGCGCCTAGTACCTTCATGAGACTCATGAATCAAGTGCTTAAAACCTTCATTGGGAAATTCTGTGTGGTGTATTTTGATGACATACTGATTTTTAGCAAGTCCATGGAAGAACATTTAATTCATCTACAGGCTATCTTTGATGCTTTGAGAGCTAATAAACTTTATTTGAATTTAAAGAAGTGTGATTTTGCTGCAAATAAGGTGTTGTTCTTGGGGTTTGTCATTAGCAAATAGGGCATACAAGTTGATGATAATAAAGTGAAAGCCATCCGTGACTGGCCAATTCCATCTAACATCACTGAAGTGCGTAGCTTCCATGGTCTAGCCAACTTTTATAGAAGATTTATACGGGGTTTCAGCTTTATTATGGCACCAATTACAGATTGCCTCAAGACTAAGCAATTTGAGTGGGGTGTAAAACAGCAAGAAAGCTTTGAAGAGATAAAAGACAGACTTTGCAGTGCTCCTGTGTTGGCTTTACCGAATTTTGATAAGCCATTCGAAGTGGAAACGGATGCATCTATGATTGGGATTAGTGCGGTATTGATTCAAGAAGGAAGACCTGTTGAATTTTTTAGTGAAAAATTGAGTGGCCCAAGGCAGCGCTGGTCAGTATATGAACACGAACTGTATGCAGTGGTGCGGGCATTAAAACAATGGGAGCATTATTTACTGCAACAAGAGTTTATTCTTCACAGTGACCATCAAGCTCTCAAGTTCTTAAATTCCCAAAAAAGTCTAAACCGAATGCATGCCAGGTGGGTCTTATTTTTACAGAAATTTAGTTTTGTCTTCAAACACAAAACCGGCACTCAGAATCGTGTAGCGGATGCCCTCAGCAGAAAAAGTAATTTACTTGTTCTCCTCCAAACTCAAGTTACCGGGTTGGACACTCTCAAAGATTTGTATGCAGAGGATGATAATTTTAAAGAGGCTTGGGACAAATGCAGTTTACATCTCCCTGCAGGTGATTTTTCTATTAAGGAGGGATTCTTGTTTAAGGGGCACCAACTATGTATTCCTCGTACTTCACTTCGTGAACAGCTTATTATGGAAATGCATTCAGGAGGTTTATCTGCACATACTGGTAGAGATAAAACTATTTCCCTTCTAACTGACCGATTTTATTGGCCCAAGTTGAAACGTGATGTTACCAGGTATGTTGAGAGGTGTTTCATCTGTCAAACAGCAAAGGGGACCAACCAGAATACTGGTTTATATACCCCTCTTCCAGTACCTAACACAATTTGGGAAGATTTAAGTTTAGATTTTGTCTTGGGATTACCTAGAACCAAAACCGGAGCTGATTCAGTGATGGTGGTTGTAGATCGTTTCTCGAAAATGTCTCACTTCCTTCCTTGTAAGCGCACATTTGATGCCAAGAATGTCGCTAAGCTATTTTTTCGGGAGATCATTCGCCTCCATGGTGTCCCTCGCAGCCTTGTTTCCGATCGAGATGTCCGATTCGTTAGTTATTTTTGGAAGGAACTATGGCATAGACTCTCTACTAGTTTAAAGCTCAGCTCTGCTTACCATCCCCAGACTGATGGTCAGACTGAGGTAGTGAACCGTACTCTTGGTAACATGATTCGTAGTTTGGTTGGTGATCATCCAAAACTGTGGGAAGAGAAGTTGGCTCAAGCTGAGTTTGCTTATAATTCGATGGTCAATCGATCTACTGGTAAATGTCCTTTTAGTATTGTTTACACTAAACTGCCTAATCAACCTGTGGATGTGGCTTTACTCCCTCAGTCTAAAGTCAAGTCTGCTGCCACTATGGTTGAAGATTTCACTAAGATGCTGCAGGATGTTAAAAGTAAACTACAAGAGTCTAATGCCAAGTACAAATCTGCAGCTGATGTTCACAGAAGGAAGAAGATTTTTGATGTTGGAGACCTGGTTATGGTTCATCTACGCAAAAAGCGTTTCCCTGTTGGTACCTATAACAAACTTCAGCCCCGCAAATTTGGTCCATTCCCTGTTTAGAATCGTCTCAATGACAATGCTTATGTGCTGGAGCTCCCTTCACATCTTGGCATTTCTCCTATATTCAATGTTGCTGATATCTATGCTTATCACCCTCCAGATGAGGCCAAGCTTGAACTCGAGTCGAGTTCTTCTGTGGCAGAGAGGAACTGATGTAGGGCAATCTATTAAGGCTACATATGTCAATTCACAAATTATTTTCTTTTATTGTCTGTTTCCTTTTGTTGGTTTAATAATACAATGTAAGACATGAAATGCACCGTTTTGGGTCAGTATAAATACTGCACTCCGATTCAGTTGAGGACAGTTTTCTGGAAAAATGCAAAAACTCTGCTGAAATATATATAGAAACTTGCAGGAGTGCTGAGCACTTCTTTTCGGCAATTCTTGTCCCTGGATTAGCTTTGTTTTCTTCCCTTTGTTTATTGGAATCCTGCGTCAAGATGAAGAGGAGCCCAATGAAGTAGAGTAAGCCAATCAGAAGATGACCAAACAATGAGAGTCTTAGTTGTAATCTCCTCCCATACAGAAGACGAGAAAGGACATCTAAAGAAAAGATGCTCATGAGTCTCATTTGCTGAGGCAAAGAGAACACAGCCCGAAGAGGATAACATGCCATGACGCTATAATCGATCCATAATACGAAGACGACCCAAGGAGGCAAGCCAAAGAATAAAAGAGTGTCTTGGAACATGGCCAGGGATCCAAAGAAGATGATGAAATGAATTCACGGCTCGTCTACTCCGTAAAAACTCCCATGCTGAGATAATGGAGAAAACTCCAGAGGTGTGGCCCTTCCAAACAATACGATCAGGAGTCCCCATCATAGGCTGGAAGCTGATAGAGTCCCAAATTCGTCCAAGGGCCGATCCACCATCAGGAAAAGTCCAATCACCATCCTGAATAATAGCGGAGACCTTGGCATCTGAGGGAAGACCTGTAGATGAAAGATTCCTGAAAGAAAACAAATCACAAAGACGCCTCTGTGGCAACCAGTAATCCTGCCAAAGTGAGGTGTCACGACCATCTCCAATGCAAGAGACAAATTTACCCCTACACCAATCTCGACTATGCAAAATCTTCCTCCAAGACTAGGAGGCTCCAGAAGTAACTCGAACCTACCAAAATGAGCGGCCCCGAAGGAGTACTTTATGAACCCAAGAAGACCATGTGGAGGACTTATCAGAAAGAAGTCTCCAAACATGCTTTAGAATAGCGGCCTGATTCCATTCCTTCACTCGCTTAATTCCCAATCCTCCTTCCTTTAACGGATAGCAAACTGAATCCCAAGCTACTTTGGTCCCAGAACGAGACAAAGAGATCCCTCTCCACAGGAAAGCAGCTAGAATACCCTCAATCTTCCGCACCACAGTTGCCGGCAATATGAATATGGATGACCAATAGACCTGTATGGAAAGAAGTATCGACTTGATTAACTGAAGACGGCCAGCATAAGTCAACATAGCAAATGTCTATAACCTGACCATCGATAGAATCCGTTCTATCAATGGAGTACAATCTGAAGGGCGCAATCTGGTACTAATCAGAGGTACTCCCAAATATCTAACTGGCAGACTCCCCACCTGAAAACCCAAGATGGCCTGCAACATAGTTCGGTCCTCATCATTGACTCCAGAAAAGAATACATGACTCTTGATAGAATTCGTCACTAAACCAGAGAGCTCTACAAACTCCTGCAAAGCATTATGAACCACACTAACAGAGCCCGCATCTGCCCTACAAAAAACCATCAAATCATCTGCAAAACAAAGATGAGTGAGAGAGACATGCTGACATCTCCAATGATATCGGAAACCAGGCCTCTGAGAAGCCTCCCGAAGAATACCATTCAAACCCTCCATTGCTAATACAAAAAGGTATGGTGACAACAGATCACCCTGTCGAACTCCTTCGGAGGTGGAAAAAAAACTATGAAACTCTCCATTTAAAGCAATAGAGAAATGTGCAGAAGACATACACGTCGCAATCCATCAAACCATATACTCTGGAATACCGATCGTCCTTAACCCCAAAAGAATGACATCCCAACTAATAATATCAAAAGCTTTGCGAATATCCACCTTTAAAGCGCACCGGGGAGGTAAGCACCCAAGATGGTAATTATGCATGAGCTCTTGAGTCAATAGGATGGCATCAGAGATCCTCCGACCTGGGACAAAAGCAGACTGTGAACTCCCAATTACATCAGGTAAAACTAGTTTAAACCTATTCACAATCACTTTGGAGATGCACTTGTAGAGTACATTACAGCAAGAGATTAGTCAAAAGTCACTCATAGTCCTCGGAGTCTCAACCTTAGGGACCAAGGCAACCCTAGTTGCATTAACACATTTCGACATCCGACAAGTCGCAAAGAAGTAGTGCACAGCAGCCTTAAACTCAATACTAATAATGTCCCAAGCCCTCTTAAAGAACAGAGAGGTGTACCCATCTGGCCCTGGAGCTTTATCATCGGGAATCGAGAATAAAGCTGACCTGATCTCATCATTAGTAATATGGCACACCAAAGAAGGCAGCATCTCCTCAGAAACTCTTCCAGAGAAAAACCGAGAAGCATCCACAATAGAAGGTCGAGAAGGAGCTGTAAGTAATTTCTGAAAATACCTTACAGCCAGATGACCTAAGTCACCTCGATCTGTAACGATAGTACCATCCTCATCCTCAAGCTGATGAATCCGATTCCTGACCTATCTATGGATCAAAGACTTGTGAAAGAACTTGGTATTCTGATCCCCCAAAGAGAGCCATTGGATCCTTGACCGCTGCCGAAAGAAAGCCTCCTCGTCCCTGCATAACTGAGAATATTGCTTAGCAAAATCCCTCTCAGCCAAAATACAATCTGGGGAATAAGAGCTCTCATCCAGAGCAGCCTGAGCTGCAGCCCACTGAGCCCTAGCCTCAATGACCCTACTAGAGATGTGACTAGAAGTCTTGGCATGCAAAGTCTTAAACTCACATTTCAACAAACCTAATTTCTGTGTAGGATCCCCATCTATAGGCATAGACCATACTCTCTGAACAATCTCCAAGAAATCCTCTCGGTCAGCCCAAAAGTTTAAAAATTTAAAAGGACTGGAGGTCTGCCTATGTTGATCTCCAAACCTGATGACCAAAGCACTGTGATCAGAAGCATCTAGTGGAAGAACTTCAGAAGTGCTATTTGGCCAAGTCAAGAACCATAAAGCACTACCAAAACTCCAATCAAGAGTTCTAAGAATAGTACTGTCTCCCTGTTGCCCATTATGCCAAGTATACCGAAGCCCAAAAGATGGTACCTTGATCAACGCTGCATCATGAACACACTATCCAAAATCATCCATGTAACTACGCCAGGCATGATCCCCACCAACTCTATCCGAAGAGCGTAAAATCGCATTGAAATCACCCAATGCCAACCAAGGTAAGTCACCAAAAAACATGGACTGAGCTCTGATAAAGTCCCACAACTGTCGACAAACACCCGGATCATTGGAACTATAAACAAAAATCAGACCGAAAGAAACCCCATCTAATAATCTGGTAGCTCGACAAACAATCCACTGTGGAGAAAGCTGTAGACCACTCAAACTGTACAAAGTAGGATCCTAACACACCAAAACTCTACAAGCAATTAACTCAGTGGCATTGGATAAGAACTTCCAAGAAGGACAAATATCCGAAACAATTGAAGTAAGGCGTTGCTGATTAATCTTAGTCTCTAAGAGACCAATCAAGCCCAAAGAATTCTTAGAATTCCAGTTTTTAACTGCCCGCTGCGTAGAGAAGCCATTAAGGCCTATAATATTCCAACTTCCTATCATAGGAAGCTGAAAAAATCTCAGAACTCAATAAAGAAATCATCGGGGGTGCATGCCCCCTTTACCCCCGTTGCCACCCCTCTTATTCTGACCTTTTTTAGCCTTACTAGTAGGTGGTCGACTGTCCGAAGCTGTCTCAGTGGAAGCAGGAGGATCCGAAGCAACAAACTTTTCTGAATGAGCAATCCCTGAAGGATCAGAATCAACTATAGCGATAGAAGAGCCCTTCAAAATCTGATCCTGGTGATCCTCAATGGGAGATAGTGAATCAGAATCAGAAACAGACTCAGAACCCGAGCCAGTGGCAGTAAGTTTACTTTTGCCTTGTAGAACTGGAGTTACGTCTGTAGTAATAGCCGGATCCTGACCAGTCTCAATATGGACTGCTGCTACAATAGAAGGGTCATCCGTCTTCCCATTGTCTCGCAAGACAAGGGCTGTAGTAGTATCTGGTGCCTCAACCTCTCTAAAAAAAGAATGCACGACAGGCACAGGACATGTATGGCCAAATGAACAACACTTGGAGCAGCGTTTTGGTTTCCATTCATATTCCACTCTGATCTTGATAGGTTCAGAAGATAGTTTACACCGGATCTCAAAGTCTTGCACTGGAGAATTGTCCGCATCTATCTCAACACAAACCCTGGCATAGGATAACCGAGTGTGCTCATAAGTCATCCTGTCACATGATAATGGTCTACCAACCATACTAGAAATAGCACTGAGTGCTTTAGCTGACCATAATGGAAATAGTAGTCCATGCAATCGAACCCAGACTGGGATCCTGGTAATCCTGCTCTGATCAAAAGAAAAATGAGGATTCCATTGTTGCAGAATGATGTGCTTCCCACCAAACATCCAAGGCCCTCTTTCTAAAATATCATGAACCTCCTCTACTGTTCTAAATCTGAATATCAAGAAACCCGTCCCAGTAGAGCAGAAATCCTCCAAACCACTAGACTTCCATGCACGCATAGCAATGGAACTTGCAGCATGGAAAGGCATAGTATACCCCAGAAAAAATCCCACAATACAACGCAACCAATCAGCCCCCGCATCATCAACTAAATCATCAGGAAGCTCAAGAATCGAACCCGGAACCTTTCGGGCTATTGAATCAAGATGAAATCTAGTGTTGGCCTCAGTAACCCGAACCCTGTCAGCCCAAGAGCCGGGTGGTTTAGGTAAGGATTGTGTATGGGTGTTGTTTCGAGCAGATGGACGTGTTTGAATGTCACGAGGTAGACGTTGGGGTTGGTTAAATTTGGTAGGGGAGGGGGTGGCCATGGTGGGAATGGTGTGGTACAGGCTAGGAGAAGTGTGATGAAAATAGTGGAAAAAACTCCAAACTGTAGCAATCAACCCAAATCAACTCCAAAAACTCCAAAAATCCAACCAACAATCAAAGCAACCAAATGCACGCAAGATAGCAAATTCACAACAATTCTAAAGTGAAATTGCAATAGAAGGAGTGCAAAGCAGTCACCAGATCGAGCATGAATGTATAGATAAATAGTTCTGGTTGGGTGAATAGTGAACAGTGGCTTGCACGTTTGACGTTGCTCCTTGGATTTTGATGATCGGTAAGGAATCTGAAGGGCAGCCAAAAAGTAAACATGCGTGGAATAGCCTGAGGAGCAAACTGGCAGGTTGGTGAACAGTATCCGCCGGTTGAATAGTAACAGCCGTCGTGAATAGTACCTACTGAAAATTGAATCGCAATTACAGGGAGATTTGCTGGGAATCTGATGATACTACTGAAGAAAAATCTGACCAGCGTCCCTTAATCTACAACTCAGTGGTAGAGGTGTCGACCCACTCATCGTTTGTCAGAAAAAGCGGTAGTGAATAGTAATATTAAAGGTCGTGGATGGAGGTGATAGTAATTGAAACAGGCGTCGGTGATGAAAGAAAAATTATTGATCGGGTTGAGATGATGGCGACAGTAGTGGTGTGATGAACACTTAAATATGTATGTTTACTAAGAGCTTAGTTCATCATATTGCATTAATAGTGTCATTAAATTCCTCAACTTAGGCATATTTGTAATCTTTGCATCTTTGAAATTAACTTCCTCTTAATTTTGGATTTGTTACAGGTTCGGTAAAATGGGCATAACTCTCTATTTATAGATCAAAATGGTGCAAATCTTAATGTTTTGGAAATTTGATTAAATTATCTACAAGATTGTATTTCAGAAGCATCATCAAATTCGGGCTCTTAGTGGACCAAAAATCGGCTTAAAGTGAACCCATCTGCAGTTTCGGCCCAGCCTGACCATACCTCAGTATTTTGACCATATCTCTCAGAATACGTATCCAAATCGTATGAATCAAGATGTTCTAGAAAGCTGAGAGAAATATCTACGAATTTCATGAAGACATGTGATTAAAATTCTCAAAAATTCAATGTCAAAATTGGTGGTCAAAGTCGGTTTACCTAATTATCCCAATTGTCAAAGTTGGTGCATCTAATATTTGACAATTATTCTTTTATAATTTGACAAGTTTGCCCATGAATTTATCTATAAATAGAGATGCTTTGTGACTCATTGGGGCATCTTGGCCTTTGCTGGGATCTTGTATTGTGTTTCTCTATTGTGTTTTAATGTTATTAATGAATTTCCTTTTTCTTGCATTTTGTGTTCTTTCTCTTATAATGTCTTGCTAATTTCTCTCTTGCTAAGGTGAAAGGGTGAAACCCTTGATATGAGAGTAAGGATTCTCTAACCCTTAATATGTGCTTAATAATCATAATCTTATATTATTTATATGATTTATATTTATTTTCTTATTCAATCTTGACACCACTCGTAAAGTGGAGGTCTTGATCCATTGTAGACAATCCTTGGCACATCAAATGCTTGGATCCTTTCTAGATGTCGTATGGTTCTTTCTTACCGACACGAATCTAGTTAGGAACCTTGATTTGTTGTAGACATATGGAGATTGACACATTGGATGCTTGAACCCATTTACAAGAAGTGGTATAAATATTGGTAACGAAGCAAATATAATTCATATAACTAAAACGGGTTGTTTATCCTTATTTGAGATATCAAAGGCGGATCCCCTAACCTTAGCTCTCATTATTATTGTGTTAATTTCTTTTACTTGCATATTTTAATTATTCTCATCTATTTGTTAATATTATCTTGTCATCTCTTTGAATCATCCATATCATATTTGCTTCCTTATAGTTTATAGCGCTAAAAATCTCCTTCCTCGTGGATCGACCCCGGTCTTACCGGGTTTGTTACTTCGACACTCCTATACTTGGGAGGCAATCTTTTTTCGGATGTGTCAAGTTTTTGGCGCCGTTGCCGGAGAAGGTAAAATTTGGCGTGCAAATTTGTAAGTCTTCTCTTTTCTCATTTTAGATCTTAATTTCTTGTGTGTTCATCTTTTCTTCTCTTTCCGTCTCTCTTCCTTGCATGAAAATTTGGTCACAAACATCTAGTGGTAGACTTGTTAGAAAAACATCATCTTCCATAGAAAACATGGCCGACAATCATGTGAAAATATTCACGGATGAAGGGGACAATTGTTCGCAACAAAATGATAAAAACCAACGAAGAACCCTCAAAGATTACATGAATCCGGTAAGGACTAGTGCACCATCTTGTGTAGTTTATTCTCCAGATTCAATCCATTTTAATTTCAAACCAAGTTTTGTTCGACTTTTGCCCACTTTTCATGGCCTTGACATGGAGAACCCATATTCGCACTTGAAACTCTTTGAAGAGGTATGTAACTCCTACACTGACCCAAATTGTAGCATAAACACCATTAGATTAAAGCTTTTTCCTTTTTCTTTAAAAGATAAAGCTAGAACATGGCTACAAAATTTGAGGTCGAATTCCATCAGTTCATGGGATGAGATGAAACAACAATTTTTGAAAAAATTTTTCCTACCCATAGAACAAATTCTCTTAAAAGACAAATTTCTGATTTCTCTAAAAAACAAGGGGAAACCCTTTACCAATGTTGGGATAGGTATAAGGAACTACTTAATACCTGTCCTCACCATGGTTTGAAACTTGGAGAATAGTTGCACATTTCTATGAAGGGTTAACACCTCAAGATAGGCAATAGTGGAATTAATGTGTAATGGAGAATTTAAAGAAAAAGACCCTGAGGAAGCACTTGACTTCCTAGATTCCTTGGCAGAAAAGGCACAAAATTGGGACACTGCTGGCACCTATGAGGTACCAAGCAAGACCCCAACCTCGACATCTAATAGAGGTATTTACAACCTTAGGGAAGACCATAATCTTCAAGCCAAATATGCATCCCTAGCTAAAAAAATCGAGGCTTCAGAAATGAAAAAGAGTGGTCAATTAAATTCTATTCAAGAAAATGTCTGTAACATTTGTGATGACAATGACCATTCTACTGATGATTGCCCAACTTTGCCTGCCTTTAGGGAATGTCTCCATGAGCAAGCCAATGCCTTGAACACTTTCAAAAGGCCAAATTACAATCCATACTCACAAACCTATAATCCTGGTTGGAGAAATCATCCAAATCTTAGTCGAAAAAATGATAATCATGCACAATCTTCACAAGTTCCTTTTTAAACACGACAAAATTTTCAAAATTCTCATGATCATGCATATGCTCCTCCTCTAGGAATGACTTTGAAGAAACATTGCATTCATTTATTACAAAGCAAGAGACTTTCAATAGTCAAACTGCTCAAACATTAGCAAATTTGTCAGAAAACTCTTGCAAAATTTGCATCTACATTTAGCATCCAAGAGAAGGGAAAATTTCCTTCTCAAACATTGCAAAACCCCAAAGATCAATCTAACTCAAATGCAGGTAGTTCAAGTAACCATTATTTTGACCAAGCCAAGTCAGTCATGACCCTTCGCAATGGTAAGATTATTGAAAAACACATTCCTGACCCTTGTGAGAAAGAAGAAGAATCGATCTCTAAATGACAGGAAGAGGTGGCCAAACCAACACCTAGCGAACAAGAAATCAAATTCTCATCTGTGCCTCCATTTCCTCAAGCATTAGCCACACAAAAAAAGCCAACTCAAAATTTTGAAATCTTTGAAATTTTCAAACAGGTAAAGGTCAACATTCCCTTGCTTGATGTGATCAAACAGGTACCTTCTTATGCAAAATTTTTGAATGACTTGTGCATTGTGAAAAGAAAACTGAATGTGAAAAAGAAGGCCTTTCTAACTGAGCAGGTAAGTGCTATTCTTCAAAATAATAATACAGTGAAATATGAGGATCCAGGTTATCCTACAATTTCATGTGTTATTGGAGACCATAAAATTGAACAAGCTTTACTTGATCTTCGTGTTAGTGTGAATTTGCTTCCATACTCGGTTTTTCAAAAACTCAATCTAGGTGAGTTAAAACCGACTTCTGTGACTCTTTTGCTTGCTGATAGATCAATTAAAGTACCAAGAGGAGTAGTAGAAGATGTATTAGTTCAAGTCGATAAATTCATTTTCCCAGTGGATTTTATCGTCTTGGACACACAACCAGTAGAAGTAAGCAATTCAATTCCTGTTATTTTAAGGCGTCCATTTCTAGCTACCTCTAATGCTTTGATTAATTGCAGGAATGGAGTCATGAAACTATCATTTGGGAACATGACATTGGAACTTAATGTTTTTAATATGTGTAAACAACCAAATGAAGAAGAAGATGAAATTGACGAGGCCAATGTAATTGAATCTATTGTGGAAGATCACATCCAAAAAGGAAGTTCTTCTGACCCTTTGGAAACTTGTCTAGTGAATTCATTATAATCATGTATGGAACTAGAGTCTGATCTTTCTGATATATATTCTTTATTGGATTGTGCACAGGTGATGGAAAAAGGCTCAAAATCAAGATTTGAAGAATTGGGGCAAATGAATGAAAGCAA
This sequence comes from Boswellia sacra, assembly GCA_013180625.2. Lineage (NCBI taxonomy): Eukaryota > Viridiplantae > Streptophyta > Magnoliopsida > Sapindales > Burseraceae > Boswellia > Boswellia sacra. The sequence goes on along the minus strand of SNVD02010312.1, from coordinate 440,938 downwards.
GGAAGATGAAGCTCCCAAGTTAGAATTGAAGCCCTTACCTGAAGGACTGAAATATGCATATCTTGGGGAGAATCAGACATATCCAGTGGTAATTTCTTCATTCCTCACATGCAAGCAACAAGGTAAGTTGATAGTATTGCTTAAAAGGCATAAAAATGCAATCGGGTGGACTTTAAAAGATATAAAAGGCATTAACCCTTTAATTTGCACACATTGAATACATTTAGAGGAAAATGCCAAAACATCCCAACAACCTCAAAGAAGATTAAATCCAAATATGAAAGAGGTTATTAGGGCTGAAGTTCTTAAACTACTTGATGTGGGAATTATCTACCCTATTTCTGATAGCAAGTGGGTAAGCCCTACGCAAGTAGTACCTAAGAAATCTGGCATTAAAGTAGTTAAAAATGAAAAGGGTGAATCATTGCCAACTCGTGTCTCATCTAGTTGGAGGATGTGTATTGATTATAAAAAATTAAATGCTGCCACTAGAAAAGACCATTTTCCCTTACCATTTCTTGACCAAATTCTTGAAAGAGTAGTAGGGCACTCCTACTACTGCTTTCTTGATGGATACTCAGGCTATTACTAAATTCCCATTGCACTTGAAGGCCAAGAAAAGACCACATTCACGTGCCCCTTCGGCACTTTTGCATTTAGGAGAATGCCTTTTGGACTTTGTAATGCTCCAGCCACTTTTCAAAGATGCATGCTAAGCATTTTCAGTGACATGGTTGAGCATTGTTTAGAAGTTTTTATAGATGATTTAACTGTCTTTGGAAACTCTTTTGACAATTGTCTTGAAAACTTAGAAAAAGTCCTAAAAAGGTGTGTAGACAAAGGTCTTATTTTGAATTGGGAAAAATGCCATTATATGGTCAATTCGGGAATTGTCTTAGGCCACGTGGTGTCTTCTAAGGGAATCGAAGTGGACAAAGCAAAAGTGGAATTAATTTCCCATTTGCCTCTACCAAAAACAGTCAAAGAGGTTCGTTAATTCTTAGGGCATGCTGGATTTTATAGGAGGTTCATAAGAAATTTTAGTGCTATATCTAAACCTCTTTGTAACCTCTTAATAAAAGACACTTCTTTTGAATGGACTCAAGAATGTCAAAATGCTTTTGATAAATTAATTGGACTTTTAACAACTGCTTCACTTATGCAATCTCCTGATTGGTCCTTGCCTTTTGAATTGATGTGTGATGCAAGTGACCATGCCGTTGGTGCTGTCTTAGGACAAAGAAAAGAAGGTAAGCCTTATGTCATATACTATACAAGTAGGACTTTAAATGATGCGCAAATGAATTACATAACAACTGAAAAAGAACTACTAGCAGTAGTATGTGCATTGGACAAATTTCATTCTTATTTAATTGGTTCTCCCACAATTGTTTACACTGACCATGCAGCTGTGAGATATTTAATGTCTAAATAGGATGCAAAACCTAGATTGATGCAGTGGATCTTATTGCTCCAAGAATTTAACATCACAATAAAGGATAAGAAAGGAGCCGAAAATGTCGTTGCAGATCATCTTTTAAAACTAATGACAGAGACATTAATTGAAACTTCACCTATCAATGATTCTTTTCCTAATGAGTTTTTATTTTCCGTTGCTACTATACCTTGGTTTGCTAACATTGTAAATTTTCTTGCAACAGGAAAAATGCCACCTCATTGGAATGATCAAGACAAAAGGAAATTTTTAACCGAGGTGAAAAATTTTTATTGGGATGACCCATATCTGTTCAAATATTGTCCGGACCAAATAATAAGAAGATGCATACCCGACAATGAGGTAAGTAGTGTCATTAACTTTTGTCATTCTGAAGCATGTGGAGGACATTTTTCATCTAGAAAAACAGCTACTAAAATCTTGCAATGTGGATTTTATTGGCCCACCTTATTTAAAGATGCACATGCATTTTGCAAAACGTGTGAAAATTGTCAAAAATTGGGATCCATTTCAAAAAGAAACATGATGCCTTTAAATCCCATTCTTGTTGTTGAAATCTTTGACTGTTGGGGTATTGATTTTATGAGACCGTTTCCACCGTCATTTGGTTTTGTGTACATCCTTGTTGCAGTAGACTATGTTTCAAAATGGGTCGAGGCAATTCTATGTCGAAACAATGATCACAAAATAGTTGTCAAATTCTTGAAAGAGAATATCTTGAGTAGATTTGGAATTCCTCGAGCCATTATTAGTGATGTGGGTACACATTTTTGTAACAAACCATTTGAAACTTTAATGAAGAAATATGGAATAACCAATAAAATTTCTACACCTTATCACCCACAAACAACTGGACAAGTTGTATTAGCTAATAGGGAGATAAAACAGATCTTAGAAAAAACAGTTAACCCAAATCGAAAAGATTGGTCTTTAAGACTTAATGATGCACTTTGGGCTTACCGAACTGCTTTCAAAACATCATTGGGAATGTCTCCTTATAGATTAGTTTATGGAAAACCTTGTCACTTGCTGGTGAAAATTGAACATAAAGCTTACTGGGCCATTAAAACATTTAAAACAAACTTGAATGATGCTTGCAAGTTACGAAAACTCCAACTGAGTGAACTTGAAGAAATCAGGAATGAGGCTTATGAAAATTCTAAAATCTACAAAGAAAAAATGAAGGTTTTTCATGACAAATTTATTGTTAGAAAATCTTTTAAACCTTCACAAAAAGTTCTTTTGTATGATTCAAGGTTGCACTTATTTTCTGGTAAACTTCGGTCACGTCGGACTGGGCCTTTCATTGTTAAAAATGTTTTCCCTCATGGAGCAGTTGAAATTGAGAACCCAAAGAATGGTCATGTGTTTAAAGTTAATGGACAACGGTTAAAACCATTCTTCGAAAATTTTGACCAAAATGAAGAGTCCATTGCTTTAGTCGATCCTTTTTAAGGATTGATTTTTCTCGGTCAAGTGGCGGATACGGTACTCCGTGACTATTAAAGTCGGTTTTTCAGTTCCCTGAAAACTGTTGCTCACCTTACATTCATTTTCTTTTCTTTTCTCACATTTTCACATGGACACCATTCTTTCAAATCTGCACAAACATTTTCCCTCTCTTCCTCCAAATGATTTGCTTAAAATTTACAAAGCTCGCGCAGAAAGACTAAGGATGTTGATGCGTAAGGGTATGCCTATTGAAGTAAGATGGTTAATTGAAGCCATGGTTCGATTCTCTTGTGAATTTTCAGATAATCTTGTTTCTCATATGCTAGGTATGGGAAAAAGCTCTTACGCCAAAAAGGGAAGAGTGAAAAGGTTACAAGTTTGTCCTAAATGTGCAAGATAGACTTGTAACCAGCGTTGCCGCTCTTTGGGATATTTGTCTAATAATCGAGAGGATAAACTACAGTTCATCAAGAATGGACTGAGTAGGGAGTCTTTGGATGATATCCGAGTGACTTTTGAGACGTATTCTTGTGGGCTTGTGCAGCATGAAATTTTTAACTTATGGACACAATTCCGAGATGAGCAGGAACGCTATAGTCTTGGGAATCTGACTCAAAACGACCCTGTTTGCCAGTTTATAAGAAAACTGGATGGGAAGCATATCCCCAAATCATAGAAGGTGTTTAAGCCGTTTCTGGACGTAAAACCAGAGGAAGATGTGAGACACAGTCACAACTACCTGTACATATGCATGCGTGCCATCATTTTTGAATTTTAATACCTCATAGCTGTCATTTTTGAATTTGTATCTTTTGTTTGACTTATGGTGTCTTATTTCATCATCTTTTTTTGAATTTCTATGCATAATTGTTGAATTTTTCAACAAGCAGCCGAGCTACCTATTTGGATGTCATCATTAGCATACCTTTTTACACTCCATAAATACCACATCTCTTGTTCTCTTCTTCACACATAGTTAGAGAGTTGCATAAACATGGAGAGAACTTCAAAACGTCGAATCCAAAAGATATGTGTATTATGTGGATCTCGATCAGGTAAAAGTGAAGAGTTTGTCGAGGTAGCAAATTATCTTGGTAGACTACTGGCTGAAAGAAAGATTCATGTGGTTTATGGGGGAGGTAGCCTCAGGTTGATGGGTTGTGTGTCAAGAGCTGCACGTGTAGGAGGTAGTCAAGTTTTAGGAGTTATTCCTAAAGCTTTGGCTATAGAAAGCATTATTAGAAAAACGGTTGGGCATGAGTTACAAGTCTTCTCTATGCATGAACGCATGACTCATATGCTCATCAATTCAGATGCCTTTATTGCTTTACTAGGTGGCTTTGGTACTTTTGAAGAAATTTTTCAAATTACCTCTTGGGCCCAACTGAACCTCCATAAAAAACCCATAGGTTTGTTGAATGTTAACAATTTCTTTGATCCTTTTGATGCAGCTGTAGAACAAAATTTTATCCCACATTGGGCGAGACAGATCCTTGTTTCTGTCACTTTTGCTGGTGAGTTACTTGACAAATTACAAGAAGTTGAGTATGAACCTGACCCAGCTAGTACTCAAATTAATTGGGCAGGAGGGCACAACAAAAAGTACAAATTGGATCTGAATCTCCGTTTGTAATGTTTTCTTGTGCTTTATTTTATTTTATTTTATAAGTCTTTCAGGTCATCTCTCGTGAATAATAGAAGTTTCAGGTAATGACTCCTATACTTTATCTCTCTACATTTAAACATTGAGGACAATGTTTCATTTGGTTGGGGGGGAAGGATAGTAGACATAAGTATGTTTTGAATTTTCTTTTTCTTGAAAAAAAAAAGCGAGTTAGTAATTAGATTCAGAATGCGGCGTAAGGAGTTCAAATCCTCTTGAGATGCATTCTGGCTCAGGAATGGCAGAGTAAGGAGGACCAGTTTGAACTCTTGAAACCCATTCTAACCAATTTGTCATTTTATTTTGATTTTGTGTACTCATTTTAGCTAACTTGATATTATTTAGTCTTGATTTTTGAATTTTATAACAAGGAGATCTTATTCATTTCACTTTGAATTATTCAAATCTATGAACTCTCACAACATTATCATTTAATAAACTGTGTGCTTATGTACTCGTTAAGCAAGTATTCATGAACCTTTCTTCACACAAACACATACCTTGATGCATGATTATGGGTGGCGAAATGAAATGTTGCAATATTTGAGTTCTTTTATTTTGTTTAGGATAACAACAAAAGGAAGGGGAGAGTAAAAAAAAAAAGTGAAAGAAAAAAAGGTAAAAAAAAAGAGAGCGCAATTGTGGATAAGTTTGGTCTCGTAGCCTCCTTAATTCGAGCAATTAAGCCCGAGGGATGCCTCAACACCTAATAACCTAAGACCAACTGGTTTGGGAGCTATTGGCCCAAAGCTCGCTACATGGATTAAGGAAAAAGCTTAATGGGATTGAACATTGCACTATCCACAAGTTGCTAAGCAAAAATAAAGCATCGGCAACCCGAGTCGTTAAGCTCGAAGTGGTGTCTTAACACCTAATGCCCTAAGGCCAACTGGTCTGGGAGTCATTAGCCTAAGGCTCGCTACATGGGTTAAAGATGCGTTCTTTCAAAAAAAAATATAAATACATATAAAATAAATGAATTCCCCCTACCTACAGTTGTTAGCCTTAACAAATATTAGAACCGATATGGCTTTTTTCTAATAAGCCCCATAGTCATGTGTCGACTAAGCACAAAAAGAAGGTTTATTGATATCTTGATTGAAGGGAACATGAGTGATTAAAAAAGAAAAAAAGAAAAATCGGTTGAGAGTTTGTTTATTTGGATAAAATCAAGGAGAGTGTAATAATGACCACCTTTGGATGTAAAATTCTATAAATCACTTCTAAATAATAACGCTTTAATTGCTAGGGACTAGCAATAAGTTGGTTGGAGGGTGTGATAAACACTTAAATATGTATGTTTAATAAGAGCTTAGTTCATTATATTGTATTAATAGTGTCATTAAATTCCTCAACTTAAGCATATTTGTAGTCTTTGCATCTTTGGAATTAACTTCCTCTTAATTTTGGTTTTGTTACAGGTTTGGTAAATTGGGCATAACTCTCTATTTATAGATCAGAATGGTGCAAATTAATGTTTTGGAAAGCTGATTAAATTATCTACAAGATTGTATTTCAGAAGCATCATCAAATTCGGGCTCTTAGTGGACCAAAAATCGACTTAAAGTGAACCCATCTGTAGTTTCGGCCTAGCCTGACCATATCTCAGTATTTTGATCATATCTTTCAGAATACATATCCAAATCATATGAATAAAGATGTTCTAAAAAGATGAGAGAAATATCTACGAATTTCATGAAGACATATGATTAAAATTCTCAAAAATTCAATGTCAAAATCGGTGGTCAAAGTCGGTTCACCTAATTATCCCAATTGTCAAAGTTGGTGCATCTAATATTTGACAATTATTCCTTTGTAATTTGACAAGTTTGCCCCTGAATGTATCTATAAATAGAGGTGCCTTGTGACCCATTGGGGCATCTTGGCCTTTGCTGGGATCTTGGATTGTGTTTCTCTATTGTGTTTTAATGTTATTAATGAATTTCCTTTTTCTTGCATTTTGTGTTCTTTCTCTTATAATGTCTTGCTAATTTCTCTCTTGCTAAGGTGAAAGGGTGAAACCCTTGATATGAGAGTAAGGATTCTCTAACCCTTAATATGTGCTTAATAATCATAATCTTGTGTTGTTTATATGATTTCTATTTATTTTCTTAATCAATCTTGACACCACTCGTAAAGTGGAGGTCTTGATCCATTGTAGACAATCCTTAGCACATCAAATGCTTGGATCCTTTCTAGATGTCGTATGGTTCTTTCTTACCGACACGAATCTAGTTAGGAACCTTGATTTGTTGTAGACATATGGAGATTGGCACATTGGATACTTGAACCCATTTACAAGAAATGGTATAAATATTGGTAATGAAGCAAATATAATTCATATAACTAAAACGGGTTGTTTATCCTTATTTGAGATATCAAGGGCGGATCCCCTAACCTTAGCTCTCAATATTATTGTGTTAATTTCCTTTACTTGCGTATTTTAATTATTCTCATCTATTTGTTAATATTATCTTGTCATCTCTTTGAATCATCCATATCATATTTGCTTCCTTATAGTTTGTAGCGCTAAAAATCTCCTTCCTCGTAGATCGACCCCGGTCTTACCGGGTTTATTACTTTGACACTCCTATACTTGGGAGGCAATCCTTTTTTGGATGTGTCATGGTGGTGACAATTCACTCGCCCTTCCACGGTGAATGAATAGTGAATTCCGGTTGTGTTTTCTGTAAATTTGAACGTGTTTCGTTCAGAATTTGGAGAGGCTCAAGAAGGAAAGTTTGTTTAGGATACTTCGATCTACAATATACGTAAATCTTATAGCCAAACTCGCAAAACCAACGGAGTAAACAGTAACTCCGACGATGTCATTTCTCTCCCCCTATTCATGCCGACTACTAATTTTAGCATGGCCCTATGCACTATCTCATGAAAACAAATTCTGAAAACTTTGAGCACTTGGATGACTTGTTCATCCAAAAGATTCACACAAAAAAAAACTTGATGCGTTCAAAACTAGCAAGTATACTAGTCGCACAAGTAATAAAGTGATGAGTAAGATATCGTTGCCACGAGGATTGATTCTAATTAAATTTGTTATTCGAAAGCGAAAACAGAATAAATGGGGGGTTTTGTTGATTGATTAACTAGATGAAATATTAATGCAAATAAAGAATAACACAATGCAAACTTAATTGAAGTGAGAATTAATCAATGACAGAAATCCGGTTAAGGGATCATTCTCTGCCACAAGATACGGATTTGCGAATTAATTGTAGAATTGTCATCCAATTATACCATTGAAATTATCAACTGTAGATAACAATAAGCTCTGCTGCCCCAATCTTTCCTTACTTTGTTGTTAAATAAAACAGGCTCTTTATTTAATCTCTATCCATTAAACAACTTAGAACAAGATCTCTAAATTTAATTCAATGGATGCATTACGATAAGAAAGATAGGTTGATCTAAGCAATAAAAACATAAGCTCGGATTATTTAACTTAGGTTGTATTCTCCAATTGCAATCTCTGATCACAATTTTGCTACTAAGGATTATAAATTCAAGACAATTACAGATCAAGATTTCTAGTCTAGCAATAGAAAACAACCAGATTATATTCAGTTGGCCATTCCAAATACAATCAGCAAGCAATCATAAGCATTAGATATGGGAAAATACAAGCAACTTCAATTAGAGAATTGGATAACAACTTCTTACACAATCAACTCACAAAAACCATATTCAAGGGCTTTGAAATCACCCTCAACCAATTCAGATTCAGTTACACATTTTTAAACACAACATAAATACAATATAAAGAAATTCCAGAATTGAAAAGGAAAAGAAAAACTTAGCAAATCCTTTGAAAATCTCCTTTGTAGATGATTCTCTTTAGGATTGTAGTTCTTCCTCTTTCCAAGCCTTCTTTCTCCTTCAAGAACTCCAAAAGATGAGAGAAATCCAAAGATGCAGCCTCCTCCACGTTCTCCCCTCTTCAAGTTCTTCAAAATAAAACCCTAAAATGTGTTTAAATACTCTGCTACAGTAACCTGCTACAGTGTCCCGTATTATACATGCTACAGTGATTTGTGGAATTACATTTCTATACTTCTCACACTGTTTTGATTACAACTTTTGGTACACTGAAATCGCAAATTTCTCCAGAAAATAGACTTCGAGAGCTTTCCAGCGGTATATAATATGTCATCGGGTTCATTGTATATCAATACAATTAAATCCGAGAAGATGGTGACTAGCAGAGGTGAAAATAAAGGGTTTTACTCCATTTTTGTGCAAGGTGCTCCAAAACTCCTAAAAACATCAAAACTACACAAAAACATAAAAATACCAAGGAATATAGCAAAGAAACATGGACGAATTGATATGAAAATGATATATAAATAGACACTTATCAAATTCCCCCACACTTAACTTTGCTAGTCCTCGAGCAACTACGACAATATGAAATAAAACTAAACCGAAACAGAATCAACAAAAAATTAAAATACACAAATGCTTCATCTTGCAAATAGGCCTCAAAGATTGTACTTAATTATAACTCAAGGAAAACTTCAAAATAATGCACTTGATCAAGAATTTCATCTCAAGGATTAGTTTCGCTTCACTTCAATTCCTCAAGTGTGTGTGTGTAGAGCCATTCTCACCTAATCACTTGTAGCCCGGATGAGTTTATGCATAAAAAATGAATCATATTTAATATTGAAGATGTGTGTATAAATGAACTCCATAGGCCTGCTTTTCAAGTCACTCTCCACTAATGTAGACATGCACAACACCAAGGATCAAGTAGGACTTTATTAAGCTTGTAACGTTTGGCTTTGGTGAAGGTATGATAAAGGATAATAATTTGGCTCAAATCACCCACAAACACATAAATCATTAAGACTATGTAGAGCTCAACCCTATAACACAACTTCATTTCAATTCACCAGGTTACTCCCCCAAACTTATTTAGAACACTCAATCTTTTTTTTTGTGGCAGAAAACAAAAGAAAACTACACCCCCACACTTTGTTGTTTCATTCTTTTTAAGAAAACTTAAGGGTATAGATCTCTTATTCTTCTTCTTTTGTTCTTTTTTTTTCTTTTTTTTCTTTTTTTCTTTTTTTTTATTACATTTCCCCTCCCCCACACTTAAACAATACATTGTCCCCAATGTATAAGTATGTGGACAATAAGTACAGATTGGCTATGTGGACAATAAGTACAGATTGGCTTTTTTCTTTTTTTTTCTTTTTTTTAAACACAATAGAACTCACTTGCATTGCTCATGACACATCCCAACCTCCTCTAACTTCCCAAAACCAGAACATAACTCAAAATTTAATTGTGAATGATCTACATGCTCATAGGTAAGGGATAAACTGTTTGGAACAAATTCATTTGAGGTTAGGAAATCTTTAGTGAGTTAACAAAGAAAAAGGCTTACAAAGGCTCAAAGGGGTAACTAGGGATCAATTTCAGTCAAGGTTGGCTATAAAGGCTCAAACGGTCCAAAGATGGCCTAAATCATTTCCCCAATGTTGCACAGTCTAGGATTTCGCCTCGAGTGACCATCAAACAAGTTCTAGAATTCATTGAAATCTGAAGAAACATTTAAATTAATAAACTTTCTCTAAGTGAACAAATAACTCAGTGATAATAGCTCAGTGCTCAATGTTACGCAAGGAATCAAAAGCAAAGCGAAAACCAATAAACATTTCAAGCACACAGATCCATGCATCATTTATCATTTTCCAAGAGTTATTCTTAATTCAACATTATCTTATCATCGACCCACAAAATGCAAGAAAAGAGGTACGTGGCGTTGTTACACCTGAGTCAAGATTGTATATTTCAACAATCCTTAGGACCAGTAGCCCGCAGACTTAAGGTTTCCAGCCTATATACCTCTATTATGAAGAACAAAACAAGAAACAAGATACTTCAAACAACATAAAATAAACAAACTACATATTTATTTAGAGAGAATGCGTTTCAAGAGTTAAGGAAACCCCATATTCTGCCATTCTCAGGTTTTTCCACAATGTTTTTTTTTTTTTTTTTTTTTTTTTTTTTTTTTTTTTTTTTTTTTTTGTTTTTTTGCTTTTTTTTTTTTTTTTTTTTTTTTTTTTTTTTTTTTTTTTTTTTTTTTTTTTTTTTTTTTTTTTTTTTTTGCTTTTTTTTTATACCATTCTCAAGTTTTTTTCCACAAATTTTTTTTTTTGAATCGAAACTGATAAAGACAAAAACACATAACAACTCTAAATTACGTAAAACTAAACTTACTTATAAAATAACAAAGTCCAACAAGTCAGCAAACACAAACAAGTCAGCTAGAATGGGTCTAAAAAGTTTATAAGTTAGCCTCCTTATTCAGCCATTATGGATTGAATAGATCCAGAATGCATTTCAAGAGGACTTAAACTTTTTAAGACACCACTCTAAAAGGCAAGATTAGAAAATATTACCTAGAACGAAAGAAATAACCTAAAAAAGCTCAAAAGAAATAACATGAAAAATCTTAGATAAATACAATAAAAAGAAAGTAAACAAAAATGAAGCAAACCAATAGATAGAGATTAATGATGGAGCGTTAAATCCAGTCTACGTCTTTTATTGCCTTCTCCAAATCAATCTATCCGAGCCGTTGTTGGATCAGGCGAATAAACGAATTCTTGTAGTTTATCAATTAACTCCCCTGCAGTTGAAGCTGTAACCAGGATTTGCCTCGCCGACGGTGAGATGAAGTTTTTTTTTACAGCTTGATCAAGAAAAGACAACAAACCATCAAAAAAATTATTGACATTTAACAAACCAATGGGTTTCCGATGGATGTTTAGATGTGCCCAAGAGGTGATTTGAAATATCTCCTCTAATGTACCATAACCACCCAGCAAAGCTATAAATGCATCGGACTTAACAACCATATGTGCAATACGCTCATGCATACTAGAGACCTGTAACTCTTCTCCGATTGTGTTGCCTACGATATCTCGTATAGCTAATGGTTTAGGGATAATGCCGAGAACTTTGCTCCCTCCTAGGGATGCAGCTGTCGACACACACCCCATTAACCCAAGACTACCCCCTCCATAAATCAAATGAATACCCCTCGCAGCTAATGTCCTACCAAGATCAAGAGCTGCTGTTGTAAACTCTCCATCTTTACCAAATTGCGATCCACAAAATACACATATATTTTGGAGTCGCCGAATTAGTGTTTTCTCCATTTCTACAAGTGTTCTAAACTTGTGTAAGACAATGATGCATGTTAGGTATTTTGCGATTCAAGTGCAAGATAGGTTATAAAATGACATTTGAAAACATGCAGAATGGATATATACACACCTAAAGCTCTCAAATTTGACACATGGGGACATAATTTTGGTGGGGGTTGCTCGATGTAGATTTATCGCCTCGAGATTTGAAAAAAATATATATGCTTTCGGTGGGGTTTGACAAAACCTCCACACTTGTGTACCACATGAAGCATGAAAAATGGAGATATACTTTCGGTGAGGTTTGACAAAACCTCCACACTTGTCTCCCACGTGAAGCATAAAAAGTAGAGATATACTTTCGGCGGAGGTTGACAAAACCTCCACACTTGTCTCCCACGTGTGCTTATGTCATGGGGTAGTCATATGGTTTGTCAAAAAGAAAACTTGAAATTAAAACACATAAAATCAACAAACAACAACACAAAAAGAACATTGATAATCAGATCAAACGAAACAAGAAAAAAAAATTCGATAATAACAACACACATTCAAATATACAAGTAGTTATGATTGTGGCTCACATCTTCAACTGGTTTTACGTCCAGTAACGGCTGAAACGCCTTCTATGAGTTGGGGATTTGCTTCCCATCAGTTTTCTTATAAACTGGCAAACAGGGTCATTTTTAGTCAGATTCCCTAGACTATAACACTGCAATTCATCACGAAATTGTGTCCATAGATTAAGCAATTCACGCTGAACAAGTCCACAAGAATGTGACTCAAGAGTTAATAAAATATTATCCAGCGACTCATTACTCAGACCATTCTTAATAAACGAAAGTTTATCTTCTATATTCCTAGACACAAAACCTAATGAACGACAAGTCTGGTTACAATTCCATCTAGCACATTGATAACATACTTGTAACCTTTTTGCTCTTCGCCTCTTGGCGTAGTAGCTCTTTCCTAGACCAGGCATGTATTTTGCTAGATTAATATCAAGCTCACCGGACAATCTTACCTTGGCTTCGATAAGTCATCGGATATCCTCAAGCACATTTAGGAGCATCAACGCCCAAAGTCTAGTCATCCGCACTTTATAAATTTTATACACAGCATTTTGTGGAAGTGAAGGGAAATATTTATGAAGGTTTGACATAAAGATATCGACATCCATTGAAGACGAGAAAAGGAGAGCTATTACCGATAATACGATTGAGTTTGTTTTTCTCCAAGATATGCACGTTTCAAACCTTCGACCAATGACTTCAGCTCCCATTTGGATGTTTCCTCAAGCTGTTGCACAAATAAATTCGAAGTACGGAATAATCAAATTAAACAAAAGGAAGGAAAAGAGCAGAAACGAAACTAAAGACACATAAAAGAGATAACAACACAATAGCAAATAAAAGTCAAAAACAAATAAAAAATATAAAAACAAATAAGACAGATGGCAAAGAGAGATAAAACCTGATCAATTTGATGGCCTACGAAAGGAATCTCCTCGAGATACAAAAATCGATCATTATTACCTTATTTTATTTTTCTTTTTATTTATTTTGCAAAAGCATTGGGTTGCCTCCCAATAAGCGCTTGGTTTAACGTCCTCAGCCCGACGTTGATTCCGTCATGGGAGGGTCCAATCTCTGTTGTGCTTCTCTAGTGGGCTTGGATCCTTTTTCCAACAAGAATTGTTGCATGCATATGGCTGGGCCTTGGATGTTAGCAATCGTCCACTTAATAGCTGTTTTGTGATCTCTAAGTACTCGGACGAGTTTCGATTCTTGTATTGGTGCAAGGCCCATTTCTATTATAATTGGCAAAGTATCATTCTCACCCAAGGATCCATGCTTCAAATGATCTGTAAGAGGCTTAAACTCCAAGGTATGGGCTTTCATCACAGAATAGAGAAGTTTCTCATTAGATAAAGGAAATTGAATGTACGAAACATCATACCTGTTTGTGGTTATAGCTATAGTCTCATCTAAGCTTACCAAAACTTCCTCCATTTCTTTGGACACTTGTATCAACCTTCGTGGTCCTTTGAAATTTTTTATCCCTATGTGCTTACTAATAGCTACATCCAATCCATCCTTGCGAGTTAACTCAAAACATTGTTGTGCCAAAGAATCAATAACATCAACTGCAAAAACAGAAGGCAAGTCACTAGGGTACCTCATTGCCTCAAAAATATTGAAACGAATCACCTCGCCATCAAACTCCATGGTGAGATTGCCATCATGAACATCAATCTTCGTTCGGGCAGTTTTCAAGAATGACCTCCCTAAAAGAATCGATGTTGGATTGGGAGATGTCTCATCCTCCATTTCCAGAACATAGAAGTCTGCTGGAAAAACCAATTGATTTACTTGCATAAGCACATCTTCCACAACTCTCTTGGGATATGCATTAGAACAATCAACAAGTTGAATTACAATACCAGTTTCCGCAAGGGGTCTAAGATTCAAAGAAGCATAAATAGAATATGGCATGACATTAATAGATGCTCCTAAATCTAACATAGCTCTTTCAAACTTGGTATTACCAATGGTGCATGGAATGGTAAATGTACCTGGATCTTTACACTTTGGAGGAATTTTTCTTTGTAATACAGCTAAAACATTTTCTCCCACATTTACTTTCTCATTTCCTTTCATCTTTCTCTTGTTGGTGCATAACTCCTTGAGAAATTTTGCATAACGAAGTACTTGCTTGATAGCATCCAGAAGTGGTATATTTACCTCGATCTTGCGAAAAGTCTCTAAGATTTCCTGCTCTTGTTCCTCCTTCTTTGATTTTGCAAATCTTATAGGAAAAGGTGGAGGAGTAACATAAGAAGGAATGGGAGTTTCAAGATTTACCTTAGAAGATGATGTTTTATTCATGGTGGAAGTGGTGGCATCCCCTTCATCGGTTTGTGATTTCTTTGGTGGAATGTCTAATTGCTTTCCACTTCTCAAAGTTACAGCACTAGCATTCTCTCTTGGATTGATCACCGGCTGAGAAGGTAATTTTCGTAAGCTTTGACTCTCAAATTTGCTCATGTTAGTGGCCAATTGTCCCATTTGATTTTCCAGGTTTTGGATACTTGCCCTAGTTTCGTGCTGAAATTGCATTGTGTTAGTGGCAAGTGCTTTAACAATATCCTGGAGAGACATACCTGAATTTTGTGGAGTTGGTTGTGGTGCTGGTTGTGGTTGTGCTTGAAATGTTTGCTGCACCCTTGGTTGATTGAAACCTGGTGGTCGATTTGGTATGGCATTTGAGGCAATTGGTTGATGATTCCCATATCTTCAAACAAAAAGTTACTTGTTACAACTTATGATAAGTCTGAATTCATATTATCTAACAGAATAAAATTTTATCACCAATTTGTCTAATCTTAGGGCTGTTTGTTTTCCCACTTATCACTAAGCAAATTTTTTTTCAAATTATCACGTAATTTAAGTAATTAATCACGTGTTAGAAGAAGTGAAAATTTTTCACTTAAATCTGAATTTGGAAATGTTTCATGCTGTGACAATTTTTTGTCCTACAAATGCCTTTACATTCAACTAATAAAAAATATGTTATTAAATAAAAATATATAATATTAAAAATAAGAAATATATTGATATTAACATTTTATTTTATTTATTATAAATTCTGAAAACAGTCAAGGGAAGTCATGGAAAATTCATCGTCAATACTAGTCAACAGTCGCTGACCATTACCAGAGTTACACGTAAGTGACACCGCTAACATGATCTCTGCTCACTCTATAAGGTTGTTGGACTACTTTTGAAAGAAATAACATCGTTTTGCTATTACAGGCCAAGAAACATCCACCACTGAATGTTTTTGGACCTTGTACGGCCAAACGCCATTATTTCATCAAAAAATAATTCAGTAGTCTTCTAGGTCAATCAGATCCAATCACAAGGGTGTATGCAATGTTGCTAGACATGCGACACCAGTGGTTGATGATAGTGGACGGTAGCGAAACTTTGTCGATTCTGGCGATGTAATTTTGATTTTGATTTTAATTTTAAGGTATATAAAATATGAATATATTTTAATTTTGTAAAATAAATTTTTCTAACAAGATTAATAAATAAAAATATATCATATTTAAATAGATATATTTTAATTCATCATAATGTCCTTACCATAGTTAAATTGATATATATATATATATATATATATATATATATATATATATATATATATATATATATATATTGTAATAGGTAAGCTTATTATTTATTATTGTTAATATCTTAATTTAATTTTGTAAGTTTTTAACTTCTTGTTATTGATATGTGATTTAATTTGGTTAAGTATTAAAATATTAAGATGTATTTAATATTAAATATCAATATATTTTATTTTCTATAATAAAGATAAATATGTCACATTTAAGTAAATTTATTTACTTAAGACTTATTAAAAAATTATGAACAAACATATTATGAAGTAATCTAAAAATAAGTGCTAATAAGTATTAAGTGTCAATAAATGTTAAAAAGTGTTAAGTGAAGTAAACAAACGACCCTTTAACAAACGATTTTATTTGTCTAATCCCTCAAACACTTCCTTTTGGTTTAGTAAAGAAAAAATATCTAAGTACTATTTTTTCTTATAGGAAAAAGATGTTCTTGTTAAAAATCATCATGTAAAATCTTCTCTTTTGTTCTGTCTTTATTAATCTTTTAAGCTAAAAAAAGATAATTTTATTTCAGTTCACCTCAAAAGAAAATGGTTACATCTCAGGCACCTCATCCTTTTACTTCAAATAAACCAATCAATTAGGGGCTCAATATGATATTTGATATTCCAAAAAAAAAATTGTGATTGGAGGTCTAGCCACAACGTCATGTAAACGGTGATTATGTTGTAACGAGTAACGCAGAGGATGCATGGGAGAAACAACACGTAAAAGACTTAGTATTACGCAGTTTTGACTTTTGTAGTTGGCGTGAGACGAGAGGACAATGAATTCCATCCCCCTTTCATGCTGCAGAACTCTCGCCTTTCCACTTTCCACTCATCTATGCCAAATAATTGAAAGAGACAGCGCAATTCACGTCCTAGAGGTTTATACTTTTGTGGATGTCCTTAAGTTTTAAAAACGAACGTAAAAGTTCAAAGTCAACGGAATGGTAATATCAAAATCCAAAATTGCTAGGATTGTTAAATATGTAATGGTTGGCAAATATGTGATTTTATATTCTTGAGAAACTTAAGAGACAATTATGTCTATATATATCCGTGCTGATCCTTAAAATTAAAATCTTAAAACTTACATATGCTTATAAAAATGAAAGAGAATAACTTATAATGCATCCAAATATATATATATATATATATATATATATATATATTTGTGTAATCATATTTTTTGTAAAGTATTTTTAGAAAGCCAACCACATGCAGTACTTAGTATATATCATGAAAATCCTCAAAAAACTTTAAAAAAAATCCAACACATACTGTATTTGAAACCAGTAGTATGCATAAATTGTATTCTTACGTTTATATTACCATGATTATTAGACTTTATACCAAAAAATCTCTATTTATGGAATTCTACTTTTTTTATGATAAACTTTTTACTTTCGTATGGTGGCGGACCGAAGATGGGATCCAGGAGGGCTCGGGCCCCTCCTAAAAATTACAAAATCAGTTTTATCCATTTTTTTACATAGATGACAATTACATCCCCTTTAATTACAATAATCTAATTTTCGATGTCATTTTTTTTTATTAGCATGTTGAACTTTCTGTCTTATCTCTTTGTAGCGCCAGGCCTCTTTCATCCCTATAATATTATTACAACATATTTTATAATTTATAAACATGTAAGTTTTCTTGTATTTTAGTTTTATATCTATTTGTATTTTAATTTTTTTTATTCTAGTTGATTATTGTAGTATAAATTACATATTTCTCTTCAATCTTTTTACTTTATAGTTAAGCACTAAGGTTTTACTAAAACAATATAATTTTGAAGAATTCTTGATCACAGTTAGTAACTCTTTATATTTTTATTTTATTTCACTTTGAATTTGAATTTTGGATTATAATTCTGATGTTTGAAATTATAAATAAAATATCTTTTGTAGCATTGAAAAAAAAGGTAATTGTGAAGCATTTACAAAATTTAAAAATTTACCGATGACAATTATGAATTTGTTTTTATTGAGAAAGTTATTTTATATTAGCATTTTGCCTTTGATTGGCTATATTAAGATTATTTTGTGAACTAAGGTTCATTGCACTTCTCATCTAAAAACACTTTTTTTTTAAATATAACTTTCTTGGACCATCGAGGTTTATTAAAAAAAATTATAACTATTACTATATTTGATGGTGCCCCATCTTACACTAAATCCTAGGTCCGCCACTGCTTTCATTCATCTAAAGTTTCAAACAAAAATGATATTCCTTTTATGTAATTATTCCTAAATAAAAGAGAAAATAGAGGACAAAATTGGTTTGTAATTATATGATCTTTTAAGAGAAAACAAAAAAAAAAGTTTTTATCGTAAGGGTTTAAGTGTAAAATACAAATTTTTAGTTTTGATAGAAGTTATGAACAAATAATACAAAGTGCCAATTCCACAACCCTCAAGTTTGTCAGAATCTCATATGATTACCTCTAGTTCTATAAATAGCCATATACCTACCTTCTCTAGTAAGAATCGTTAAAAATTCCATTAGAAAAATATAAAATTTTTAAATTATTAGTAGTTGACTATTAAAAAAATATTCAAAATTTTAAAATAAAATTTTAAAAAGAATAAAATAAAGCCCAAAACTTGCTAATAGTCTTCCATCAACCACAACCCCAAAAAGTTTTAAAAAAATTACTATCATAATATATGATATATAAATTTAAAAAATTATTGAAAATAATCTTATATTAAAATATGGAAATAATAAAAAAAATTTACATTTCCACTTGTAAAAAATTGTGTTATAAAGTTTATATCTTTTAAGACAATTTCTCTATTTTTATTTTAATTTTTAGATTTTTAGCATTTTAAATACTTTTAATAGCAAATTAATGGTAATTTGAAAAATTTTATATTTTTTTAACGAAATTTTAATAACTCTTAACAGAGAGGAAATGTAATGACCATAGTTTGAATTACTTTGTGTTGATGGTGGAATTGTTTTGGGCTAATATGCTTTGAGTTAGTATTTTATTTGATATATTGATAGGGCCAAATTACTTGTTGGGCTTGGATCAAATTCTTTTTTAAAGCCCAACCTATTTGTATTATGCACAAAAAGTGACATTTAAATTGTTAAAATTTTTCCTTAGAAAATAAAAAGTGATTTACGTGGCTGGTATAGAAAAATAAAAATAATAATAAAAATAAAAATTAATGATGTTAACTAAGGAAGTAGTGCTACGTGTAAAGGAAGGAGACAAACATAATTGTATTACATATTTATTTTATTTAAATTGTAAATTGTGGCTATTATTTTATTATTATTATTTGAAAAGTATGGGAGACAAGCCTTAAATGCTCGAAACTTGTCTCTTACAAAATAATATTTTAAGTTAACTTTTTTTTATTATTTTATCTTAAGCATGAAAGAGAAGAAAGACAATTAAAATTCTATTTTGCCTTAAAAGAAGAAAAATGTATCACGCGGCTGTTGGAAGGCATATAATCATTTAGCATATATTTTATTTATTTGCTGAGTGTCCCTTGAAAAATAATATAATAAGTCTGATTTCTCTTATGTCGTAACTATTCGGTTGCAGAGGACAGAGAGGAGGAAGATGTTTATTAAAATATAATATTTAATGTTAATATTTTTTATCGGGATAATGACACAAACCTCTCGTATCTTTTGTCTTTATGCTATAGAGATGAGACTTTTATATTTTTTTCTAAAAAGAGTCTCTATAATTTCAAAAACGCGTCATAAGCACCCCTTATGTTATATTTGCCGTTATATTTATGTAAATAAGTTGAAATAACAAGGGTATATGGGTCTTTTAGATGGAAACAGCCAGCAGTATTTAAACCTGGTCAAAAAATAAAAAATGCCAGTTGAGCCCACCACTTTTCTTATGCATATGACACCCCACTAGTTGACCTAAGGAATCTGTACCAGTCTAACTGTTCATCTTCCCGCTTCACGTGAACACAGCGTAGGACGTGTTTTGAAGCCTTATTCAGAGTGAAGACCTATCATTGAAGAAGATGACGACACTCTCGGGTAAGAAATTCTCACTGCTTTTGCCTGGATTCGAATGCATGCACTGTCTTCCACTATAAGTTACGGTTAACACATATATACGAACGATTTTTTTCCGATTTTTTATCAAATATTTTCGTTAATCTGAATTGGATTTACGACATGACATTGTTGTTGTACGTAGTTTGTTTATTGAATCAAATTCAAAACCCTAATATTAAGGAAAAATTTGGGGTTCTTTAAAATTGATGAAAATTAAGTGTAATTGATGAAGATGCATGTTCGTACTGTTATATGCTCATGCATGCCTTAGATTTTGTATATTCAAGTAGATTTCAATCTAGATTTTGTATATTCAAGTAGATTTCAATCTTGCATGTGTACTGCATTATAGTCTTCTTGCTGTTTGATGTTGATTTTTATTTGTTTATCGCTCGTATCTATGTTTTTATGGTGTTAATATTTTTGTTAATGAAATAAGGTGTTGTTGTCGCATGAAATTTTATGTTGTACTGTACTCTGTGTATGGTTTGTAAAAATTGAAAATTTAGCAAGATTTGTTATGTTGTAAGGTTGCTCATTCATGCATGTTATATTGTTCTTTTATTTATGCTTGCATGAAAAATATATATTATGTTATGAAAAATTTGCCTTCTAATAATATTGTTTTTTTTTTCTTAATTATGTTGTTATACATTTACCACAATATCAATTAATGCATATGGTAGTGTCATGGTAGAATTTTTGTTAACGTTTCAGTCATTAGGTCGTGAGATCCCATTTGACTTTATAGACCCTGATAAGGTCTCCAGGATATGATTATTTAGTGCTGCTAATGACTATTGTGAACTTGGTGTTTATGATCATAGGGATGTTAAGTTTAGTGTATCTTTACCCTGGAATGGTGAAGTTATAGTTATTGACAGTGACTCCATATTTTTAGACATTTTGAAAATGTATGAAATTAGGGAGATATTTGATATAACAATTACAGTTGAGGTTACACCTCTTGATACTGCTCCAATTGCATTTGAGATTCCTGGTAGTGAACCTGAGTTGAATGGGGTAGACAAAACAGGAGAACATGTAGCTAATAAGGTTAATGATACATATAGGGACAATGTCAGTGATGGGGTTGATGTGAATGAGGGTGTTAGTCATAGGGTTGATGTAAATGAGAGTGTCAGTGATGGGGTTGATGTAAATGAGGGTGTTAGTCATGGGGTTGATGTAAATGAGGGTGTCAGTCATCAGGTTGATGAAAATGAAGGTTCAGTGGCAAATTCAATATGCCACAGTGTGTATAACCCGAATTCAGATGCTGATTACAGGCTAGATAGTGATGAAAGTTTCAGTTTGAGGATAGTAGGGTTGGGAATGGTAGTAGTGACAGTAGAGATGACTCTGAAGATGACCAATCACACTACCAGAGTGATGGTGAAAACTTTCAAAAAATTGTTACAAGTTCAGATGAGGAGGTAGGTAGTTCTAGGATGGCTAGGATCCATAGCAAAAAGCTTTTTAAGACAGGGTTAGAGCGAAAGGTTGAGTTAAGGGTTGGCCAAACCTTTAACAATGTGGACCACTTTAGAGATGTGCTCAGAGAGTATGCAATTCAGAATGGGATAATGCTAAAAAGAATTAAAAATGAGAAAGAAAGAGTGACATGTAAATGTGCAATAGAAGGCTGCCCATGGAGGATTCATACCTCCCCAACACAAGACTTAATAACATACAAAATTAAGAGTTTATCCTATCCATGACTATGAGAAACTGAATGACAGACTTGAGTGTACTTACATCTAGATAGCCCAAAAGTATGAAGAGTATTTTAGGAATCCTAATCTAGATATAGACTGATTAGAGAGAGATATGAAAAGAAGATATGGGCTTACAACCAGCAAAACGAAAGCTATATAGGCCTAGGACCAGGGCTCTAGAACTTGTTGGTGAGCATCATCAAAAGGCTCTAAATTTGTTGCATAAATATGCTAACATCATCATTCTAACAAACCCTGGTAGTACATGTTTTGTTAAGGCAGATGCAGCATTAATCTTTGCTGCTTCAAAATTTCAAGGGTTTTTTCTTAGTTTTCCAGCACAGAGGGCAGGGTTTATAGCTGGCTGTAGGCCATTTGTGAGGGTAGATGGTTGTCATCTTAAGGGGCTTATGGGAGGAGTTTTATTGGTAGCTGTGGCAATTGATGCAGATAATGGGATGTTTCCCTTAGCCATTGCAATTTGTGAGGTTGAATGCAATTCCATATGGAATTGGTTTCTAGAACTCCTAGGTCAACACATTGGAGGGTAGGATAGGTTAGGGATGCCTATGACATTCATGAGTGATAGGCAAAAAGGAATTTTGAATGCTTTGTCTTTACAGTGGCCATATGCATCCTATAGATATTGTGGTAAACATGTTTATGAAAATTTAAAAAAACAGCATACAGGACCAGTACTGCAATCTTTATTTTGGAAAGCTTGCAAGATTGCCAATATTAATACCTTCACTGTAGCCATGGAACGAATAAAGCAAATTAATGATAGAGCTTATGAATGGTTGAGCAACATTCCTCTAATGAATTGGAGTAGACATGCATTTGATGAAAGAGTCAAAGTTGATCATGTAACAAACAATATAATTGAATCGTTTAACTCTTGGATTAATGGATACAGGAGTCATACATATCTTAGCATGGTTGAAGAGATAAGAAGGAAAATTATGAAGAGGCTGCATAAGAAGTAAGTAAATTGCTTTAGTTTTAATTTAATTTAATTTCTAGATTTCATTTAATTTTCTGATTTATTTTGGCAGTTTGCTATTTTAATCAAATTCATTTTTTTTGTATTATTCTGTTATAATCAAATATAGTTATATTTTGCATCCACTTGTTTTAATCAAATAAAGCTTTATTTTGTATATTTTGTATATCAGGTTGAAAGAATGCTTGAAGTGGAAGACTGATGTTGGGCCAAACATTAGGACTATAATTACTGATAGAGGAAAGTGGGCTAATGGCCTTGAAGGTCTTTGATGTGGAAATCTAGAATTTGAAGTTGTTAATAATGGGAAGGTGTTTGTGGTGAAGTTGAACAAAGAATGGTGTTCCTGTAGGATGTTTCAAGTGTCTGGTATGCCTTGTGTGTATGCCATTGCCTGTGCTAAGGAAAGAAGGATTGATGTGTATCAATTTGTCAACAAGATGCTGCATAAAGAGAAGTACATTGCAACATATGACCATTGTATCAAGCCTATCCTTGATCAAGATGAATGGCCAGAAGTCCCTTGCAACAATTTGGGAGCTCCCAAGATGAGGACAAAGGCTGGCAGGCCTAAGAAATCCAGAAGAAGGGCTCTTGATGAAGACCCCCCTCCTAGCAAGCTTTTCACAATGATATGTAAGAACTGCGAAGGCTATAATCATAATAAAAGGACTTGCAAAAATCCCCCAGGTGCTTTTAAAAAAAAGGTAACTATTTATATTTTTAATCTTAATCTTCTTTATTAAGAAATATTACATTTATATGTTGACAACTAATAATTCATCTTTGATTAATGATTAAGGCAAAGAGATCCAATGTGAGGACACCTTTTGTTGCTGCATCACAAGCTCATAGACCAGAAATTAATCTTGATGCACCATCATCTCATCCAAATAATGCACCAACTTCTCAACCAAATAGAGAAAGGATACAAAAACTCCCAGTTACAAAGGAAAAATGGGTAAAATTAAAAATTTCATATAAGTTATTTTCATTAAGTATTTCACTAACGTTTTTTAATATTCCTCACTACTCCAGGGAGTACCATCAATTAAAGCAACATCTTCTCAACCTGGTGTAGCTACATCTCGGACTCCAGCAAACATTCCATCATCTCAGACATATGAAGCCTCACAAGATATTGGATGCTCAGCCCCAATAGCATCTCAGCAAACTC
The DNA here is from genome assembly GCA_013180625.2 of Boswellia sacra. Lineage (NCBI taxonomy): Eukaryota > Viridiplantae > Streptophyta > Magnoliopsida > Sapindales > Burseraceae > Boswellia > Boswellia sacra. The sequence continues at coordinate 417,041 of SNVD02010312.1, read as the reverse complement.
AAAAATCAAATGTAATGGGGAGAGGAAGAGATATATCTTATTCATTAAAAATAGATTGATGTATTTTAATAATCCCTACTAATTTCATTTGGTTATTCATGCATGCAGTGACTAGGTGGTTCTCCTAAGAGCAACAATGAAATCCAGAAATCCTAGGCAATAGTCTTTGTATGGATACTTATCATACTTTGGCTAACTAGCACACAACTTTGTATATTTTGGATTATATTTTTGATAAATATTTTGGTACATTAGCATAGACAAGATGATGGATAATTGTTTGTTTATATAAATGCTATAAGAGCTACAAGTTAACTTTGAAGTAACATTGACAATGTAACTTCATGTTCTCTTTTGTTTATATAAATGCTATAAGATCATCTCTTTTATTTATATAACTGTTATAGTTTGTGCACTTTTTTTATATATATATGACAATAAAGTAGATTATTGTTCTGTTCATTGCAATGTCGTAAAAATATCTTACATGTATTTCATATCATAATACTACAGTTTGTATATAGTACTGCATGTCATACACCAATAACAAAAATTACGTGTATTTCAATAACAATGTCTTTATAAGTAGTGCTACCAAAGTAATCAGCAACAAATATAGTAGGAGCTTGTTCACGATCACATCAGTGTTGGTTTTCCATTGCTTTGCACAATCTTTTCATTTAAGCTCCATAACCTTTTCATGTTAGTTTGCATCTCCTTTAATATCACTTCAATATCATCATTTTTAGTCTGATCATCCTTAGCCTTAGAGCAGTTCACCGTATCAATTAGATCATTATTAACTTCATTAACATTAGGATCCCACCATCTAAAAAAATTACAGACACTATTTTTGCATATGAAATAGAGCCTACCAGAATTATTGGATGACTCAGAAATCATAACACCTGGCCTTGAACCACACTTACATTTCCTATTCTTGAATTTTATCAAGCTGCCATTTATCATTTTACATCTGCCCATGCTTGATGCACTGCTATTATACCTTGCAGTGCTAGAGACTAAATGATTCCTTTCTGTGCTTGAGCTCATGCTTTGCTTTGCAATATAATTTGATGCGTAAATTGAGGCTTAATTTATGAGTTAAAGCTATGTTATTGATGTGTAGAGGCCTGCCTTGTGTGTGAAGGATTTGAATGTGAGATGAAAGTGCATGAAGAAATTGAAGTTGTGTTATTGCTGTGAAAATTACGAAGCTAGGTTCAGTGTCTTATACTGATTTAAACCCATGCATGCACAGCCTAATGGCTAGATTCCAACGGATACTTGCCCTTTGAATTCAAATATAATTGTTTATAGGGTAAAATGGTCTTTTGACACTGTCAAATGTAGACACAGATATGTTTTCTCATGTTGCATTTCGGGGGTAAAATCGTAAATTGATGTATCCTCCCTTGTTTATTATTATATACACATTTTCACTTATTTATAATAAATGGTATATATGTAATTGAAATGTAAATAGATGGAAAGATGGTGTCATGTGACGGCAAATGTAATAGAAGGGGTGCCTATAACGCGTTTCTGAAACTGTAAGGACTCTTTAGAAAAAATGCAAAAGTCTTATCTCTATAACATAAAGGCAAAAAATAGGGGAGGTTTGTGTCATTATCTCATTTTTTATTACTTGAGATGAAGCGAGAAGGTTCTAGTAAGAGAATCGAGAGACAAATAAAAGAAATAAATAAATATCTTTTCTTGCACTAGGAGGGACGGAGACAAAGAAGAAACTGGAGAGCTAAAAAATCACATGGACTAAGTTCAAATTTTATCTTCAATAGAGTGAAACAGAAAGAAGCCAATGACACCAGGATATAAGTAGCGAACGTGGAAGTGAAGTTTTTATAAAATAATATAGAACAAGAGAGAGTCAGAGGTTGGGTGTTTGATGAATAGAAAGAGGAGTACCTGTGTTTGGTGTTTTGATAGTCAAGCTAAGAGTAATTGGCATTAGTACCTCTAACATTTGAACGAAGTAATATTCGTCTCCCAATCTTTGATAAAGTAACATAAAAATTCATAATTTTTAAATACTATTAGTCTATCCATTAAACGTATTATAGAAAAATAATTTTACCTTTATTTATATTATAAGATTTATTTATTTATTTCTTTTTATAATAGAGAAAAATTTTAAAACATTAATTTTTTTTACAAACTATTTTTTTAAAATGGTTTATTTCAAACCATTTTCTTTTTAATTTTATTTTTAAAAAATATAAATTTAAAAAAATAAAAATTAGAAAGAAAACCAGTTAGACTACCATTTTTATTTATCTACAAACTATTTTCTTTTTAATTTTTATTTTAAAAAAAATCACTTTTTACAAACCATCTATACAAACAATTTTCTATAAAATTTTAAAAAATATGAATTTTTCGAGTCCTGTTGATGTTTTTAAAATTTATCTCCTTTATAAAGAGAAATAAATAAAAAATCTTATAATATAAATAAGGGCAAAATTGTCTTATCGCAATATGTTTAATGGATAGATTAACGGTATTTGAAAATTAGAAGTCTAATATGTTACTTCGCCGAAGGTTGGAGGAAAAATATTACTTTATCCAAACGTTGGAGGTGGCAATGTTAATCACTCGTTAAGCAAAGGAGGGCTTGTGTAAGTGGAGAAAGAAAGAAAATAACTATATAAAATAGGGGTTGCTGAAATAAAGAGGAAAGGTAAGGAGGAAAAAAAGAAGAGGAAAGAAATAAGGAGAAGGAATTGTATATTGTGTACGGTTCATAATAAATGGATGTTTTAAGTGGGAAATTTCAGTTTTATTTTATTTTGATGGCTGATTTTGTTTGAATTAAATTTTCTAATAAAGTGTATGATTTATGTCATAGGAAGAAAATCAGTTTGGATGCTAATTAGTAGAACCTATCTTGGAGCTAATCAAATTAATCTCTAACTCAGTGAGTGAAAATTTTATTAAAATTTATTTATTTTATAGTAAATTATTTATATTTATGTGTTTTATATTTTAGTATGATAAACCTAAATTATTGATGATTTTATAAAAACTAGAAATTATTTTTATGTTGATTTGTTGAATTAAAAATAAGAAAATTCAATTATTTTATTTTGATCTAAAGTTTATGGGAGCTATGATTTTAAATAAAGGTATACAAAAAACTATGAATTTATGAAGAATTTCATGATCTACAAATTTTTGAAATCAATTTCAGAAATTATGAAAAATTTTATATGATGTGAGAATTTTTATTTGTTATGAAGTTGAGTAAAATTAATTATTTTAGATAAAATAAAACGTCATGTAAATACCCTTCCTCGTTGTTGTTGGATCATCTCTCTCTGTCTGGGCGAATGTTTCGTCAAGTATGACAGATTTCTCTCTTCCCGTGATATATGGATTTTATCCATGGATGTGGATGAGATAGTGATGGTGTATGGATGATGAGTATGTTGGTAGTATGATATGCTGAGATTTTCCCTACCTGTGTGCACCAGGTATGACAGGTTTTTCGTGGGTATTTATTTGGTGTGATTTTAGTAATGATTTTCTAATTATTTGAAGTATAAAATTGTTCTTGAATAAAAGCTATTGCTATTATTTTTATGTTATTTCAGTTAAAAAATAATCATTTATTAATATTGATGAAATATTGAAGTTTTCTCAAGAAGAAGTGTTATTATCAGTTTTATAATATCTCGATTGAAAGTAATTGTTTATATACTTTTATATAAATATTCATGAATTTATTCTATTTTACATGAAATTAAAAATATTTATGAATTTGCTAAAAAAAAAGGATTCCACTCACTGGGCTTTTCGTTCACTCCTTTTCCTTTTTTTCAATTTCTTGTCACCCTACAGGTTGTTGTTGAATTGTTGCTGAGTATCTCCTTGTACATACAAGTGGCCACAGGATTATAATTAAATCCCATTTTCTTCAGATATATATTAGTTATATTTTCTAACATCATGTTAAAATAAGTAAAATTGAAATATTTACATAAATTTATGTTTTGGTTGTATTGGGTTGGAAACGAGGATTTTCAAAAGTAGTTGGTTTGATGTCTTGAAAGATTGGAAGTGTTTTGAATAAACTTTCATGTTGTGATAAGTTTAAAAAAAAAGAAAGAGGAGACTTTGCCAAATTTTTATTTTATTGTTTTTGACATTATATATAAACTTAATTTTACTAGACTCTTCTTAATTATCATTGTTCATAGGATGTCCGAGATCCCATGAATATTGATAATAAGGTTGGGTTGTGTCAGGAAAGATATGTGAGATTTTCAAACCCATAGGTGATCATGTGAAAATTTGACAAATCTTAGGAGAGGTTTGTGGACTTGACCCTAAATTATATAATAAATTACTAAGAAAATGCATTAATATTCTAATAATTAATTAATTTCTTTTTAAAAAATTATTCACAATAATTATTCTAAAAAAAATGTTAAAACTTTTAAAATTATTTATTCTCTTCATAATAATCATTAAATCTGTGAGTTTTTGTAGTATAGATAGTTAAAAATAACTTAACTGAAAACAATAAAGTAGAATGGAATAGAAGATTTTATGTGGTTCAACTAAAACAAAGTCTACATCTACGGGTAACAATAGTTACAATCCACTATGTTGTATGTGTTTATACTCGATTTAGGACTCTATACAGTGGTAGAAATTCGCTCACTTGCTGACCCAATCCATGCTAACTTGATCGCCCTTGATCATAACCATAGTCCTTCACACACTCTTCTAATGCTGTACTTCACAGTTATGACTGATGTAACTGCTACAGACTTATGTAATCACTCAACTCACTTAAGTTTACATAACTCCAGTAATACTTACAAATCAGTTCTGTACACATACTCAATACAAATGAGCCATACACAATCTTAACTCACTCACTCAAATAAAGTATAAAGCCTTTTAAAAAGAAATAAAAAGAAAACGCAATACACTATTCTTTCTATACAGCTCACTACTTTTTGCGTTAGTCCACACTATTTGCTTCCATGTTCTGTATGCCTCCTTATATAGGCTATGTAGATAGGTCTATATAGTAATTGACATCAATCCCAATCAATATCATAATCTTGCAAAATCTCAATGACTTAAAATGTATGATTAGATAAAGATCATATGATATAAGAAAACAAATCTCAATCATTTAGATAATTTAGCAATATATCCTAATTATATAAGTGATTGACAACCAAAGATATTTTGATCAAAGATGTGATTAGCAATAATAATAAAAACTTATCTCCATAGAAAGATTAGATGTAAATCAACAAAAGATAGGAAGTAATCAATCACATAGATAATTTACAGACAAATTCCAATCATATATTTGATTGATAATCAAGATAAATGCTTATCAAAATTATCCTTAATCAAATATGTGATTATCAATCAAGATTAAAATTATTGTAATCAAATAAGAGATTGTCAATCAAGATAAGTGTGTATCAAAATTATTTCAATCAAGATAACATTTGTCAAAAATATTCTAATCATACATGTGATTAATAATTAAGATATTGACTTCCTATATGACATGGATTTCTAAGTTCCACTTTAATCAATCAATATTTTCCTAACAAAAACTTCCATAGGTGAAAAATGAATTTAGGAAAGTAATCTTATTAATGTTTTTATCACATGATGACAAAATAAAAATGATCACGTGTATTGCATGTGCATGGGATGCCACGTGACACCAACAATCTTTCCCTTTGGCGTCTTATGACGAAAACATTCACATGTTTCTGAGTTCATATAAAACTTGTATGGCTTAGTGTAATGCAACTCAAATAGAGTATATATACTTTGAAAAATAATGCACACATAAAAACAGGAAAAATTGAATTTGACATATTCAATTCCTTCCTGCAAACCTAATTAATGTTATCAAACAAGTATCAAGTACTTGTAACATAAAACGATCCCTACAAATTAAGTCCTAAAAATAGAAAATATTCATTAATACTACTCCCTCTAAGAAACAAAGTTCAAACAAGAATGAAACACAAACCAAAATATCCAAATTCGAAAAAAAAAAAAACTTAAACAAATCCTACAAAGAAAAATCATTATTAGAAACATCCTATTACTCCCCATTGGTTTCATAGCAAGTGCCAAAGCATAAAACATAAAATCAAACTAAAATCTTATGATGCACAAATAAACAAATAAACAAAAACATTCAAACTTCTCCTCTTTAACTTGTGCATTAATGTGAAATTAAATAGCAAAAACCAAGAAAGTAATTAAATCAAGTATTCCTGCAACTGAACAAGCTCTCCCTGAAATCAATTTTGATAACTTGACACATTAGACATCATACTAGAAAATCCAAACCGAGTCAGACATAAAGCACTGATTGAAAGTTATACTACACATAACCGAAAATAGTGGAATTTCATATAATTGAAAAATCTGAACATCATTTTATCATTTTAAAACCAAGCACATATCAGAGCTATTTGATAAATATCAAACATAATTAATTTTTCATCATTTTAACAATGAATCCAGTTGAGTGGTCAGAAAGAGCATGCTTCTTACGCACACAAATATTAATCTCAACATGAACTAGCTTAACAAAACAGTAGCTTTCACACAAGAAATGAGGTAGCCCTTTTCTCATGATACATTAAAATTACTCTCAATGGATGACTTTCACACATCATAATTGCTAGCCCTCTCTGTATTTGTCATTAAATTAACAGCCAATTTAAACAAACAAAATAGCTTAACCACGATAGAGTTAGAAAATTGAATAATGATGCTGTAGTTATAAATAACATAACTGAACACAATTTTATGCAGATAACTGACAAACACTCATGACCTTTCTCAGTTTTTCAAATCTCGATGCAGCTAGTGCTTTTGTCAACAAGTCAGCTATTTGGCTCTTAGGTGAAACAAACTCAATACAGATAATCTTTGATTCAACAAGTTTTAATGAAATTACTTAAAGAAATTAGTTTTCAAACTTTGAAAGTTTAGGAAAATCATCAACAAAAAATGTTCCTTTACCAATTTCATCATTCTTTGCACCGTTAGCAAATGTGATTGTTTCTTTCCTGCATAACTTAAGATTTTTCAAACACTTTTCATTTCCTATCACATGTTTAGAACAAACACAACCATCATTAAAAGAAACATTGAACACATCAGCTTTGCAATGAGTTTCATGTTTCTAAACCCAAACCTGTCGTGTCCTATATAACTGTCTAAATCGACTTGCCTTTTTCTTTAACAAATTTTGCAATTTATAACACCTAGGTCTAATGTGACCTCTAACGCCACAAAAATAGCAAGTAGGAATAAATTTTCTTACCTTTTTTGCATTTGAGTTTAAAGAAATCATTGGGAAAACAAAATCATTTAAATCTTCACAGCTTGAGTTAAAAGTTTTACTAGAATTTGAACCTTTAACAAACATTTTTTTTTTATATTGAAGCGCCATTGTTTCCATCATATCCTCAACCATGGTTCATGGAGTTGTCTCTTCCAAGGCTCAGGACTTGATCCAATTGGGCTTAACCGATTTTGAGCTGTTCCATGCAATTCTTGGCGTCATCCAACTCTGTAGAAAGTTTTTTGATACATCTGTCTTGTTTGTCACAATAGCTTTTAGTTTTTTTATTCTTTCGTCTGCATATGCTTTTTCACACTTGAGCGCTTCTTGTTCATTTTGAAGAGTTTTGGTCTGCATTTTCTGCTTTTTCCATCCATTATAAAGTGAATTATATACCTCTTGGAGTTCTTCATAATAATCAGCTTCTATTTCAACATTTCATTCATCATTGTCGGATCTGTTCTATTTAGTTACGTCAGACGAAACAACTTCAAGTACGTCAGAGACAAGTGTTTTCTCTTTATTAGAAATAGTTTCAGTGAATGCTACAAAGTTGCCCGAGTACTTAAGTCATTTGAATCTGTCTCTAAATCATCCTCACTCCATGTGTTATATGCCCTTGTCTTTTTTCTTCTCGGAATTAGGATACTCAGATTAAATATGCTCAAAACCTTTGTATTCATAGTACTGCATCAATCTTTTCCTCTCACACTTTGCTTGACTTTTCTTCGTAGACTTTTTAAGGAATTGTTTAGCATCAAAGTTCCCTATCTTCTGTGGTTTTTTCTTGATTCTTTATGAGATTTTTCTTCATATATTGGACAAACTTCTTTGTCAATTGGGTAATCTGCTCATCATCTGAATCTTCGTCCTTATTTTTCTCTGAGGTAGAAGAAAAAGTAATGCGCTTTCCCTTCTTTCTTGATTTCAGCCCCATCTTATATGTTTGAAGAGAACCAAGTAGTTCATCAACTCTCATGGTTTTCACGTTACCGTTTTCTTCAATGGCAGTAACCTTAGGTTGAAATTTATCTGCTAAAGATCTCAAAATATTTCCTACAATTCGAGCATCAATATATTCTTCACCAAGCATATAAGCAATATTAGTAATTTCACAGATTCAGGTATGAACATCACTAATAGATTCATCTTTTTCCATAACAAGACTTTCAAAATTTGAAGTTAAAGTGAGAAGTTTAGAATTCTTTACCTTTTCAGTACCTTTATGTTTTACCTCAAGAATATCCTAAGCTTGTTTTGCTATGGTGCATTTCAAAATAAGTCCAAATAGTTTGGTGGTAAGTACCTTCACAATGACATTGACCTATTTTATGTTCCAACTGGACATTTTATACTTAGCTTTAGACCATTTAGATTGAGTTCTTGCCACTTGTTCTCCCTTCTCATTTGTTTTTGTTAGGGGTGTCCATCCATGAACAATGCTGGTCCAAACTCGATCATCGACAGATTTTACAAAGATTTGCATCTTTACTTTCCAAAATGCATAATGTTAATCTTCAAGCAATGATGGTTAGGTAACCGAACTTCCATTGTGTTGTCTTTCCATATCTACAAAAGAAATATTTGATCTACACTAGTATGTCAATGTACCCGTTCTGATACCAAATGTAAGTTTTTACAGTATGGATAGTTAACAATAACTTAATTGAAAACAGTAAAGTAAAATGGAACAGAAAATTTTACGTGATTCACTAAAACAAAGCCTACATCCACTGGCAACAAGACTTGCAATCCACTATGTTGCATGTGTTTACACTTGACTTATGACTCTTTATAGTGGTAGACACTCGCTCAGTCACTAACCTAATCTATGCAAACTTGATCGCCCTTGATCATAGTCATAGTCCTTCACATGCTCTTTTGATGTTGTCCTTCACAGTTATGACTAACATAACTACACTAGTTTAGTTAGACATAATCAACGTAACTATTACAGAATTGTGTAACCACTCAACTCACTTAAGCTTATACAACTTTAGTAACACTTACAAATCAGATTTGTGCACATGTTGAACACACATGAGCCATACATGATCTTAGATCACTAACTCAAATAAAGTATAAAGCTTTTTACAAGGAAATCAAAAGAAAGCGCAATACACTATGCTTTCTATGCAGCTCACTACTATTTGCTTTAATTCACACTACTTGCTTCTATATTCTGAATGCCTCCTTATATAGGTTATATAAATAGGTCTATATAGTAATTGACATCAATCTCAATCAATATCATAAACTTGCAAAATCTCAATGGTTCAAAAGGTATGATTAGATAAAGATCACATAATATAGGAAAACATATCTCAAACACTTAGACAATTTAACAAGTATATCCTAATCATGACAACCAGAGATATCCTGATCAAAGATATGATTAGTAATCAAGATAACTACTTATCTCCATAAAAATATTAGATGTAAATTAATAAAAGATAGGACATAATCAATAACATAGATAATTTGCATACATATCCCAATCATATATTTGATTGACAATCAAGATAAATGCTTATCAAAATTATCCTTAATCAAATATATGATTGTCAATCAAGATCAAAATTATTCTAATCAAATAAGTGATTGTCAATCAAGATAATTGTTTATCAAAAAATATCTCAATCAAGATAAATACTTGTCAAAAATATCCTAATCACGCAAGTGATTTATAATTAGGATATTAATATGACATGGATTTCCAAAAATGCACTTCAATCAATTAATCTTTCCTAACAAAAACTTCCATAAGTGAAAAATGAATATAGGAAAGCAATTACATTAATGTTTTTGTCATATGATGATAAAACAAAAATGATTAGGTGCATTACATGTGCATGAAATGCCATGTGACACCAACAAAATCACTTAAAAAATTATGTTTTCCATTACAAAAACTATTAAATACCGTAAAATAATTAATTAATATATTTTTGAGGTTGATTTAATGGTTATCATAATAAAATAAGAATAGATAACGTTTTAGATCTTAAGAAATACCCTTAGCACTAAAAGTTAAAACTACTCTTTAAGAAATTAACTATACCTTCTGAGTCCTGACTTACATGTTTCGTGATATTTTAAGTTTGTAGGTGGATTGTTTGCACATAATAATGTGATTCTTGTTATATATATAATTTTCAATTTAATAATAGCTCATGTGAATATTGATAATGTGGGTAGATATTAAAATTTAATTTCATATTCAAATTATATAGAACATACATTTTACAAAGTTTTATATTCAAATGGCAAATTGTACAGTTAATTACTACAAGGAACCCTCCCAGAAAATATTTCAAAGCAGCGTCTTTGAAAAGGCAGATGATTATGGGCCCTAGACATTGAAAAAATATAGTCAAATTGACTATATTTGGTGGTGCCACTGGTGGCACTTTTAAGACCGCCAAATATATACATATTTGACGGTCAAAGACCGCTAAATATGGTCATTTTTCTTGTAGTGAATGAGGATACGCTCAGTGTTTCCCCGTGGCCGGCCTCATACCAATTCCAAGAAGTCTTTGCCATTGCGTGCATGTGGTTTATTGTTACATGGAAAAAGTATTTTACAAAATTAAAACGAACCCCTAGTGTAGCTCAAACGTCCATGGCCACAATATATGGCTCCTTATTCATGAATGTCTCAAAACAAGCAAAGGTAGTAGGGAATAAGATATTTTTAGCTTGACTGTACTTGTACAAAAAACTGGCGGGCATACAGCAGAAGATCAGCATACACGAATTAATGTAAAGAGGTTGAGATCTCATTGATTTCTCAGGTTTGGGAGTCACACGGAAACAAAAGGCTTCTAATTGATTTGTTATCAATCATAAATTTATCCATATGAATACATGCAATATTACGTTTCTTCACTTAATTATTAATATTTATACAAGCTCATAGTCTGACACTACTAAAAAAAAGTCATTAAGCAGCTTTTTGACCATTTTAAAATGTTTTTATAGACATTTTTATAGAAGAGATTTTCTTCTATTAATGTGCCTTCAAATCTTTGATTATTTAAAAAATTGATTAGATTTTCAAACTAAATAATTGTTAAAAAAATTTAATATTGAAAATATATATTTAATAAAATTTGTTGAACAATATTATGATATATAAAGAATGGATTAAAAAAAGGCTCTCTATAATAAAAAGAAAAAGAAGGCGTTTTTTAATTAAACATCTAGAATGATAAATTTATAATACGATTAAAGTTGGTCTTTTCTTGAGTCAATAAATTTTATTGAATTACGGATAGGAATGAACGGTGATATATTTAAATTATTGAGCGTATGACAAAAATGTCAAGTAGGGATCAACACGGCAAATTATCTAATTATTAATGTGGGTCAGAGCATGTTGATTTTCTCAGTGTGAAATGGCAACGGACGTTTGAATGTTATTGTATACATTGAACGGCTCATAATACATTGTATTATAATCGTTTGGAAGCAGCTTATCTCCTTCATTTGAAACACAAAAATGGTGTGTAAAATTTTACTAGCTTTTGTTCAGTATATTGCCTTTGCTCTTATCTATATTCATACCCGTCACACTTATGCCCAAGACTCTCCCCAAGACTACTATCTTGATGTCCATAATGCAGCTCGTGCAGAGGTGGGTGTAGATCCCCTTACTTGGGATAACAAGGTAGCTGCTTATGTACAAAACTACGTTCAGGAGAGGATAGCCGACTGCGAACTAGTGCACTCGCGAGGGCCTTATGGAGAAAACCTAGCTTGGAGTAGTGACAAAGATCTTTCAGTGCTGGGTGCCCTGGAGCTGTGGGTTGGTGAGAAGGATGACTATAACTTGACCACTAATGCATGTGCGCCGGGCGGAGTATGTATACATTATACACAGGTAGTTTGGCAAGACACACACCGTCTGGGCTGCGCTAAAGTGCTCTGCAACAGTGGAGGATCTTATATTTCCTGTAATTACGACCCTCCTGGCAACGTTGCTGGTCAGCGCCCATATGCATTGAATCAAACTCATAAAGCTCTCGCACCCACTCGAGCACCATCTTTGTCACCGTTCATCTCTCCTACTCCTACGCCAGACATTTCAACCTTCCCTTCTGTACCACCTAATAAGCTCTTGAAAAATAGAGGAAAGAACATAAGACTGGCGGCAGGCTTAACTGCTGGAGCATGTGCTGTGCTTATTGGCCTGTGTTTCACTTGGCTGATTCTAAGATGGAAGAGAAAGCAATACGAGAACGGCCACATTTTTGATAGGGCCCATGGAGATGAATTTGAAAATGGAATAAGACCAAGAAAATTTTCTTATGCTGAATTGGCTAGGGCAACCAACAATTTTGAAGAGCAAGGGAAGCTTGGAGAAGGCGGATTTGGGTCCGTTTATAGGGGATTCCTAAGCGACTTGAAGATCTTTGTTGCTGTGAAGAAAATTTCAAGGGGATCTAAACAAGGAAGTAAGGAGTATAAAACCGAAGTGAAGATCATTTCTCGATTACGGCACAGAAATACGGTTAAGCTTATCGGTTGGTGTCATGAAAAGGAGCTGATACTTGTTTATGAGTTCATGCCTAATGGTAGCTTGGATTCCCATCTCTTTAAAGGGAAAAGCTTGTTGACATGGGAGACGAGATATAAAATTATACAGGACTTGGCCTCAGCCTTGCTATATTTACAAGAAGAGGGGGATCATTGTGTACTACATAGGGATATCAAATCAAGCAACGTTATGTTGGATTCCAATTTCAACGCTAAACTTGGAGATTTTGGGTTAGCTAGACTTGTTGACCACGTGAAAGGGTCACAGACCACTATTTTAGCTGGTACCATAGGTTACATAGCCCCTGAATGTCTCACAACTAGCAAAGCTAGCAAGGAATCGGAAGTCTTTAGTTTTGGAGTAGTTGCACTAGAAATTGCGTGTGGAAGACGATCAATAGATTACACATACCCGGAAGCTTACGTCTTCTTAGTGGCTTGGGTATGGGAGTCATATGGAAATAAAAAGCTTCTTGACGTTGTTGACAAGACATTAGGTTTGAACTTTGATATGAAGCAGACGGAGAGTGTTATGATTATCGGATTATGGTGCGCCCACCCAGATTATAAATCAAGACCGACAATAAGGCAAGTTATTCAAATTCTTAATCACGACTTGCCGTTACCAAATCTTCCACATGAAATGCCTATTCCCAATTATGATGTCCACCAGGCTCTTGCCGTAAGTTCAGGCCAGCCCTCATTGTCATTGACTATTCCTCGTTAAAAATGATATGTATAATTATGATTTTTTTTTAATAATTTCAATTCTAAGATATTCTTTCAATTAAAAACTTGATAACAACAATCTATCTATTTGAATAAAATATAAAAAAGTAATACTACTCTTACAAACTACTTATACAAACTAATCTATACAAACTGACGTGGCATAACGTGATTCGATAAATAAATACAATAATTTGATAAATATATATTAATAATAAATGATATTAATTAAAATGGGTGATGTGGCGATCATACAGGGATGCCACATCAGTTTGTATGTGTGAATTTGTATAAATAGTTTGTATGAGTAGCATTACTCAATATTTTATTACTGTTGGGCACTAATCCTAATTGGGACACACATAACGCAGTGCAAGATCAAATTTTATTATGATCAGATTTTATCATATCATTCTCTCCTAGTCTAATTTCTGTGCGTGATTATAGTGGTTGTTCTACTAATATAGCATTCTTAAACTGGAGGGTGGTGATTTATTGTACATTGATTAACTACCTTGAGTTCGCCGGACAAAATTATATATGTGTCTAAATTCATATGTACCAAATTTATGAGTTGCAAAGTCAACTTTTTGCTTATAAATAATTATAAACGACTGAGATGTTTTGTTTCAATCATAAAAATTTTGAAGCTATATCTTTGTCGAGGCATCATTTTTAACTAATAAATTGAGTTATAAAAATTTACTGGGGTAGGTTATATGAACTTAAATTTTCTATTTAATTTTTTGCATAAATTATTGGCTATTGATCTATTCTAAGCCCGTGTATGGAAGTTAAGAGATGGTTATTTTTAATATCAACTCATCACCTTTCAAATACTGGATTATGATACTGGATTAATAATCAATAATTTGCGTCAAAAAATAAAATAAAAATTTTACGTTCATAGAGTCTACGCAAAACTTTTATATATAATTTGATCCCAATATTAACCTTTAGTCAATAACTACCACTAAACACTGTGTGCTCATGATTTTTTCGATTAAATTGAACATTAATTAATAAAATTAGTTTGATTACATCATCATGAGATTAATTTTTCAAATTATGAACGGTAAACCAAATAGAATAATCAAGTTTTCAAAATATTAATGAGTGGGATGGAAAGATTATTCGACTTTTTATAAAATACCTAGAAACTGTTGCTGGGCTATTGAATTAACTTAATGTCAAACAAAGATAATAACAAAAGCAAAGAATAGGCATATTAGTGTATAGGGTGAAGAAATGGAGTGGGAGCGGGAGATGAGAAGAGAATAAGAGAATGGGGAGATAGATGAAGAGAAATTGGGAGGATAATCTCATAAACATTCACATGTAAAATTGCAAGGCGGGGAGTTCTATCATCTATAGAGGAAAGAACCGCCCAAGCCGCCCAGTTTCACCAATCTGGGGTTGCCTTTTCAATATCCAATAACAATTGCCCAAAGATATGAGCCAATGACCTTATGACAACACAAGCATATGTATATGTGGCAACACTACAAGAAAAATGATCATATTTGGACCGCCAAAATATGTATATTTGACGGTCTTAAAAGCGCCACCAATGACACCGCCAAATATTTGGCGGTCAGTCAAAGTGTCAAATATGCATTTGATTATATTTGGCGGTTATAATAGGTTTAAAAATTAAAAATATATATATTTAACGTTTTTTGGCCGCCAAGTATAATAGTTTCAAAAATTAAAAAAAAATTAAGCATGCCTTAAATGCCTAAACAGTGTTGAAGCACAGGCCAAGCATTTTTAGAACAGAATTCAATAGACGTTATGAGATCATTTACAGTCATAAATTAAAAATATCACTCACTTAAAATTTCTAATTAATCCCATAACAGATAAAATCCACTAAAACATTAATCCAGTAGCCTAAATAACACTCAATTTTCCTACCTTCATTCTCCATCAATTTGCCTAACACTCGGTGTAACGACCCATCCCCCGCCCGATCTCTCCCAGGCGCACACGGGCCCGCTGCCAAGCCACCGGGCCACAGGTACATGGTCTCACACTCTAAAGTATTGTCCGCTCTGGGCTCACTGGCCCACACGGTTTTGTCCACTGGGTATCTACACCCAGTGACACCTCCCCCACTCGAACCCAAGACCCCAAAGGTCATTCCAGTTCGAAGTGAGTACCATTCGGCTAGTAGTAGGCCCAGAGCGGACAATACCTTGGAGTGTGAGACCATGTACCTGTGGCCGAATGGTACTCACTTCGAACTGGAATGACCTTTGGGGTCTTGGGTTCGAGTGGGGGAGGCGTCACTGGGTGTAGATACCCAGTGGACAAAACCGTACGGGCCAGTGGGCCCAGAGCGGACAATACCTTGGAGTGTGAGACCATGTACCTGTGGCCCGGTGGCTTGACAGGGGGCCCGTGTACGCCTGGGAGAGATCGGGCGGGGGATGGGTCGTTACACTCGGTGCCTCTCGAAGAGTTGGAAGTGGTACCAAGATCATAACATTGCACAGATCAAACATTGATGAAGCATCATATTCAATGCTCACATAAGTTTCATTTCCAAAAATAGAGGGCCAGCAATTAACTGAAATACATATATGTCCACATCAATGAGTTTAGCAAAAAATATATATATTAATTTTAAAAAAGATGACATGCAAAGAAGAAAATCCGTGTAAGAACTAGACACACTTGTCAATGGTACCATTGACTTATCAGCACTCTGCATTCTCCACTTCAAGAGACCAACACCTGCTGCATCACCAGCTTGCCCTGTAGGGAATGGCCTATTAGAATCCTTCAAGCCTAGTATGTTTTCATTGGTGAAAAGTTCTTTGTTCATATTAGGATATGTTTTGAAAAGGACGGCTGGATTCCCTCCAGTCTCAATATGAAAGAAGGAAGATAAAATTTTGTAATGAACTCAAGGTGTCAAATTACTACAACACTGCCACAAGTCTAAGTAATGAATTCAAATAGACAATGACTTAATTTTTAGCACAAGTGTCAGAAAATGTCACAAGATGTTGGCAACATCCAAAAGCATTCAGGTCACACATCTTACATTGAATGGAGAAAGTGATATAGGAGGAACACAAAATGGTGGCCATCATTTGGCAAACAGACGAGTGTTCTTTGGCGGTCAAGTAACTGCTGCTACCAATGGAGCTGTGAACCGTCATACGCTGAGGCAGATATCCATGGGAGAGATTGCAGAGCGTCAAGAACAAGAAAGATCAAACCTAAACTAAACGATCAAGTTTGCGAATTTCATTAACACTATAAAATACTATTCCCACTTATGACCCTATTAATTAATATTTTAGCAATTCATCAAACCCATAAAAATCAAATATGAACAGAAAAATAAAGTCAAGATTCAAAGATCAAGTGGACGATTTAGTAACTAAGTGCCTTGAACTAGAGTACAAATTCATTAAAAAATTATTAAAAAAACAAAAAGCACAGAACACAAAACTTGGTAGGTTAATGAAGCCAGATAATTATCTTGTGTTACTTTTTGTTCATGTTTGCGTTCACTGATTAATAGAGAAGAGAAGCGAAGCCAAAGAACAAACCTCAACATCATCAATTTCGGAGGGAGACACAGAGGAATCGCAACTTTGGGTTCCGTTGAGGGGGCCGCTACTGTGGGAGAGCCTGCCTGATGTGCGAGGAGACACTTCTTGCTGCAGGAGATGAAACCAAATTAAGGTTAGTGTTCCTATTTGTAAACGAAATTTGAGTAGCCTCAAGGATATAGGAAAAAATAAGTTAAAAAGAGAGAAAGAGAGAATAATTGATTTCAAGAGCATTTTTTTTCCTCCATTTAAATCAGAACAAGAAACAAAACCAACCAAGTTATGCGAAGGAAAGAACTTCTGTAACTTATTAACAAAAACAAAAGAAACAGAGCCATTTTAAGAGAAAGACAAATAAGAGAAGACACAATCCCATAAGTTGAAAAATCTAATAATTTGTCCGCACATGCTACTCACTGATTGTGACATGATAGGCTCCTTGTCCTCTAGGGCTAAATAATTATTTCGCATTTTAAACAGTAATAAATGATATTTATCATCTTCAGGATTGAGTGAGAAGGCTCCTGTGTCCATTGTATACATGACAAAAAGTACCTTGAGATAAGCTTTACTTGACTTCCATATTAAATGTAAAACAATTTGAAATTTGTTCCAAAGGTGGAAGCGCACTGAAAGCATAGGAGAGAGAGTACTCATTATTAAAGCTATAATTTTATTAACATTGTCTCTCTATTTTCTTCAACGATATCCATTAAATGATAGGAAGAGCTATGAACAAGCTTAGAACATCTTTTTTTTTTAAGTTACTATGCCAATTAACAGGACTCAACACAGAGGTATAATAACCTTTCTAGGTCAGCGCTAGTCTTGATGTGATGAGAAATAATAACTGAGACCGAGCAGGGTGAGGCAAGAAATTACCCAAAAGAAAAGAAATAGAATGAGGAAAAGTTGAGATATTATCTTGACTACTGTGTTATATGATATGAAGATTTAATAGCATAAATAAAATTGTTTGCAAATACAATATTGCACTTAGACCAACAAACTTTCCCAATCCCCCCCAAAAAACCCCAAAGAAAAAAACACACAAACACAAAGTGAGACAAACAAAGGAAGAAGAGCAAGGAGATAGTACAGCAGAAAAATAATAAAGTCATACCAACTGGAGCATCTAAGTTACGAAGCAACAGAACAATAGTATTGGCATCTAAGCGTTTTCGAATCCTTCCACCAACTAGCACCGGCAAGTGAGGAGAATCAAATACCTAAAAGATTTCAAACAATTGAAAAATCACAAATAGTAGAAAAATGAAAAATGAAACTGTCATGATGAAAGTCCTTGATAAGTACTATGAACTCCAGAAGTTTACCAAAGTATATGGAGATGCTTTTTACAATCACATTTGAGGAAAAAATTCCCAATCATTTTTTTACTTTATTTAAATTTTTATATGAAAGAGACTCTGTAACACAAAATGAAGTCATAAAAAATGGATTTATTTCAGCTGATAAGAAGATTTGAAGTGCAAAGAGTGGGTAAGCTAACAATTCCACAGCTTTACTCGTCCCAAATGTGAATGCCATACATTTAAATCACTGGTATACCATTCTAAGTAAGCCCTTCTCATCCACTAAGAAATTTGAGATAAAAATCACTACCTCTTTCAATTGATTAATAATCCTGCGAGGTTTGATCAATATTTGAATGGGTGATAGAAGTGTGAGATAAGTCCTGATAAAAAAATACATATATAAACTCATCATGTAATTGAAAGCCCCGAAATTCAAATGGTAATATTAGACTACAAATTGACCAGAAACTTATAAAACTTCATCTCAGAATTAATCTTCCGATTAAGATATCATGAATATAAAATACCATCAAACAAGAAATTTTTTTCAAAATCACAGAAGTACAAAATATGGAATTCAGTTCTTTTAAATTTTTTATCATGCAGATCATCTAAAAGCACAAGAAATCAGTTTCCACACGTATTACAGAGAACCTAACAGCATCATTCCACCACAAACAAATTTATCATTGTAATCAAAACTCCATGCCTTCAATCAAAATCCCAAAAAAATAATAGCAAGCTCTAAAATTTCAATTACCATCCATTGAAGTCAATTTTTCTATCACAAACAAATAATAAACACATAGAAATGAGCATAGAGTTAAAAGCAACCTGATCAGAGGCAGCTCTATCAATGGCAGATCCAGACCAGCCATTAACACAAATCTTGAAAACACCCAAAAACAAACACAACCCACAAAACGCCAAGAACATCCAATTGCCAAGCTTATTCCTTTCTCTCAAACCCAGCTCAATAACCACAAATCCCACCACGGCCTTCTTCAACAAACTCCTGAAATGAACTCTCTGGCTCACATGGCCGCCACCCTGCTGCTTCAACTCCAACAAATCACCCAAACCCAAATCGGCACCAATCTCAAATATGGGTGATGACGACGATGTGTACAGAAGCTTGTATAGAAGGATGAAGAGCCGACAACGGAGGAGGTGGAGGATGATGAGGGTAGTCACGGAGGACGAGAACCCGACGAAGGTGGAGCCGTGGAGCCGCGGAGGAGGAGGGGTTTTTTGTCGGGTTGAATTTTGATTAGGGATTGAGATTGATTTTAGGGTTGGATGCTAAAGATGAATTTATATTTGTATTCTGGTGTTGCAAGGTCTATGTAAGAGTGTTAAGAATAAGTCACACTGCGACACGTGTCCAAAAATTTTTAATATATTAAAATTTTCTTTATATAATTTAGTAAAACTAAATGAATTTTTAATATATTAAAATTTTTCATAATCACCCCTAAAAATTACTTCTAAGTATTTAAACTTTATTTGTTTTCATATGTATCCTATTTACTTGTTAATTACTTGTCATTATCTAAAAATATGAGAAATATGTAATATAATCAAAACAAAGAGTGACAAGTATGAAGAAAATTTGGGTTTGACTTTCATATTAATCTTATAGTTATCTCTTTTTTTAAAAAAGTCAAATAAAAAAAAACAAAGTGATAAATATGTGAAAATTTCTTGTAATGCAAGTGGTAGGAAATCCACCTGTATTCACAATACTCCTATTTGGATTCCACCACTTAAAATAATTGTATTTGATTTTACTAAGGAAAAACCTAGTGGGACAAAAACCAAAGTAAAAGAAATATAATAATCATAAAGTGGTGTTGGACTGCAACTACCTCATTAAAAACCTTACCAGGAAAACCCAGTAGGACAAAACCCGATGGAAGAAAAAAAAGAGTACAATACACATGTGTTCATAACACTCCTCTTGATGACTACTCCCCCTGATCATGGCAGAAGATCATGTATCAATTTGGTTGCTTGCTAAGCCGACACATGCCGATCTTGCATACTAACTTCTCAAATGTTGATGTCAGTAAAGTTTTGGTGAACAAATTTGGAAGATTGTCAAATAGAACGTATCTGCTTCACTAGGGATGGCAAAATTACCCGACCTCGACCGGGTAGCCGGATCCCCGACCCGGTATTGCCGGGGAATTGTCTGGATTCCCGGGGAGATTAGCAGGGGACGGGGAGAGGAATCCCGGGGAACGCCCGGGGCCGGGCAGGGTGCGAGGACTAGGCTCCTCAGCCCGACTCTGGCCTGGAATAAATATAAAAATACATTTTATTTAATTTGTTTAATTTACGACATAAAGAAATCCGACACTCGATATTATCTATTTTAGAAGACATCAAGTGTCAGATGTATCATCCGACACTCGATACTTACATGTCGAGTCGTGTCGGATTCACAACCGACACTCAATATCGTTTATTTTAGAAGACATCGAGTGTTGGATTACATGTCGAGTGGTGTCAGATTCACAACCGACACTCGATATCAGTCTATTTTAGAAGACATCGAGTGTCAGATGATGCATCCAACACTCGACACTTACATGTCGAGTCGTGTTGGATTTACAACCGACACTCAATATCTGTCTATTTTAGAAGACATCGAGTGTCAGATGCATCATCCAACACTCAACACTATATATCCAGTCGTGTCGAGCTCTATTGAGCGCATCGAGTTTTGTCGAGCGTTTTAGCAGGTTGCTTGTTTTATCTTTATTTTTTTACCTTTTTGTATCATATTTAACTATAATCCGGGTACATATCCGGGGAATTCAATTCGCTGACCCCGGGATTAAATTCCCCTGCCTCGACCCGACCCCAGAATTTTCCTGGAATTTTTCAGGGCCGAGGATTGAGGTCCTCAGCCTGGCCCTCGGTTTTTGCCATTCCTATGCTTTACACATTCTTTTGACTTCTTGAAGTTCATGCGTGTAAAAGGACTTCAGTTAAATATACTTCGTTCTGTCTACTTTTATATATACTCCTTTGACTTGAGCAAGTACAAGTCGCATTATCTTTATATATAATTGTTGGAGGATATATGGTAGGAGAAATCTACATGAACTTTGGATGTGTTGAATAAGAGATCATAACCATATACATTCTCAAATGGCCTCATGCAATACAAGTATTTCAAAATGGTTAAAGAAGTAGCAACCAAACTCTGTTTGGTAGATTGCCATGAAATTGTGGTCCCATTATAAGTAAAAACATATCCAGTTTGAGATCGAGTTTTATGGGGATCAAATAAATAACCGGTATCAGCATATCCAATCAAATCAAGATTTTCAGAAAGCTCATGTGAAAAGAATAATCCTAAATCAATAGTTCCCCAAAAAATATGTTTGATCCTATTCCAATACCATCTAACACGTGCGGAACTAAACCTTGCTAATAGATAACTACAAATGTAATATCAAATCTAGCACATCATTCCAAATACGTTATAGCATTCAAAGATGGTACTTTTTTATCATCTTTTTTAGGATGGAATAGATCCTTTTTAGGATCGAGGGATCTAACAACCATTATGATGCTCAAGGAATGAGCTTTATTCATGTTAATTGTTTTAAAACATTTTTTGTATATGCTAACTGATGAACAAAAATGTCACTAGAACTGTGCTTGATCTGTAAGCCAAGACATTATTTTGTTTTTTCTAAATCTTTCATTGCGAATTCGCTTTTTAAATATTCAACATCCTAGATCTTTTCAGATGTCCCAATTAAATTCATGTCATCAATATATACTACTATAATAGCAAATCTAGATTCTGACTTTTCACAAAGGTGTATGGGATATCCCTTCGTCACCAAGCATTAACTTTTATATTATACCACAATTTTTCAGATTGTTTCAATCCATACAAAGGTTTGTAACTTTGAGTATTTGCCTTTTAGCTTTGTTTCAATTGTTTTAGGTATTTTAAATACTTCAGAGATTTGTACATATAGATGTCAGAATATAACTTATTATACAAGTAGTAGCCATAACCATAGGGAACATGTGAAGTTTTTCTTAGAATTGCCAAATTGATCAAATATCTTAAAGATAACCACATGTCTTGTCGTGCTTGGGCTTTAAGAGAAATCTTGTGTTTCAAGCCAAGCTTTATATTTGACAATCTTATCATTCTCTACCCATTTATATCTAATGGGTTTCAACATCTTCAGACGTATGGACTACAAGTCCAAAACTTCACATTTTGCCAAGAAAACTACACAAATTGTGCGCTTCTTTCCATTTAGACCAATAATGCCTTTGTTTACATTCATACATTATATATGGCCTTAATAATAATCTAAAATATCAATGGCTACTACCAATATCTCATTGATGACCATTTCATTATGATTCCACATCTCTCTATAATTAATAGAAAAAACATATGCTACTTCTGGGGCATGTGTCTCATCAAGAACGCTTATCTCTTTAGGAGATAAATTAGAGATGTGGACTTTTTAGCTCGATCATTATTTCTATCAAAATCATTATTAACCACTTTTCTTTTTTGGGGTAGTATCTTTTGATCCAAGGGGTTTGCCATGCTTCTGGCATGCAACAAATTGATTATTCATTGTTGGTTAGGGAGTTTGCTCAACAAGGATCTTAATATGTGCCATTGTATTAGCAGCATGTATATGTGACTTTGTTATCTTAGCTACATTAGTAAAGGCATCCGACATCTTATTAGCAATATTATGAAGATGTATCATCTTTCGTACTTTATTTTCATATTGAGGTGTGCGAGAATCAAGATGAGATAATGTTCTGACATTCCAAGAAAGTTATTACCTTACTTTAAAAGGCATATGCCTAACTTCAAGAGGCATTCTCTTTTCCCATAAAGGTGGAAAAATTGTCTCATCAAAATGACAATCTGCAAAATGTGCAGTAAAAAGCTCACTAGTCCTGGGTTCTAGAAATCTGATAGTAGATGGAGAATTATAAACCACATAGATCCCTAATCGAGGTTAAGGTCCTTTTTTGTCCACTTTGAAGGAAGAATAGGGACTTGTACAACACAATCAAAAATATTTAAATGAGATATATTAGGTTGTTGCCCAAGTACAAATAGGAATACTCATAACAAGTGGTAGGCCTTAATTTGATCAATGATACAGCATGTAAAATAGCATGACCCTAGGCAAAAGGTAGAAGTTGGCAACTATATTCTCCACATAAAGGACATGCAAGTATTTGCAGTCACTTTATAAGTGATTCTACTAAACCATTTAGGGCATGGATATGTGGGATAGGGTGCTCACATTAATTCCAACAGACATACAATAGTCATCAAAGACTTTTGATGTAAATTAACTAACGTTATCCAGACGTATTAACAGAATGGTCTGAAACATGTGTCCGCAATTTAATAAGCAAGTAATTTATCAAATGCCACATTTCTAGTTGATAACAAACACACATGAGACCACCGTGTAGAAGCATCAATTAGATCCATAAAGTAACGAAAGGGTCCACTTGGTGGATTAATGGGTCCAGATATATCCCCTTGAATTCTTTGTACAAATGATAGGAATTCAAGACCAATCTTAGAAGACAACGGTCTAATAATCAACTTTCCTTGTGAACAAGTAGTATTAGTAGTACAAGTAGTTTCATTTGATAGAAGAGTTTTTCGATTCTTTAATGGATGGCCATTTGTATTCTCAATAATCCAACACATCATTGTTGATCCTGGGTGACCAAGACAGTAATGTCATAACATAAAAGTCTTAGGATCGTTAAACTTCTGGTTCATGACTACGTAGGTTTCAATGGACCTTCTGTCCTAAGATATTTGAGGTGATATAAAGAAATTCAGTATTGTTTTCATAAGATCTCTCAATATGATATCCATTATGCCTTATATCTTTAAAATTAAGTAAATTTCCTCTAGATTTGCTTGAGCATAAGGCGTTATCAATACATAACTTAGGATTGCTTGCCAACATTATAGTGGCTCTTTTAAAGCTCTCAATTAAGTTAACAGACCTTGATATAGTATTAACTTTTACTTCAAGAAAAGTTAACTTCAGAAAATACTTCTTATCCTTCAAGATAGTGTGTGTTATTGTATTATCAACTAGACATAAATTTTCTTCTCTTTTGTGGACGAGTATCTTTTTTTTCATGTCCCTTTTCATTCAAGAAAAGAGTACATTATATACCATCATAAAAGATAATATCAAATTAAAGTACAACATCAAATTAATTCTCTTGGCCATATCACCAATTAAAAAAAAATTAGCAAAAGAATCTGAGTTATCATACTTTGTACGATACACTGAATCATTAATAAAGGATTCTTACAACCCTTCTAAAAAATATTCCCTTCATATCATTAGTTCCACTTCTAGTGGTTTAATTTAATACTTACAATAACCAATTTAATGTCAACAATCCTTTGTAAAGCTTAACCGCATTTATTATTATCATTGCAGTTGAAGTGGCATTCACTTCTAGGAATGCCATAAGGTATAATACCATTCATTTCAAGGAATGATGCCACTTACTTTTAGGAACGATTTGGTAACATTCACTTCAAGGAATGTATGAGATCAATAAGGAATTCTTTAGTGGATCAGTTATTCAGATTTTAATGATGATAATTTAATGACCCTCAATTTATCCTTCAGGGATAAATTTTAATTACATCTTTTGGATACATGTCAAGAATATAATAATATTAATCAAAATAAATGAGAATTGAAGATACAATAAGAATTGCAATGAATATGAAGTGCAATAAGTAAATTTAAACAATTAATATCTTAAAGAAATAAATGTATATATACAACTTTAGGTTCTAATCGTATAATTAGGAATGTAGCAAAATAAGGCTACGGGCAACATTTTATCTGCTCACGTGGAGTTTTTGACTCAGAACTTCTGGTTTGATTATATCTTAAAGTTTTGTAATCCCAAAATGGCTCTATTAGAACCGGGCCCTTGGTAATATTATTGATAATTGCTAAAAAAATCTCTCCTTTAACTTATTAGAAATCAGACTTCAAGTTTTGAATAACAATAAATAAAATTTAATTGATAATAACAATAAACAAAGTAAATACAAGTTTAACATATTGGCAATATCATATTAGAAATAATAAATTTAACATTTAATTGCCAGAAAACTTAAAGTTGTGGCCAAGTAAATTTAGGCAAAAAAACTTTAAGCTGCAGCCAAATAAAAATAAATTGAAAATATAAACAATAATATTAACTCAATAAAATAAGATTGATAAAGAATAAATTTATAGATTCAGAGCCTCAGGTTTTGATTTAAGATTTCATAATTCCAAAACTTCTGGTTTTGAAATGAATAAGAATTAAAACATCTAGTTCTGGTTTACAAACTCTAGGTTGTAAAAAATTTGCATCTAATGATAATGATACAATAATATTATAACTCAGAAAAATAAATACATTAATGAAATATAGTCAACAAATAACAATATAAGATAAGTATATTAATAATACTGGGTTAGATCGGTTAGTGTAACAAATAAACAATAACAAAATAAATAATATCTGGATCTAACCTTATTTTCTGATGTGAAAGATCCAACATAGTGACAACTATAGAATATACTTATAAGGATAGCCGTATCAGATAAATAAAACATAATAAATAAATAATAAATAATAGGATAATAATATCTTACCTATCGGCTATCGTACATCAACAATCGTACCGATAAGGTTTTATGAAATACGTAAAAACTATTGCCGGGCTAGTGAAGTAATTTAATATCAAACAAAGATAAAAAGCAAAGAACAGGTATTAGTGCATTGGGCGAAGAAATGGGGTGGGACCAGGAGATGAGAAGAGAATAAGATATTGTTTGGTATGGGATGTTAGGGGCTTGGGAATGGAATTTTGATTCCTAACCCTTGTTTGGTTACCATTTTAAACAATTTTAACTCCAAAATATTTCTTTCTCGTGGTTTTTGAATTACCATCTAACGGGGGTAATATCAACCCTTTTCATGACTTAAGTTTGCAATGCCTTAGAATCACAAACCCAAAGAGAAACGAAAATATCTCCATCGACAGAGAGAAGGAAAAGGGAAAATAGGAAAGATCAAGGGAAACAAGAATACATCTCGATTGTGCAAATAGCCTACATCGTCCATCTTTCCATGATCTTCTTCTTCCTTCTAACTTGGCAATTGCACTAGCACGACAGAGGAAGAGATCTTGATTCTTAAATTTGAAAAGTTGAGGAAGCTGGTACTCTCTTCATCCTTATTTCTTTCTCCTTTATAATTTTTGTATCATTATCAGCCATAAAACCTTTGTAATTGAAACTTAATTGAGATTGGGTTATGAATTTTTGATCTTGATTTTGAACAAATGAATTCGATTGAACTTTTGGGGTTGTGCTTATATCTGCTTTTTTCTGATCTTTATTTTCCTCTTTGTATATGTTGTGTTGGAATTGAATACATAACTTGTGGATGTTGCATGAAACCTTATGATTGTCACGTTAATCTATCATATGGGGGGTTGATCATGTCGTGATTTCTTTGTCAATTTTTTCTTCTTTTAGATGGATGTAGTTAAATCTTGATTAAAATTTTGTGAAACTAGAAAGAGTATGGTAATAGATGTTGATATAGTGGATGCTTGTGGACTAGCATTTTTCTATAATGCTTTTTATTTTTCCCTTTTTTAATTATTTTTTTAATTTCTCTGTTAACATTCTGAGAGATAATTATGCATCAGCCTGTCAAGAAAAAGAAAAACATCAAAGTTTTTTTAACAACTATACAGATGCAGAAAGTTAGAATTAACTTGTTGCATGTCTAGGAGGTTAAGATTTTATATTTCTAGTCTAAAATAATGAAATGGAGAGGAATTTCCTGAGAAAATTAGTGCAGAGATTAAGATAGAGAGTTGAAGTGTTTGTAACAAAATCTTAAAAGGGAGAGAAAATTATTAGCTTACTTAAAAGTTGTTGCTCTCGAATATTACACAGAAAAAAATTAGTCATTTCAAATGAGGTGGGTTTAAGAATGGGCAATTATACAAGCTTTCACAAACACATTGAATTTTATATTGTGTAACTCCAGAAATTGTTATTTTGAGTCTGATATAGTTTCTTTTTTTCTTTTGTTAGTCGGTTGAGCACTTTAGTTATTTGAAATAGCGATGTTTATCTTTGTTTCTCTAATTTTATTTGGCAAAGTCTGAAAAATTATGCATTAAGCACTCTAATTTGATTAATGTCAGTGCTTGTTGTAGCTTTTTTGCATCAAAACCACTCCAATCACTTTGCAACATTCATTTCAAGCAATAGTTAACAGTCAACAAAATTAGACCTAAGCAAACCATTTCCCAATGTAGATCCCAGCAAGCCCAAGAAAATCCTATATCATGTATAGAGAGCAATTCACTCTTATGTCAACTCCATCTGGTGAAAAACATTAACAAAACAAGTTCCCCCTACCTATGAAAGATAAGAACAATTAAGACAAAGTAAAGTTCATGAATCGAGGGATAGAGTGGCTAATACTTTTTCTAATTACTTTGTCAGATTCTTTAGGAGTTCCATTTGCTTCCTTAAGATTTTCTTTAGAACTTGTAAAGGCCTTTTCTTCATCTTTAGAAGTATCATAGGTGGTTAAGAGAAGTTTTTTCTTTTCACTCACTAGCAACTGAGCAGCTTGTATTTGACTCCTGACTTTCTGACATTCAACTTCAGCTTCTCTCATGTCCTCTTCAAGCTGTGCCATATTTTTCTCCTTCTGCATTTTCAAGTCCTATATGTAAATAGATCATGGATACCAGAATTCAAAAGTAGTTGCAAAAATTAGATGCCAACAACTAGTAAAAATTTCAACATTAGTAACTCTGGTATCTCTCTACTTTTTGAAGTCCTATATGTAAATAGATGTTTGGTTTATTATTGCAATTAGTTAAAGCGTATATCCATCATTGCAGTAAAACCAACAATATATAGAAATTTAGCACCTGATTGATTATAAGTTTCTTCAAAATGATAAGTTGATCCAAGTCGAAGAATTACTAATCTTTTCATTGTCTTAAAGCAAGGCAGTACCAAGGGAGTCTTTGAGGATCAAAGTTAACTTGCTATTTTTGCAACCAAAGAAATTAATAATTAAAAATCTGATCAGTAGGAAAGAAGTAAGACCTAAATAGAGCTAACATAATACTATTTAAAACTTACCTGTAAGGTACATAGCCTCTCTTCATTGTTAGAGCTGTAATAACATCAGTCAGAGCAAAAAGAGAGAGGTTCATGGCCCTTCCCTTATCCAGTGTTTGTTCAGTGGCTCATGTTTTTCGTATTTGCTCATTGCCTCGAAGATCAACCATCCAGAGCTTGCTTACTTCTTTTTTAGCTTCTAAAGCATCCTCGTGTCAAAAAATTGTGACCTTTGTTAAGGTAGATATATGAAACTAAACAGATAATGAAATTATGAAAATAAATTAACATCAACTAAATTGTAAAAATCAATTTGACCTAGAGCCCACCAGTGTGAGCTGCTAGATGCCTCATTCACATTAGTCCATGAAGTTGATCTAACCCACCTCCCCTTGTTCCATCAAGCCATTGTAAAATCTGGTATTTGAACCTTTGTGAAGCCCTCAATTTCCCCCAATCCCTTTGAATCAGTTTGAATGTTAACATTGTTGTCGTAGATTTATAGCCAAACACAATAAGCAAATTACGTGAATGGCCTTTCTTTGAATTTCACAGGTCTGGATTGATTTTAGGAATGGAAAGAAATAAATTACCATCTATTAGCAGCTTCACATGCTGCATATACTGGTTTTGGAGCCAGTAGATCTGTAATATTACCCATGTAAAGATCCAACATGCTCATAGGGAGACTTACAATGCAAGTTAATAGGGAAACTTACATTGTGTCCATCAAGTGTAGATCTAAGAATAGGTTTGACCTCAAAATAAACATCTTATACAGAGATTTTAAGAAAAATAAAGTCTCTTAGACAGTTGGAAAAAGAAAAAAAATTATAACATTAAAAAGAATATATTTATATTTTTGTTATCATGCTTCGTGATAGATTGTTTAATGGCATGGTTTTCATGAGTTACTGTATATATATCTTCTTATAAACTATACGTATTAAGAAAACTTTTTTCTTTTGATTTTCAAATATTTTTTTGTTATAACTTGCTGTATAGTTTGATATAAAGATTTTTCGTTAAAGCAATATTCATGAATGTTTCATCAGTTGATCATTTTAGATTGCATGCACATGGACATTCGAAATTTTGCTATCCTATTTTCTCATTCTCAACTGAATGGGGTAACGTTTTCGTACATATCAAGTTAAAATATTCCAACTTCACTCCTTACACAAAAAAAAAAAAAAAAGTTTACTATACTGAAAACTTTACTAACCTAATCTTATAATTCATCCACTCTTCCTGTTAATTAAACACCTTATCAAATCTGAATTCCTGTTTGCTTCCAACTGATCTAACAACAACCTTCTCCAACCTAGTCAAAATGGATTCATGAATACTTCTCCTCTCTGCCTGCAAAATAAAATCAAACCTTAATAAGTATTTTAAAACCAGAATATAAAGTCCTGAGAAGAAAAGTAAAATAATTCAAATAAGTAAACATTAGCCCTTAGGATTCCATCTCTAAGGCTTAGTAAATCAAAATTAAATTACTTTTAATATCCAACTCTATTAAGAAATTAACCATTGTTCCCGAAAATCAAAGACTTTAGCTAATATAAAATTGAACCAAAGATGGAAATTGGTAGGCCTAAATGCTGACTATCTCATTTCTTTTCTCTTCTTTTAACATTTTCTTGTAATTTATATAAAAGTAATGATTTTAGCAATACAAAAAGCTTTTACTGAGAAAATTCTTTTATATGAATGGAAAGATAATAATAAATCTAATGTCTTAGCTATTCAAAAATTTTACCACTAAATGAGGGTGGGTTTAGAGTTGGAGCTGCTTTAAATTATGCATAGAATCCATATAGCTACATGATTGATTGGATCATTCATATGTTTCTGCATTATCACTCGTATAGCTGCATGATAAATTCAATCATTGTTCGTACTTATATATTTCAAACTTTATGTAGGTATGGCTCGTCTTCCATTGGTTGCAAAGAAAAGAATTATAGCTATTTTGGTTCAATATATGGAAATGTTGAATGAGATGACCTTTATTTTCATTCTCATATTATCTATTATTATTTCTAGAAGACGATCAGGTACAAATGAATTTCCCTTTAGCACTTTTCATAGGCATAAAATATGTGAACTAAATATTTTTAGAATGATTTATTTTAGTGACCTAGCATGTGTTGAAAGTACTCGCATGGATAGAAGAACATTTGCTATTTTGTGTCATCATCTTAGAACTATTGGGGGCTTGAAGGGGATAAAAAATATGGACATTGAAGAATGGTTGCTTTATTCTTACATATTATTTCTCATGACATTAAGAATAAAATTATGAGACATCTATTTCCATGCTCGGGAGAAACAGTTAGTAGACAGTTTAATAGTGTCTTCAATGCTTTGCTACATGTCCATAAGTTACTATTAAAGACCCTAGAGCCAATTCTAGATAATTCAATTGATGAGAGGTAGAATTGGTTTAGGAATTGCTTAGGAGCACTAGATGGTACACAAATTAAAGTTAATGTGCCTACATTAGATAGGCCTAAGTATCTTACTAGCGAGAATGAAATTGCTACCAACACATTAGGAGTTGTCTCACATGATATGCAATTTATTTATGTCTTGCTGGATGGTAAGGATCAGTTGCTGACTTTAGAGTCGTATGGGATGCTTTATCTAGGACAAACGGTTTACTTTCCATAAGGTAAGTTAATTTTTTGTTTTTTTAACTAATGTTATTTTAAACAACATAACTTCTATTTTTACTAAGCTTTGTCATTTGCAGGATATTACTGCCTTTGTGATGATGGGTATCCCAATGGTGAAGGCTTCTTAGCACCGTACAGAGGACAACGATATCATTTAAATGATTGGGATATCCTATCTGATACTCCTGCTGAATTTTTTAACATGTGACATTCTTAAGTTAGAAATGTATTCGAGAGGGCATTTGGACTGTTGAAAGGACGATGAGCAATTCTTAGAGGTTGATCATACTATCCTGTCAAAATCCAATGTCAAATTATCTTGGCATGTTGTCTTCTTTACAACTTGATTAGATGAGAAATGCTTATAAATCCTTTAGAACAAGCTTTGAGAGAAAGTGAACATGATTCTAGTGACAATGATGATGGTGAAGAAGAGGATAATGTAGACAATGATCATTATACATATATCGAAACATCAAATTCATGGAATGCTTGAAGGGACAACTCGGCTGCAGAAATGTTTGAGCAATTGCAAAGGAGCTAACATTCATAGAATTTGGCGTATTGTGCTTGATTATGTTTGGTTGTTCTTGAACAATTGTAGTGGGAGTAATGTGGTTTTATATGAACATTTTTATGCCTTTGAATTTAAAGTTTCATTGAGCAATTTTATTGCTTTGGTATGAAAGTTTCAATGAACAATTTTATCTCTTTAGTTTGAAATTTATCAATATAATAGTATTTCTATTTCATATCTATGTTTTGGATTAATTTCTAGCAGTTAATTACTACTTTTTTATACTTTTTTTTCTAATCTAACTTGATGTGAGTTATATCTAGATTCAATAGAATGGATGCTTCAGACCGACAAGCACCAAATTTAGGAAAAAAGCATCAATGGACTACAATTGAGGATAGAAAGTTGGTAGAATGCTTATTGGAGATAGCTAATAGTGGAAAATAGAAAGCGGATAACGGAACTTTCAAACCAAGCTACTTACAACAATTAAAAAAATTGATGAATAAGAAGATCCTTGGTTGTTGACTAAGAGAAAAACCTTACATTGATTCTCGTATCAAGATTCTAAATAAATAATTCAATGCAATTTCTCAGATGTTACGACCTGTTGCAAGTGGATTTGGTTGGAATAATGACATTAACTGTATTGTCGTTGAACAAAGTATTTTTGATGACTAGTTTGAGGTAAGGATTTCCCTAGTTTGTTTACTTAATTGAATGTCATTATAGTATAATAAATTTAAAGCATTTTCTTCCACTTGTTATGTCTGATGTTTGTTTTATGTCATCTAACATTTACATAGAGTCATCCAAATGCAAACAAATCATTTCCCCATTTTGATGATTTCAGAACCGTGTTTGAGAAGGATCGTGCCAATGGACAAGGTGCAATAGGGTTTTCTGAAACGGTTGAAAAAAATTAATACAGAGGTAAAGATTGATCAAAATATTAAGTTTGATCCATTCAACCTGGTAGATTACCTTATTGGTACTATAAGCATGAGTATATGTAAACTAATTGGTTCAACACATACAGGTAAAAAAAATTAAGAAAAGATCAAGAAATAAGGATCCTTTGGTTGATATGTTCAATGCCACAGTACAAAAATTTGGTGGAATACAACCTGCAGCTAGTGACAACATTAGAAGAATTGCTGATTGTTTTCAGTTTGAAGTTGATGGAGCAACTAGGAGGATGAAAATCTTTGATGAAGCTAAAAAAGTTGAAGGGCTAACAAATGCACAACGAGTTACAGTTGGACAACTTCTTGCCCAAAATCAATCTAATATAGATTTTTTTCTTCACATCGGATGACGAATTCAAACTTGAATTTCTTCATGGATTGCTGAATGAGATGAAATGGAACTTTTTTGGTATTTTGGTAAACTTTGTCGCTGATGGCATTTGGGTGAATTTTGTAGCGATGACTTTGGTTGATGGTATTTTGGTATAGTCATCAACTTTTGGCTACATTGGGTGGAAAAATGTTAGTAACTTCGATGATCTTTATTTTGACAAATAGTATTACAATGAAACTAAAATCCCTTGCTTTGGGAATAACATATTCATGCCTTTTTTTGGAACTTTGAGTGCACCTTTAAATGAAATTTGTAATATTTTTCTAGCATTTTTCAATCATTTCGAGTTAAGTTAGTTGTTTTATTTATCATTTATGATAACAGGTTTATTTTTTTCTTGCATGTTTGTTTCTTTTTTTTTTCTTTTTTGTTTAAACATTGAAATATGTGGAGTTGTTAGGAGCTTAGCAATGCAGACATTTTTTTGAATTGTACAACTGAGGGATGGAAATTTGCACCTCCAACTAGTCTACATGTGCAAGAATGATTTCTTTATAATAAAAGTGTGATTTTTTTTAAACACTTTTACAGCTGACCTTTCTAATATAGCATACTACAGAACTATTAATAAATTTATGACAAATTTAAAAATTATTTATAGTAGTTTATAATAAATTTATAACAAATTTAAAAATTTTAAATTATTTATTGTAATTTATAATAAATTCAAAAATCTTAATAATTATTTATAGTAATTCATAATAAAGTTTAAGATCTTCAAAATTATTATCCTCATATTTTTTTTTGATAATTATACTAGAACAAGAAAAAAAATTAAGAATTTTTGAAATATTGGAAAAATTTTAATTATCGAGTTTACTGACATAATGAACAAAATTATCATTCCTGTGTGCAACCACAATAATCTGATTCTCACAGTAATCAATAACAAGATTTATGTGGATAACCAAGCACAGTAATATTACTTTCTCAGTCATCAGATTCCAGTAATGTTCACATGTAAAATTGCAAAGTGGGGTTTCTATTTATAGAGGAAAGGACCACCTAAGCCGCCCAGTTTCACCAAAATCTACGGTTGCCTTTAGGGTTGGAACTGGGGAAGGGCGGGTATAGGGATCCCCACGTTGCTAAATTCAATAATAACTTTAATCATTAAATTAACATACTTATACTAGATGTTTTAGTAAAACTATAACTTTGAAATATCTGTCTATTTTATTTTGATTAAATTCATAGTTGCTACTTTTTCATTTTTTATTTAAGTTATTATAAAAATTTCAGATGGCAACAGTAACAGAATTAAAGTGATATTTGGTTTGAAGAAATGATAAAAGAGAGAAAATAATAAAAAAAAGATAAATTAATTTGACAAAATTAAACTAACAATCATAGATTTGATATTTATTATTAAATAAAAAACTTTATCTTAAATTGTCTCATATAAAGTAAGTATCTTAACAATTAATCCAATAGTTTATATATCGAATTAATATAAACATTTTTAAAAATAAATTATTCCTTTTTCTAAATAAATTAGATAATATGAAAGATATGTATTAAAATTTGAATCATATTATAAAATAAATATATTATTTACTAAATTAATAATATTATAAACTAAATAAATATAAATAATTATTAAATAGTTTATTAATTTTAAAAAATAGAAGAAAATGCAAAAGATACTGCAAAATCGCTTGACCGTGGGCAACCTCTAGCCGCCAGCTGGCCACCATCAAAGAGCGCGTGCCCCTTCATCGCCACCACCAAGGAAATTGGCTGCATGCAGCTACATGGACTATCATTTTATGCAGTTTGCGTTGACAAATACCGCAAAAATGATTAGGTTTTCTTAGTAATTTACTTCTTAATAAGCTTAGGTTCCCCTCAATTTAGCAAGCAAATCAAGTTAACAAAGTTAAGGTTTTAGCAAATAAACAACTCTTTTTCCCCAAACTCTCAATCAAACCAACAATGAAAAGTAGTTTTCTCGTAAAAATTGTTTCCTATGCCCTTGATTATTGCAACTGAAGAAATGATATGAGTTAGCAAAGTTGACTAGTCAAGTCATAAAAAACGGTGCATAATTAATAAAGCAAAATGGGTCCTCTTAACTTTGAATTATTGGTGTGAAATGACTATTGCATCTCGTCTACACGGAAATGAGAAGACTTTGACTTATGGGTCCTCTTTCTTAACTAAGGTGTCTCTTGAATTATTGGTGTGAAATGACACTTGCATCTCCTTAGTCCACACGGAAATCAGAAGACTTTGACTTCTGGAACCTCCTTCATCGGCCAAGAAAGCAAGCGACGAGTGTTCTTTACGATCTCTGGCCAATGCTTCTTCTTAATTGCAGAAAACTACAATGTTATATAAAATTTCTTTATCTTTTGTTTATGGAACGGGCTTAGCTTTTATGCTTGCCATATATGCTCAGGATTCGCCCGAAGATTATCTAGAAGTGCATAATGCGGCTCGCGCTGAAGTGGGTGCTAGTCTTATGACTTGGAATAGCACGTTAGCGACCTATGCACAAAACTTTGCTCAACAGAGGGTAGGCGATTGCAATGCTCAGTTTTCGTCGGGGGGGCCTTATGGTGAGAATGTTGCTAATTGGAGCAATAGCGACCTCTCGGGTGGTGATGTTATAAACATGTGGGTTGCTGAGAAGAAATACTATGACCTCAACAATGACACCTGCATGGAAGGCCAAGAGTGTGGGCATTATACTCAGATTATTTCTCTGAGTGAAGATAGTCTTGGATGCTATAAAGTACGGTGCAACAATGGGGGATATTTCATCTCCTGCAATTATTTCTCTTCTGGCAATATTTTGGATCAAAACACAAACGAATCTGCTCCAAAACCCCAAGACTACCTATATGAGCACAACAAAGCTCGTGCAGAGGTAGGTGTTGGTCCTATGATTTGGAACAACACTTTAGCAATAAACGCAGCGAGCCGATATATTGATTGCAATATGGTGACAAAACGGCCTCGGCAAGGGCCTTACGGTGAGAATGTTGCTTTGAGCATGACTAATCTTCCTGCCGTACAAGCTGTGCAAATGTGGGTCGAGCAGAAGTCATTCTATGACTTCGAGTCCAATAGTTGCAGGAGAGGTTTTGTGTGTATGGAGTACACTCAAGTTGTTTGGCAAGAATCGCGTTATCTTGGATGCGCTGAAGTGCAGTGCCATAGTGGGACTTATCTTGTCTCATGCATCTATTACCCTCCTGGCAACGTTGCTGGTAAGCACCCACTAAAAAATAGTAGCTCTGCTTCAACTCCAAAAGTGATTTCACCAAATTTCGCTCCCTTGAAGGAGAGAGAAAAGAAAATAAGACTAGTTGCAGGCCTAACTGCAGGATCATGTGTTATGATTGCGGGCATAAGTTTTGTTTGGCTCCTGTTAAGATGGAAAAGGAAAGCCCATGAGAATGATATTGTTTCAGATGTTTCTTTCGATGAAGAATTTCAGAATGAAATGGGACCCAGGAAACTTGCTTATCGTGAATTGTCAAGTGCAACCAATAACTTTGCGGAGGAAGGTAAGCTTGGCGAGGGTGGGTTTGGGGCAGTTTACAAAGGATTCTTGAAGGATATGAATACTTTTGTTGCTGTAAAGAAGATTTCAGGGCGCTCTAAGCAAGGAAGTAGAGAGTATACAGCAGAGGTAAATATCATCAGTCGATTAAGGCACAGGAATACAGTTAAGCTTATTGGTTGGTGCCATGAAAAAGAGGTTCTGATACTTGTTTACGAGTTTATGCCTAATGGTAGCCTAGATTCCCATTTATTCAAAGGCAAAAAGTTGCTGAAATGGGAATTGAGATACAAAATTATCCATGACTTGGCTTCTGCATTACTTTATCTACACGAAGAAGGAGATGACTGCGTTATACATAGGGATATTAAATCAAGTAACATAATGTTGGATTCAAATTTCAATGCCAAACTTGGAGATTTTGGGTTGGCTAGACTTGTTGATCACGAGAAAGGTTCACAAACCACCGCTTTGGCAGGAACCTTGGGTTACATGGCTCCTGAATGTCTCACAACAAGCAAGGCTAGCAAGGAATCAGATATTTTCAGCTTTGGAGTAGTTGTCCTGGAAATTGCCTGTGGAAGAAGATCAATAGAACACAAATATGAGGAAGACCAAGTTTCATTGGTGTCTTGAGTTTGGGAGTCTTATGGAAATAAGAGGCTTCTAGATGCAGCTGACAAGAAATTGTGTATGAATTTTGATATCAATCAAATGGAATGTGTGATGATTGTTGGATTGTGGTGTGCTCAACCAAATCGTAATCTAAGACCATCAATAAGGCAAGTTATACAAGTTCTCAGTTTTGAGTTACCATTGCCGAATCTTCCATCTAAGGTGCCTGTTGCCAAATATGATAAGCATACCGTTGCAGCAGCAAGTTCAGGTCGTCAACCTTCTCAATCTTTGACTATTCCACGTTAGACTAGTTTGTAAATATGAATTGATTTCGAAATTATTAATGAGTATTGGCATAAAAAATTATATGTCTCCAATTTTTGTATGTAATATCTGTACGAACATGTTAAATAAATAAATTTTTAATTTTTAATAATGTATATTATATTTACGAGTTTTTTATATTAAAATAAATGTTAATTTTTACATCCATATATTACTTGGTTCTTAATTAAGCTAGGGGCGGACCAACACTGTGGCCCAGGGGGCCCGAGCCTCCCGGGTTTTCAAAATTTCTAAATAGCCCTTTCATGTAAAGGCTTTCTAAATGACAAATTATTTGGGCCCGTCCAGGTCTTTAATATATTTCCTAGATCTCGTAGCCTTTCAATTGTTTTGTGATAAAATTTATTTTATCTCTTTCCATTTTCATAATGTTTTCAATAATAACATAATTACTATATCATATCTATGATTCAACAATCTTTATTTCAATTAATAAACTAATGAAATATATTCTTTTAATTTTTTAAACAGAAATATGAGACAAGATTGATTTATTTATCTTTTATTATTTGAATTATAATTTTTTAATAAAAAAGACTATTGTATCAAAGATTTAAGTTTAGATATTTGTATAATACACTCATTTTTTTAATTATTTTATTTAAAATTTTTAATTATACTTCATTTTTCATGGTTTATTTAAGAATTGATAATATTTTTTAAAAAGTAGAACTTTTGTTTTGACTTTTTAAAAGCCTTTGTGAATATGTTTTATTGACAAATATTTATTTATGGGATTATGTGATAGATTATCCTTAAGGTTTGGCATAATATCATTCAGAAATGCAGTTCGTATTTGTATCAATCCAATCCTTAAGATTTGCATATATTAGTGTAAGAAGACAGATTTATCCTTCATCCCCAAATCAACCAAAAAAGGGAAAATTTCCAGAAATAACCCTCCATAAAACCCAATTTTTATTTCTAGCCCTCCCCAATAATCTTTCCATTTAAGTACCCTCCATTCGCAAAAATTACCTAACTGCCTCATTACGTTAACTTTCTCTAACTAACACTAACCACCACCATAACTCTCTCTCTCTCTAGCTCTCCAACTCTCCCAGGGTAACCTAACACTTAATGAACAAAAAAAACAAAATACAAAAGACAACGGTTAAACACTCCATGATACAATAAAAACATATAAAAAAAAAAAGAATCTTAATTGGATTTGAAAGTGCTCAAATTGAGGTATTGTACCTTTGAAACTTGACTCTAAGTCATTCCTTAAAGTTTTTGCATGATTAGAATGTTAAATCTCATACCAATTTGCATAGATATAGATGAATTAAGGTTGGAATAGATAAATGTAGATCGGTTTTCTAGATTTTTTGGTTAGAAATCGTGTTTTTTGCATTTGTAACTGTCTTTGAAAACTCAAAATTTGACAATTAGACATGACTTCGACACCTCGACAATTAGACATAACTTCAACACTTAGACAATTTCCATTACCTAATCGTTGAATCCTATCGAAGAATCGTCGAGTTGTGGAAGCCTTGTAGAACCTATATAAATTTGTTGAGCTGTCATCGAATCAATCGTCGAAGTTTCAAAGCATCGTCGAATCAGTTGTTGAAGTGTCAGAGTGTTGTCGAAGTAAAATTCTATAGTTAGACAGTATGGTTGTCTAACTTTCTAACTGTTTCACGGACTTGTATTTTTAGCCCCTTTTACTTTTTAGTGCCTTTTTTGGGTTTTTTTGGAATTTTCACTAATTTCAAGACATTTTTTTGTCTAAAAATTGACAATGAAATGTGCTTTGTTATTTGTTTTTGAAATTTTTTTGCTATATTATAACTTGGAAATGGGAACGCTTGGTGAAAACGTGATACATAAGCAGTTCTGCAATTTCAAAATCAAAGATAACTAGCACTACAAGAGAAATGGGTATATGCTACGACCTTCTGCGATGGTTTTTAAAAACCGCCTTAAATGATAATACGCGTACACTATTTTCGGCTGTTTGACAAACCGCAGTCTAAAGGGCATAGAAAACCCAAATCGCTTTTACCCTAATTTTGTATGTTTATTCAGTTTGCATCTCTCCCATCTCTCTCTAAAATCTCGCACACCAACACTACCCCGCACCCTCTCTGTATCTCTTCCTTTCTCTCGCAACTCCTCGAGACATAAAGAAGCGATGGCTTGCTCATGGAGAGCACCCGGTCTGGTTGTGCTAGCAATCATCTTATTCGGTGAGTTCTTGTTTTTTATTTTTCTGAAAATCTCGCACACCAACACTACCCCGCAACCTCTCTGTATCTCTTCCTTTCTCTCGCAACTCCTTGAGACATAAAGAAGCGATGGCTTGCTCATGGAGAGCACCCGGTCTGGTTGTGTTAGCAATCATCTTATTCGGTGAGTTCTTGTTTTTATTTTTCTGAAAAAAAAGTTGGATTAGATTTTATATGTTGTTTGTTTGAGAGGAAAATGTAGTGGATCTAGTTTTTAAAAGATGAAATTTTAGCTAGTTAAGTGTGTGAATAATAGAAAGTGTGTGAATTTTAAGAGTTGGGACATGATTACGTAGTTTTCATGAAGGAATTGGGAACTTTGAGAAACAAAGCAAATGGGGCTAGGTCTAGAGAGGAAGCTTTTGATGGGCACATGGCGATTGGTAAGGTTTTGTACAAGTATCAGTTGTTTAAAGAGGCGTTGGTGAGTTTTAAAAGGGCTTGTGTGTTGCAATCTTTGGATGTTAGGCCACATTTTAGAGTT
This sequence comes from Boswellia sacra, assembly GCA_013180625.2. NCBI lineage: Eukaryota > Viridiplantae > Streptophyta > Magnoliopsida > Sapindales > Burseraceae > Boswellia > Boswellia sacra. The sequence goes on along the minus strand of SNVD02010312.1, from coordinate 376,533 downwards.
GGGAATTGCTTGTATGATCTTGGTAGATATAGATAGGCTAAAGATGAGTTTCTCTTAGCGTTGGAGGCTGCTGAGTCGGGTAGGAATCAATAGGCTTGCTTGCTTCGACAGATCTATGTCAATCTTGGAATTGCAATTAAAGATGAAGGTACGATTTAAAGTGCTTATTAAACAACAAAAAAGGGGGGGAAATAGTTGTTTATTCAAATAATACTGAACCATGATTGATAAACAATAGGCTTCCTTGTTGCATAAATTTTTATAATTAATGATTTGTTTTGTTAATGATTGATAAATATTCAATAAACTATTTTAATTAATATTTTTTTTAATTACAGAGAAGCACAGGTTCTTTCTTTGTCATTGGCTTCATTTTCGGTTCAAATCTTTGTCAAGTTTGGTGATTGGAGGGTAAGAAATTGATCAATTTTGAAGTTCTTTTTCTGGATTTTTATGCGCTTGAAGAATGAAGAGCTTTAGCAGTTAGAACTTTAATTCAATTTAATTTCTTCTTTCTTTAAAATTCTATTAGTAGTCCATGTTAGAGAGAGAATGGTTTTTAATTCTCATGAATTGTTTCAGGATTCAGAATATAATTTTTCTCCCTTTTAAATTTGTTCGGGTTAAGATGGATTCAACAATAATATGTGACAAGAGAAAGTCCAGGTAATCCATTGGTTCTTAATTTCCTACATTTTGTTAAGGCATAAAAATACCTTTTTACCCAACTTTTTTAGTAGAGAATTACTACTTTACAAATAGTAGTTTGACTTTGTTGACTAACAAAGGTGGGAACCTCAATTTTTCAAAATTTTTAATCCGCTGGGAAGTGATTATTGGAAAGTAAAAGCAGGTGATGGAAGATGGACCCAGGGCCTTCACTTAGAATTTTTGCATACTATCAATTTTTTGCAAGTAAGATATATTTTCATATACTATTCACTCAGAAAAAAAAAGTTAAGTGCAGTATAATTTGTTGACTAGTGGATAAGGTAGGCTGGCCCAAAATATTAAGAATATAACAAGATATCAATTAAAAAGAAAAGTAAAAAATCTTTCTTCACTTAATCAATCAATGGAAGATTAATTTTAGAGTAGAGTTTTTTTGTACCCAAAATATTGCTGTCAATACCCATTATGTAATCATTAAACGATATTATTTATAATTTACAAACCTTTTCGAATATATATAGAGAGAATAAATTAGGCTAAAGTTATGTCAATTAATTGCTATAGAGAGAATTCATTTACTAAACTCACCTAAACTAATTCACTTGCTTTAATTGTTTTAATGTTGATCGTTTTGGTTGCTGGGTATATGTTTTTTCAAGGAATTATTATCATATATGCAGTAGCATGTTCAATGCTAATGTTTTTGGGAGAACAAAAATGCTCTTATTTTATTTTATCTTTTTATTCACAAATTTTTGTGAATTACAGGCTAGTTTTAGGAGCTTTAATGAACCCAGTAAGGAGCTTAGGCCCAACAATCGTTAAACTTAAATTCAAGGCATTATGAGTATATATATTTGGGCCAATCATTGGGGCCATTGCAGGAGCATTTGTGTATAACTTGATTAGAATTACAGACAAATCACTTTGTGAATTAACAAATTTCAGGTAATTTTTTTAAATTTGAGTTTTTACTGCATATTGTTTTTGGATCCCATGACAACCTTCATAATTCTTAGCTTTTACTGCGGTTGTTTTTACGGCGGTTGTGAACCGTCGCATGACCGCCACAAATGACTATTTACGACAGTTTTGGCCCGTCGTAAATAGTCCTTCTTGTTGTAGTGTGGTAATAATATCATCAAAAACACCATATTTTGGCATCAGGATTGCCTACTTTACTTTAACAAAAGCTATGGTATTTTGATTGTAGCCTACCCAAATTAAAGGCCTTTAACAACCGTTGACAAAGTAGCCAAATCCAAAACATATACGTTCAATCAATTAATCAGATCATACGTCAACAAAAACCTTTTGCTGCAACATATTTGAAGTTAACAAGAATCGCATCCAAAATATCTGAGAAAATGACTTTTTTATCAAATCCCGCAGGAAAAAAAAAAAAGAATTATTATGCATGAGTCAACATAAATTTTACTCTTTCATGCATGTCTACACTATTACTTAAAGCTTTATTTGATCAGTAAAATTATAAGGAATATGTTAACTTTTAGTATTCCATTTCGAAGAAAATCCAAATAAAAACATGGGAGAATAACTTACATTCATTAACTCCTTGCGAGCTTCCCGCAATTCACCGTTTTCTTTGCGCTCCTGAGGAAAAGAAGTTGATTAAGTTCTTTAATATGCTCCATTTCTTCTTCCTTCTCTTTTATATCTTGCATAAACGCATCCATATTTTTTCTAGACCTCCATATGTTCCCATCTCTTTTGCTCTATCTCCAATTTCAGTGTTTGTTTAGAAACAAGTGTCTTTTGTAGGTTGATGATTCTTTTGAGCAGTTCCTCTTTTTCTCTTCGCCATTGACAAATTAGTCACAAATTAAATGAAAAACACCTAAAAGTGATGCATATATAAGTAACCAACCATAGTTCAATGTTGAGCTTGAGATTTCAAAAATTAAATAAATAAAAAAACCGTGTGTTCTTCAGCCAGCCTTAACATATCTCTAATAGCCAGGATCTCTACCTCAATTCTTGAAAAAGTAAAATAAATTACAATGAAGTAGTACCAAACTTGGCAAAACTTTGTCTTGACCCTAAGACGACCAAGCGTTCCCATTTTCAAGTCACAATATAGTCAACAAATTTCAAAAACAAAGAAGAAAAAAATAACAAAGCACATTTCATTATCAATTTTTAGACTAAAAATGTCTAGAAATTAATGAAAATACATTAAAAAAAACCAAAAAAGATGCTAAAAATGACTAAAAATACAAGTCTGTGAAATAGTTAGACAGTTAGACAATCATACTGTCTAACTGTAGAATTTCACTTCAACGACACTTTGAAGATCGATTTGACGATGCTTCGACACTTCGATGATTGATTCGACAACAACTAGACAAACTTATCTGGGTTTCACAAGGCTTTTACAATTTGACGGTTCTTCGGTAAAATTCAACGATTAGATAATGAAATTATAGAAGTGTCAAAGTCCTGTCTAATTGTCAAATTTCTGGGTTTCGAAGACAGATACCAATAAAAAAAATACAATTTCTAACCCAAAAAAACTAAAAAACCAATCTACATTCATCTAATCCAACCTTTAAGTGTATTTTTTTGGTTCATTAAGTTTAGGTTAGCCATGGGAGAGTTAGAGAGTTAGACAGAGAGAGAGAGTGACGTTGGTGGTTAGTGTTAATTAGAGAAAGTTAATGTATAAGGGCAGTTAGGTAATTTAGGGGGTAGAGGCCAGTTGCATGAAAAAATTATTGGGGAGGGCTAAAAGTAATTGGGTCTTGTGCAGGTTTATTTACGAAAATTTACCGTTAAAAACTCTAAAAATTAATAAACAATCTAAATTTCATCCGTCGCAGGTCCACAGCCGTGGTTACGGCCTCCTCCTCCACATTCGTTCCCCTTCTCTCTCTTCCTCCACCACCTCTACTTGCCTTCTCTTTTCTTTGTCTACCGCCCCACTTCTTTTCTCACTCTTTCCTCCCTTCTTTCCTTCCTCTCAAACTCCGGAAAAGGCATCTGAAAATATCAATCCACCAATGTCCTTTGATTTGGTTCACCCACAATTAATCATATGGTGGTAGTTCAATCTTATCAGTTTCTAGTCTAGCCACCCTACTCAAATAAATGCAACCTCCTTTTACCGAATTTTAATTCTAATCTCTATACGAGTCGCTATGGCAGCAAAAAAATAAGCAGTTTTTTATTTGATCTATAACTTTTTATTTGCAAAAGATTTTGATTTAAGATTACAGTTTTTTTCTGTCAGAGATTTTTTTTTTTATCGGATCTGTGTTGGCTCACAAATTTGTGGGGTGGTGATGTTACGATTCTTGGTGGTTGACAGAGCTATGGTGGTCGTGGTGGTGGTGGATCGATGTTGGCTGACAAACTCGTGAATGGCGGTTTGTGATGCTTGGTGGGTTGATGGGTTTGTTTGGTGGCAGGATATATATATATATATATATTTTTTTTTTTTTTGGCAGCGCTCAATTTGGTGGGTGGTCGTTTGGTGGCCATTGGATGGATTCTAGTTTCATGACTACTGGTCGTTGTTGAGTTCTTGCTACTGGGTTCTTCATTGGATTTTTAAATTTTTTATTTTGCAAATGTTTAAAACTCTACAGTAGTTATTACTGGCTGCTGGGTTAGTGTCTTTCATAATTTGTTTGTTTTGGATGGCTTGTGGCCAAGGATGGGTTTGGTGGAATAGTTGTTGGCTGGGTACGTATTCTTCATGTTGTTTATTAACATTTTTTTGTACAAATTTTGATCTGTACTTTATTCACATATTGGTCAAGTATTTGTTTTAATTGAAATTCTTGGTTTGCCCTTTACCATTACTAAAAAAATTTGGCAGAAAATGTTAGTTGGGGTTTGGTGATTGGAACGATGCAAATATAAAACTTTGTTTCTGAGTGGTATTACCTTAAACCTTAGGCATAGTATGTGGCATTTTCATATTTATTTATATTATTTGATTTATATCTACTTACAAGATCAAAAGAAAGTTTAATTACATATTCTTAATTTGATGATAAGAAGTATAACAATTTACTTTCTTTTATACAATATAAATATTTAATAAAAAATTTTATTTGTATACATGACTGGATAATACTCTAAGTCCTGAGTTCGACACTGAATTAAACTATAATTGAACTAATCATGTGTGTGGATTATTGGTTTCCAAAATCAAAGGCCATTCCCAAATTAAAGATCACCTCAATCAAGCTCTCATATGCTAAAAAAGGTTCAAACACAAACCTGGAGTGGATGAATTAGTCATACATATGGAGTGTTGATCTTGGTGTCTTATTATGCAGGTTGTGAGAGAGGTGGGTCACGAGTCCGAGTCCTACAAGAAGAGAAAAGACATGGAAAATTTCTGCCCCCTTTCCCTTGTGTCCAAAAAGTTGAGTGAAATGGTGCCACTTCGGATATATATGGGTGGGGGCCAAGGTCCTCCTATGTGATGTTAATTTACGAAAAGACCCTCCTATAATGGGTTTACAATAAATCATACTGGATTACATTTGATCCCCATCATATTACTCCAGATTTCGGTACAACGAAAAGGACTCATTATTAAACGGTGATCACAAATCAATGAGTCCTAACATGCTCCTTAATATTTAACAATAACCAATAAATACTCCATATAAAAAATGATTTATGGTAGTCCACTAAATATGAAATAAATACAACATGGATATTATACATAAATTAAATTTTCCTATTAAAACTATAACCAAGTTAAAAAGTTCTAAAGAACAGGTTATATTTGATAAATGTTGAGGAGTGTGGGAGTTAGAAATTGAATTAGAAGGAAACAATCTATATGCCTTCTGCGTGGACAGCCTATTATTTTAACAAAGACTCACCCCTAGGTAATATTTCAAAGAGTAGTTTTATTTGAGGCCCCGCTTTTTAATTCGTTAAGAGCCCAGTTTTATTGTTAATTTTTTTGTTACAATTTTACCCCTAAATAAAGTTACTAAAAGTCCAAAACGAGCCAATTTATTAGTCTTATGATCTTTCCTATTTGGTGTGCACTGGGGAAGGATCTGTGTAAAAAGCGTTAATTAAAAATCCCACAATAAGTAATTGATTTTTTTTTCTTGGCAATGATTAGCTTAATTCACTTTTCCAGCAATAACACAAAAGCTAATTGCATTAGCGTTTTAAAAATCCAAATATCAAACTGTTTTAATACTTGGAAGAACTTGGTTTCCACTTTCACTTCTGCTTATTAAATCAATAGGTTAATTGTGATTAATGTTGTATAATTTATTATCATTATTATTATTACTATTATTATTATTTTACATTTTGTTCCTTCACCGCGTCAAAATTAAAGTTCTTTTATACCCATTGTAACTAGTAATGTTTAACAAAATTCTTCACATGACATAAAGTTAGAGCCATGAAACTCCAAAAAGAGTAATAAAGAAGCATTAGGATATTTGTTATTTTGTTAAGAATTGAAAATTACATGCTCGTATAACATAAAAAGTTAAATTTTTAATTAAAGGATAATTTGGAAACTAATTGGAGTCTATTTAGAGCTTAACATAATTTTAAAATTTTTAATTAATTGAATTTAAAAGTGAGGAAGAAAAGTAAAAAAATGGGAGTTAAATATAATGACTCCATTTCAAAGCAGCATCTTTGAAAATGTCAACAACATTTAAGAGCATCTTTGACTTGGGGAAAACTTTTGGACCCGGCAACTATATTGCCGCGAAGCTCATTAAAAATTAAGATCGGTTGCCTTTCAATGAGTTCAAGTTGGCAATTTGCTCAGAGTCTAGCCCAGAATTTCAGTGTATCATAATGTAACCATAAATAACCCTAGTTAAATTTCAAACCAAAAATAATCCGTATATTTCGTGTTGAATTAGTTTGATTTTTTGGATTACAGATAATTTAAACAAGAGTTTAACCATTCAATTTATTCTTATCCAATGATGCATAACTTTTTGTTGAAATTTGCATTTAAAAAAACAAAAATGACTGCCAAAATTCCGCTTCGTCAAACAATTACATCTGGCCTGGCGCACCATAGAAGTTATCCCGGGGCAGGGCGCTGATGCATTCAAGTTTTAACGGATGAAAGTGTTAGCATTCGTTCAAGTTTGATTCGGTTTTTTGCATGAATTCGCTCAAACCTACAAATTTCAATATAATTTACATTTTTTTTAATGACTAGCTAATAACAGCGTCAATTTTAAAGTAATTTAAACAATTGGTTACGCGTTAATGATGCAGCAGCACGGATGATAATAATTTTTCATATGGATTACGGACCCTTGCGGGTAAAAGAATGAAGAGTGTCTGGGAATGGGAACAAATGTAAATTTATTCTTAAGTTCTCCGATTCCTGCCCCGACCGGAATCCCCAGAGTTAGAATGAAATACTGGAGTTACGATAAATAAATCGCAACTTTATTAAATAGTATTCTACATATTACAAAATATAAGTCGTTACTTAATTTATATGTATGGGATTGTAATTAAGAAATTTGGTTTTATTAAACTTAATTGTAGTGTAATTCTGTGCATGTAATTAGGATATTCCGACTCAAGTCTTATTTCTTTTATTTTGATTGAACCTAATTAGATTAATTTTATATATTTGTGCCAAAATTTTATATGTCCAAATTTCTTATAAATCACAACAATAAAATAAATAACAAAAAGAAAAACGTTGTTGCTACATAAGCTTTATGCAGATAAAAGAAGTTGTTATTTTGACGTGTGTCTACTTTGATGCTTAAGTGAGGTTGTTATCGTTACCATTGATGTGGCATGTGGCGTCTTATCATGAATAACTCGTGATTTTAGTGACCCATCAATGACTAGGTAAGCTATGGCCTTTTAGCCTCTTGTGGGCTTAGGTTTCCTTGCTGGATCGGAACATCGTGGATTCTCTTATCCTTTGGATTCCGGGCTTGGGCTTGTATTTTTAGGCTTTCATGGGATTTGAAATATTTTGATATCTCTTTTGAAAACCCATCCTAAGATACATTTAAATATTAATAATGATACATTTAAATATCAATAATGCTAGGTATACAATCAAGTTATGTAATCTAACTCATACAAACTGATATGATACAAATTTATAGGATAAGTGGATCCTATTTTATTTACTAAAAATTATTTAATTCATTTTTCATTTTTACCCATCCAGTGAATATGTGCCATGTCAAGTTGTACGAGTTATGTTGTATAACTTGATTATATACCTAGTATTACTCTTTAAAAATTAAATTTTATAAGTATATTTACATAATACTCAGAATACCCTTTTTATATATACATTTTATGATTGGTTTTTCTTTAAAAAAAAAACATATAAGTTTCTTATCCAAAAATTAAATTTTCTTTGATGTTTCGGTGAGTTGGTAAATAATAAGACTCCTTATTGGTATTGCTTTCTTAAGAATGCTCAAATCCTATGAATAGTGGTATTCGAGGAGGTCGTGTTGCCATGTAATGGTTTTTGGCAAAAGTTGGTTGTTTAAGAGCTAGTCATGCCATCGATTTTGGCTTATGTCAAACACTCTTTCCAAAGTCATGCCATGGGTCGTAAAAATGGGTTGGGTAAACTTAATATGTGTGGAAGTCAATGTGAGTAAAATTACCACAAAAATCTTGAAAGATGCAAACGAAATTAAAATAGTTTTATAAATAAGTTAATATATAAGAGAATGAAGAGGTGAAAAACGGTCGTTGATTCATTTCTAGACAGTTTTATGTTTATATATAGCACAATAAAAGAAGAAGAAAGTATTTAATTAGAGTTACATTTGGAATTTTCACGGGTTTGTATAATAAAACTTTGAGTAGCTCTATTTAGCCGTCATTTTATCTCATTATCCCCCACCTTTTATTTAATGAGAACAAAATTGTAATTTTGATAATCTTTTGTTACGCTCCATATCCAATTTCAAATATATTAATGGTAAACTTAATTAATTATCCATCTTTAATTTCAAATATATTTATGGTAAACTTATGTGATTATTATTTGATTTTAATGGTTTTTGACATTTTTGCCTTTTAATCTAACCTTTAATGAATTGTCATTGAAGCTTAATGTGTTTCACTCTTTTTTTTTTCTGCAAATTTTTTTAATGTATTTGCATTTTGTAAATTTAAATACTAATATGCATGACACATAAAAAAAGCTTTTTAAAGATTTTAATTTTAATTAATTGTTCCTCTATAAATTATTAAATTCTTCAAATTTATATCAACAAAATAATCAATCAAATTTTTATTAGTTTTGGTGTTTGAAAGGTAGAGAGAAAGAAAGAAAAATGGATGATGTGGTGTTTAGATCTAAAATTATGTAATTGATTGAAATTTAAAGAGAAAGAAAGATAATTATATAACGAGATAGCTCTAAAATTTTGCATTTAAATTTTTATAATGGGTGTGGTAGAGGGGTGATTGGGAGCAATTTTTTTGGTGCAAATAGCCTATCCTACAACTAATGTTAAATGATATTGATTTGCACTTCTATGAGGAAGTTTTAAGAGTTATCTGGTTAAAATTCTAAATTATAAAAATACAAAAAATTATCTTATACTATGAATCTAAAATTTACTAATATTATCTATATAATTACATATATACAAATTATTTACTAGAATTCACATCGGAAAGAGAAGGAAAAATAACAGTTTTTTTTTAAAAATTTTTTAAGAATATTATTAAATTAAGATATTATTAATTTAAGGGAATAAAGATTTTAACATAAATTTTTTACACAAAATTCTAGTCATTCATTTATAAAATGCAATAGTTTAAATATAATTTTTTGACTTTCATTTTCAACTATTGCATATGATGAGATTAAGAGTTAGAAAATTGTGTTAATAAATCATATCAAAATTTTTTGTTAAAATATCCCTTCCCTTTAAGCAATTAATATTTATCTTTTATTGATTATGTATTTGATAAATTTCTGGTAAGAAAATTTTTTAATTTTAATAAAAAAATCTGACAAAATCAATTTAAATCTATGATTTACTGTTTACGTTGAAATCTAACGGTGCAAAATGTTTATGAAATTAAACCAAAATAAGGGATTCCAAAAGATTACCTCAAGCATGAGGTGAAATTAAAGTTGGCCCCTTTTTAGTGTTCGCAGATGTGTAAAAATTTTCTGATTGAATTAACTTTATGATCGACATTTTTAAAATATTCGGTAAAGCTGTAGCCAGGCCTACTCCCCGTTACATATGGTCCTCCCCAGCGTATTTAACACATATAATTATACATATATATATATATATATCTAAATTATGTATTGAAATTAATATACTGTAGTAATATTTTTATATCATTTTATATGAATATACAGTTGTGAAATTATGAAAAAAAAATAATGATTGAAAGCCTACAGTTAAGTAAATGGTGATCCTATTTTGACCGCCGTAATGTAGTATACGATGGGAAAAATCAATGTGTAGACGAATAGGATTTTGCTAGGGTGCAGCTGATGTATCCGTACAGTTAAATAAATAATAGGAAACAGGGGATGAAAAATTTGTGTTTACCACTTTTCATCCAAATAAAAGTGGTAAACGGTCAGCCGCGTATGCATACGCAGCTGTACCGTAGACGGACCCAGAAGAATAGTAAGTCTTGACTATGTTGATGTGAGATGAGACAACTATTTCTTCTCCTTTGTCACACGGCTTATTGCTCTTTCCATTCATCTGTGAACGATGATCAAACGGAGGATTATATTAGTTTAAAAGCCAATGGCCTTTCTTAGAGTTCGCACTTTTTCTTTTTTTTAATAAAATGTCAACAATTAATGTATTTGTCATGATGCCTCTAGCTCTTCTCCTCGGTTATGCTAATCCTGTGATTGCAGCAACTACAAATCAAACTAACCCAGCTCCTCCTCCTCAAACAGTAACGAGAAAAGAATATTCCACTGTTATTGCAAATAGTAGTCGTGTACCTCCTGCTTCGAATGGAACTCCTTATATAGTAGCACCAGGCACGCAAAACTCCGGTGCTCCTTATGTACTACCAAGGGCGCCTAGTAATGACTCAGGCCCAACGAGCTCCGGTGTTCCTTATGCACTACCAAGTGCACCTAGCAATGACTCAGAACCAACGAGCTCCAGTTCTCGCCCGCCTGCTTCTGAAACAGACCCACCGGCCCCTGAATCTAAACCGCCTGCCCCAGACTCAGTCCCGCTACCTGGTGGAAAGAAGATAACACGACTAATGGTAAGCTTAATTGCCGCTGGATGTGCCATTATTGTTTGCGTAGGATTTATTTGGGTTGTTTTAAGACGGAAAATGAAGCTTAAAAATGATCATGTCTTTGATGTGTCTTTTAGCAATGAATTTGAAAATGGAATGGGACCTAGGAAGTTTTCTTATGGTGAGTTGGTTAATGCAACCAATAACTTTGGGGAGGAACAGAAGCTAGGTGAGGGTGGGTTTGGAGCGGTTTATAAAGGATTTTTGAAGAACTTGAATATCTATGTTGCTGTAAAGAGGATTTCGAGAAGATCTAAACAAGGGAGCAAGGAGTATCAAACTGAAGTCAAGATAATTAGTCAATTGAGACACAAGAATACTGTTAAGCTGCTCGGTTGGTGCCACGAAAAAGAACTAATACTCGTTAATGAGTTCATGCCTAATGGCAGTCTAGATTCTCATCTTTTCAAAGGAAGAAGCTTGTTGATATGGTCGGTAAGATATAAGATTGTACAAGACATCGCCTTGGCGTTGCTATACTTACACGAAGAAGGAGATCACTGCGTCTTGCATAGAGATATTAAATCGAGCAACATTATGTTGGATTCAGATTTCAATGCTAAACTTGGGGATTTTGGATTAGCTAGACTTGTTGAACATGCAAAAGGGTCACAAACCACTGGATTAGCTGGAACAATGGGTTACATGGCTCCTGAGTGTCTCACAGCAATAAGCAAGGCTAGCAAGAAATCAGATGTTTTTGCCTTCGGAGTCGTTGCATTGGAAATTGCTTGTGGCAGAAGATCGGTAGAACACAACTATGAGGAAGACCAAGTTTCATTGGTACCTTGGGTTTGGGAAGCATATGGAAATAGAAGGCTTCTTGATATTGCTGACAATAAATTGTGTAAGAATTTTGATATCAAGCAGATGGAATGTTTGATGGTTGTCGGATTATGGTGTGCTCACTCAGATCGTAATCTACGACCATCGATAAGGCAAGTTATACAAGTTCTGAATCTTGAGTTACCATTACCGACACTTCCCCCTAAAATGCCTGTTTTTAAGTTTGAAATACCTAGGTCGACGGCTGTAAATGTAATAAGTAGAGGTAATGAACCTTGTCAATCTTTAACCATTCCTCGTTAGACTACTTGTAAGTCTTAATCCCAGTAATATAAATTAATTGGATTGATTTTATGATACCCCAATTTTAATACGAGTTTTGAGTTATTTGATGTCTAAAATTATACATATTTATGTACAGTAATTGTACTTAAAATTGAATCAAGATTTGATCCAACAACTAATTATATAACTTCTCTGATAGATTACTAAGAAGAAAAATGTTTTAATGATTCCAATATTAGATTAACATTTTATTTTAAAAATGATTATACCTTCTCCCTTGTGTTCATAATATTTTGAACTTTTACATGGATTGTTTGCGCTTAGTAATAAGATTGTTTTTATACATATAGTTCGATCTTGAAAAATAGCTGATGTGAATATTGATCATGTTGGGGGATATAAATTACAATTTAATTTCATACCCAAATTATATATATAACTCCCATTTTGCAATATTTCATAGTCAAATTGTACACAGTCTATAATTTTAAGGAAGTCTCCTAGAAAGCATATTCAAAGCAGCGTCTTTGAAAAGGCAGGTAATTTAGGGCACATGATATCGACAGAATTGACTTGCAGTTTTCTTGCATGTCGATTGGATTAAGTAATTAGCGTCTTCCCTACGCCTGCCCATTCCAACCCAAAGGTCTTTCCTTTTCTCGGCCCTTAGTTTCGAAATAATACGGCTTTACCAATATTAAAATAACATATTTATCTACATTTTTTTTACATTAAAGCTGTAACAATATCTTTTTGATCTGCTTAATTTCTAGTGTCATGTAAACTATCCTTTAACTGTATGGAGATATTATGCACTTGCGTTTGATGGTTAATTTGAAAACTTTGGATATTACAATAATTTGTACAACTGTTTATATAAGAAGAACTGTTTTACAAAATTAAAACAATAGTAATATTGTATCTATAATTCACTTACAATGAATTCTTTATACAACTTAAGTTGACAAAATATGATTACACGAAAAATTATATTTAATCTCCTTAATTTGTTTTCATTTTTTATATATTCAGTTATATCCAGTTAACTCAAATTGTATAAAGAGTTGATCCTAGATGAGTGTAGATGTAATATTATTTTTAAAACAAACTAAACTCATACTTTAGCTGGAACGTTCATGGCTATAACATGATTCCTAAATACAAGCAACGCAGCAGGGAATCGGATGTTTTTAGCTTTGGTGTGGTTACGCTGGCATGCGCGCTCATAGCGGAGAAGATCAATAGAGCACCAATGTGAAATCAGGTTCTGGTCTCATTGGTATGTTAGGCTTGCGAGTCATGCGGAAACAAGAAGCTTCTTGATATGTTGCTCATATATAAGAAATTAATCGATATCAATACATGTATTCTTTAGTTAAATTTATAATACTATGACTAAAGTTGGACTTTTCCTAAGTCAATACTTATTAAATTTCATTCAATTACGAATAGGAATGAATACTGATATATTTCAATTTGAATGGATAATACATTTAAATGTGCAGGAAGGATCAACACGGCAAATCATCCATGTGGGTCAGGGCGTCTTAATTTTCTCGGTGTGAGATGGCAACTGGCAGGGGACATTTTAATATTCTTCTCCCGGACTTCAGACTCCTTAATTAAACGGCGAAGTAAAATGTTATATATTAGATTGGAGACAGCGTCTCCTTCATTCGAAACAAACAAAAAATGCTGTCCAAAATTTCAGTAGCTCTTGTTCGTCTTATCGCCTTAGCTCTTATCCAAATCCGTTTCCCTCACACTTATGCCCAATAATCTCCCCAAGCCTATCTTGATGCCCATAGTGCAGCTCGTGCGGAGGTGGGTGTTGAATCCATTACTTGGGATAACAAGGTAGCTGCTTATGCACAAAACTAAACTAAAAAGAGGATGGGCGATTGCAAAATAGTGCATTCCGAGGGACCTTATGGAGAAAACCTTGCGTGGAGCAGTGCGGATCTTTCAGGAGTAGCTGCCGTGAATATGTGGGTTGCTGATAAGGTTTACTTCAATTTGACCAGTAATAAATGTGCGGCAGGCAAAGGATGTGAGCATTATACTCAGGTGGTTTGGCAAGACACACATCGTCTGGGTTGTGCTAAAGTGCGCTGCAACAGTGGGGGGGGGGGGACTTTAATTTCTTGTAATTACGATCCTCGTGGCAACGTTGGTGGTAAGCGCCCATATGCATTGAATCAAACTCATAAGCCTCCCGCACCGACTACGGCACCAGTTGCGTCACCATCTATTTCTCTCACTCCTGACTCAACCATACCAAACCTCCCTCCTCTACCACCTAATGAGTTCTGGAGAAAGGGAGGAAAGAAGATATATCTTGTGGCAGGCTTAACTGGTGGAGCATGTGCTGTGCTTATTAGCCTGTGTTTCACTTGGCTCATTCTAAGATGGAAGAGAGAGAAACACAAGAAAGACCACATTTTCAATAGGGCCAATGGAGATGAATTTGAAAATGGAAAAACACCAAGAAAATTTTCTTATGCTGTGTTGGAAACAAATATCACAAACAGCATAAAAAACAGGAGCAAACAGAGGAGAAAAGAACACTCAACATTTATTATTTTTTAGTACAAACTGATGAGTTAAACATGCCTTTATATAGGCTACAAATCTTAACAAATCAACCTTAAAATTCTGCCCACTAACACACTAACCGTTGCTAACTTTGCAACTAGATTGACTAGCCACTAATGGAACGTGTAGCAGTATACGGATACGAACTTTGAATTATTCTTTAACACTCCCCCTTGATTTAAAGTTGCAAACACCAAGTAGAGATCTGAAGTAGATAAACTTCTCTTTCGATAGAGCCTTGGTAAGCACATCATCTAATTGTTCGTTTGTGCTACAATACTTCAAAGTAATCTCCTCCTTTGCAACCAAATCACGAATAAAATGGAAGCGAATGTCAATATGCTTTGTTCTGCCGTGAAAAGTTGGATTCTTTGTCATGGAGATTGTTGCTTTGTTGTCACAGAATATGGCCTTTGCTCGTTCTTGCTTTTATTGAAGTTTTGCTAACATTCTCCTTAACCAACTGGCTTGACAAGCTGCTGAAGTGGCTGCTACATATTCAGCTTCTGAGGAAGACAATGCTATTGTGGCTTGCTTCTTTGAGCTCCAAGTGATTACTCTTGATCCAAGAGTAAAAACATTTGCTGAAATGCTCTGCCTATCATCCAATGAACTAGCCCAATCACTGTCTGTGAACCCACATAATCCGGAATTAGAAACTTTTGAATACCAAATCCCATAATCCATTGTTCCAGTGATATAACGCAAGACCCGCTTTGCTGCGCCAAGATGAAGCTTTGAAGGACTTTGCATAAATCTAGAAATTACACCAACAAAAAAAAGCAATATCGGGTCGAGTGTGAGTTAGATAAATTAAACCTCCAATCAACCTTCTAAATCTTTTAGCATTAGCCATCTCTGCTCCATCTTCATGTTGCAATTTCTCATTGATATTCATGGATGTAGCTGCAGATTTGCAATTAGTCATGCCAAATTTCTTAAGAAGATCATTGGCATATTTTCTTTGGGAAATAAAAATTCCATCTTATGCTTGTTGAACTTTAAGGCTAAGAAAATAATGCAGCAAACCCATTTTGGCATTTCAAACTCATGCATCATACGTGATTTAAACTCAGCCACAAGGGAACTAGATGAGCTTGTAGAAATGATATCATCAACATAAAGACAAATTATGATGAAATCATTTTTACCTTCCTTCTTCACGTAGAGATCTCATTCTCACTCCTCGAACCCATTTTGTTGAAAGTATCCATTGATTTTGTTGTACCATGCCCGAGGAGCCTGCTTTAGTCCATACAAGGCCTTCCTTCCTTCAATTATGAAACATTCTGGTTGTGTTACATAAACCTCCTCTTGTAAATCTCCATTTAGAAATGCCGACTTGATGATAAACAGGCCATTGTAATTGCGCAACCAATGCCAAGACAATTCTCACAATTTCGAAACGAGCTACTGGACAAAAAGTTTATTCGACATCAATACCATGTTGCTGGGCATATCCTTTTGCCACCAGTCGAGCTTTGTGTTTTTGTATGCTTCCATCTACACAAAATTTTGTTATGAATACCCACTTCAAACCAATTGCATTTTTGCCTTCTGCTAAGTCCACAATCTCCCATGTTTGATTCTTTGCTGTCACTGTCAATTCTTCCTTCATTGCTCTTTGCCATTCTTCTTTTATAATTGCTTCCTCATAGGTGATAGGATCTAAAACAGTGATACCAAATTGGCAAGGCTCATATATGTCTCTCAAGGATCTAGACTTTCTAGGTGGTGTCTCATCTGAAGACTCTTCAAGAGTAGATGAAGAGTTTTGGCTTGGTGATGCTGAGGCTGACGAACTTGGTAATGCCATAGAGGAACCAGCTGGAGAATTTGTAGGAGTTGGCTCTTGACTTTTATTTGGAGATATTCCAAAGGGTATAAGAATCTGTTGTTGCATCTTCTCATCACTTTCACTCCAATCCCAACTTGCATTTTCATCAAATACTACGTCCCTTCTAATTAAAATCTTGCCACTAAGAGGGTTATATAATCTATATGCTTTGGAGTGTGTATAATAACCAATAAAAACACATTTTTCATATTTTTCATCAAATTTATGACGAAAATGAGAATTTATCACAGCATAAGCATTAAACCCAAAAATTCTTAAGTGACTTACAGATGGTCTTCTACCATGCCAAGCTTCAAATGGAGTTTGATCCACAACAGCCCTTGTGGGAGAGATGTTCAATAAATAGACTGATATTACCATAATTTCAGCTCAAAAATGATTTAAAAGTCCCTTCGCTTGTAACATGCTTCTTGCCATCTCAACAACAATTCAATTATTTTGCTCGGTGACACCGTTTTGCTCCGGAGTGTAAGGAGTTGTCAACTCCTTATGAATGCCATTTGCTTCACCAAAATGATTAAATTCTGTGGACAGGAACTCTCCACCTTTATCAGTACGAAGATTTTTGATGTAAGAACCACTTTGCGTCTCAACCTTAGCTTCAAAGTTCTTGAATTTCTGAAATGTTTCTGATTTGTTTTCCAAAAAATGAACCCAACTCATGCGACTACAATCATCATTAAAAAGCAAAAAGTAATGACTCCCACCAAAAGATGTAGTATGCATAGGCTCGTATAAACCAGCATGTATTAATTCAAGACACTTTGAAGTCCTCCAAGCCTTTCTAATAGGAAAAGATTTTCTTGTTTGTTTCCCATAAATGCACCCTTCACAAAATTCAACAGAACCAATTTTCGGTAGTCTAAAAACCATACCTTTCTCACTTAGCAATTTCAGACCCTTGATGTTGAGATGCCCATATCGCAAATGCCATAGTTTTGAGTCATCTTTTCCACCAACAACAAAAACAAAATTACCCATGCTTGAAACTTCTAACGGGAACATTTTGCTTCGAGTCATGTTGATATTAATCAACGTATGGCCTAACTGCTTGTCTTTAATAACACATGCATCATCGTCAAATGATATTGAATATCCACCAGCCATTAATTATCCAACACTTAGCAAATTATATCCCAAATCAGGTACAAGTTGAACGTTATGCAAAAGCTTTATGTTACCATGGTTAGTTTCAATGCCCATTGTACCTTTCCCTTCAACCTGCATTTCTTTGCCATTGCCAAGCTGCACCTTCATTTTTTATGTCTCATCAAGCTTTGTAAACATAGATTTGGTGCCTGTCATATGATTCGAATAGCCACTGTCCACAAACCACACATTGCTTGAATGTCTGTTAGTATCAAAATGAGCCATAAAAAGCTTACTTTCTTCACCATTTTCTGCTGCAAAATTTACTTGCTGGTCTTTGTTCCAACAATCAGCTTTTATATGCCCATTTCTCTTGCAATGATAGCATTGAATGCCACTCTTGTTGTTTCTTTGCTCACTGGACTAGTGTTTTCCGTCGAAGCGACCTCTGCCTCTTCCGTTAGCATGACCATGACCACGAAATCCTCATTTTCCACAGCCCATGCTTATCAAATTGTCACGCTCTCCAGCTTTTTTGACAGCCTCCTTCACTTGAAATGCCTTTTCTTCATTCTTTTCAAGTGATCGATTAATTCTTGCCTCATGTGCTTGCAAAGACCCTATTAGTTCATCAAAAGAAAAAATTGACAAATCCTTTGATTCTTCTATTGCAACAACTAGATGATCAAATTTTGGAGTCAAGCTTCGCAATATCTTTTCAACAATTGTCTAATCAGTAATCTTCTCTCCATAGGATCGCATTTGACTGACTATTGTTGTTGCTCTGGACAAAGAATAAGCAATGGATTCTCCATTTTTCATGACCAGGGTTTCAAAGTCACGTTGAAGTGATTGCAATCTCACCACAATCACATTTGAATCACCTTGAAACTCCTTCTACAGAATTGACCAAGCCTGCTTCGATCTGGTTGCCACTGCAAGTCATGAGAAAACGCTATCATGGACAACCTACTGGATGATCACTAATGCCTTGGAGTCCTTTTTCTTGTTTTCTTTCAATATGCTATCTTCATCAAGATATGTATACCCTTGTTCCACCAAGTCCCAAAGATCTTGAGATCTGAGTAGAGTTTTCATACAGATACTCCAGAACTCGTAACCTTCTCCCTTAAAGACAGGAATAAGAGGTTGTATAGCACCCATTGCATTGCTATTGCTGGCCATTGGCTTTCCTCTTAAGTGTTTCACTCAACTAATGTTTTTACCCTCTCTACTCACTCTCTCAAGTAAGCTCTAATACCAAATTTGTTGGAAACAAATATCACAAACAACATAAAAAATAGGGGCAAACAGAGGAGAAAAGAACACTCTATGTTTATTATTTTTCAGTACAAACTGATGAACTAAAGATGCCTTTATATAGGCTACAACTCTAACAAATCAACCTTAAAATTCTACCTACTAACACACTAACAGCCGCTAACTTTGCAACTAGCTTGACTAGCCACTAATGGAACGTGCAGCAATATACGGATACGAACTTTGAATTATTCTTTAACATGCTGAACTGGTTAGGGCAACCAACAATTTTGGGGAGGAAGGGAAGCTTGCAAAAGGTGGCTTTGGATCAATTTACAGAGGATTCCTTAGTGCCTTGAATACGTATGTAGCTATGAAGACAATTTCAAGGGGATCTAAACAAGGAAGCAAGGATTATAAAACTGAAGTGAAGATCATTTCTAGATTAAGGCATATAAATACGGTTAAGCTTATCGGTTGGTGTCATGAAAAAGAATTAATACTTGTTTATGAGTTCATGCCTAATGGTAGCTTGGATTCCCATCTTTTTAAAGGGAAAAGCTTGTTGACATAGGAGATGCGATATAAAATTATCCAAGACTTGGCCTCCGCATTGCTATAGTTACAAGAAGAGGGGGATCATTGTGTACTACATAGAGATATCAAATCAAGTAACATCATGTTGGATTTGAATTTCAATGCTAAGCTTGGAGATTTCGGACTAGCTAGACTTGTTGACTCCGTGAAAGGGTCACAAACCACTCTTTTAGCCGGGACAATAGGTTACATAGCTCCTGAATATCTCACAACAAGCAAAGCTAGCAAAGAATCGGATATCTTTAGTTTTGGAGTAGTTGCACTAGAAGCTGCATGTGGAAGAAGATCAACAGGTTACTCATACCCTGAGGCTCACGTCTTCTTAATCGCTTGGGCATGGGAGTCATTTGGAAATAAAAAACTTATTGACGTCGTTAACAAGTGTTAAGTTTGTCACTTTTCTAAAAGCTTAAGCTTGTAGATGTGGGTTTAACATCAATACTTTAAGCCCTCTAATATGCCCCCTCACGTGCAAGAGCTCCGTGCACTTGCAACGTGTATCAAATAGAGTCTCACATGCCTCAATGAATCTTACAAGTGGATCAAACAACAACACTTTTTTTAATTAATTTTTAAATAACATGGAGGGGATTCGAATCTGTGACCGTTGGGTCATTATGGCTCTGATACCATGTTAAGTTTGCCACTTTTCTAAAAGCTTAAGCTTGTAGATGTGGGCTTAACATAAATACTTTAAGCCCTCTAATACGCCCCCTCACATGCAAGGGCTTAACATAAATACTTTAAGCCCTCTAATACCTTGTAGATGTGGGCTTAACATAAATACTTTAAGCCCTCTAATACGTCCCCTCACGTGCAAGGACCCTGTGCACTTGCTACGTGGACCAGCTGATCAAACCTCACATGCCCAACGGGTCTTACAAGTGAGTCAAATAACAACACTTTTTAATTAATTTTTAAATAACACGGACGGATTCGAATCTACGACTGTTAAGTTATTATAGCTTTAATACCATGTTAAGTTTGCCACTTTTCTAAAAGCTTAAGCTTGTAAATGTGGGCTTCACATTAATACTTTAAGCCCTCTAATAACAAGTCATTAGGTTTGAACTTTGATATGAAGCAGATGGAGTGTGTGGTCAATATTGGCTTGTGGTGTGCTCACCTGGATTGTAATTCAAGACCGACAATAAGGCAAGTTATACAAATTCTTAATCACGAGTTACCTTTACCAAATCTTCCATGTAAAATGCCTAATCCTGATTATGATGTCCACCAAGCTTTTGTTGGAAGTTCTGGTGAACCCACTTTGTCATTGACTATCCTTCGTTAATAATACTATGTATATCTTGCCGGGGAAGAGATATGTAAGTATTTGAATTTGCATATAAATATCTATTTACAAGTTAATTATGTGCAGTTCAGATGTTTAGTTCTTCGTAAAAGTACGCAATCGTTATCCATGTCGTGGCATCACTTTTCTCCGAACTTTTGTATTCATCTTAATCCCAATATTAACAATTGAAGTTTCTCTTCACAGACGGTGTGCTCTTTATTTTTTTTAATTAAATTCAGCATTAACACATAAAATTATTTTGATTACGTCATTGGTGGTTTTTTTTTTTTTAAAACTATGAAGGGTGAATTGTATAAATTCAAATATATCAGAAAACCATGGAAGTTCTCCAAAATATTCCCTTTAATTATTTAATCAATATATTTAGTAAAGTTGAGAAAAACTAATTATAAAATACCTACCTGTTCTAATCTATCAGTTGAACTCATAGCAGATACTTCATATTTTAATATTTAAATTACCAAATTTCGACGGGTGGGGCGTGGACAATTATGATCGTAATGGAATTGCATATTGCATATATGAGCAAGTGATGAGATAGTTTAGTCAAGACGTGATAAGAAACGGCAAAGCCAATAAAGCAAATGGGGCCTCGTGACTAAAGTGCCTCATGAATTATTGGTGTGAGATGGCTACATCTCCGTAGTCCACATGAAAATAAGGAGACTTTGACTCCTCTTCTCCCATCGGCAATGAAAGCAAGCAGCAAGTGTCCCTTCCTGATCTGTGCCCAATGCTTCTCATTATTCAAGAAAAATACAATGTTGTGTAAAATTTCTTTAGCTTTTGTGCATGCTATGAGCTTAGCTTTTATGCTTGCCATATATGCTCAGGATTCGCCCGAAGATTATATAGAGGTGCATAATGCGGCTCGTTCAGAAGTGGGTGCCAGTCCTTTGACTTGGAATAGCACTGTAGCGGCCTATGCAAAAATCTATGCTCAACAGAGGGTGGGCGATTGCAAGGGTCAGTATTCGGGAGGGCCTTACCGTGAGAATGTTGCTAATTGGAGCAACAGTCATCTTTCAGGTAGAGATGTTATAAACATGTGGGCTGCTGAGAAGAAAGAAAATGGGAGTAATTACACTCAGATTATTTGGCAAGACTCGCATAGTCTTGGATGCTATAAAGTGCGGTGCAACAAGGGGAAATATTTCATCTCTTGCAACTATTTCCTTCCTGATAATATTTTGGGTCAACGCCCAAATGAATCCACTGCATCTTCTTCGGAGAACGCCAGACCCCAAGACTACCTATATGCCCACAGCAATGCTCGTGCTGAGGTAGGTGTTGGTCCCATGATTTGGAACGACACTTTAGCAGTATACGCACAGAACCGTGCTGAGTCTAATGTAGCTGATTGCAATATGGTGACAACATGGCCTTGGAAACCGGTTTATGGTGAGAATGTTGCTTGGAGCAAAACTGATCTTCCTGCGACACAAGCCGTGCAGTTGTGGGCTCACGAGAAGTCATACTATGACTTCGACTCCAATAGATGCAGGAGAGGTTATGTGTGTAAGGAGTATACTCAAGTTGTTTGGCAAGACTCGCATCATCTTGGATGCGCTAAACTGCGATGCCATAATGGGAATTATCTTGTCTCATGCAGCTATTACCCTCCTGGCAACTTTCCTGGTGAACACCCTATTAAAGCTAACAAATCTGCTCCAACTCATGAAGCGATTTCACCAAATTCGGCTTCAGTCCCATTACCAACCTTTGTTTCCTTGAAAGAGGGGGAAAAGAAAAGAAAACTAGTTGCAGGCTTAACTACTGGATCATGTGTTGTCATTGTGGGCATAGGTTTTATTTATCTCCTGTTAAGATGGAAAAGGAAATCCCGTGAGAATGATGCTGTTTCAGATGTGTCTTTCGATGACGAATTTCAGAATGGACCTCGGAAACTTTCTTATAGTGAATTGGCCAGTGCAACCAATAACTTTGCGGAGGAAGGTAAGCTTGGTGAAGGTGGGTTTGGGGCAGTTTATAGAGGATTCTTGAGGGACATGAATACCTATGTTGCTGTAAAGAAGATTTCAGGGCAGTCAAAACAAGGAAATAAGGAGTATACAACAGAGGTGAATATCATTAGCCGATTAAGTCACAGGAATACAGTTAAGCTTATTGGTTGGTGCCATGAAAAAGAAGTTCTGATGCTTGTTTACGAGTTTATGCCTAATGGTAGCCTGGATTCCCATCTCTTCAAGGGGAAAAAGTTGTTGAACTGGGAATTAAAATCGATACAGAATTATCCAGGACTTGGCCTCTGCATTACTATAGCTACAAGAAGAAGGAGATGATTGTGTTATAAATAGAGATATTAAATCAAGCAACATAATGTTAGATTTGAATTTCAATGCCAAACTTGGAGATTTCGGGTTAGCTAGGCTTGTTGATCATGCAAAAGGATCGCAAACCACTGCTTTGGCAGGAACCTTGGGTTACATGGCTCCTGAATGTCTCACAACAAGCAAGGCTAGCAAGGAATCAGATATTTTTAGCTTTGGAGTAGTTGTCCTCGAAATTGCCTGTGGAAGAAGATCAATAGACCACAAATATGAGGAAGACCAAGTTCCATTGGTCCCTTGGGTTTGGGAGTCGTATGGAAATAAAAGGCTTCTTGATGCAGCTGACAAGAAATTGTGTATGAATTTTGATATCAACAAAATGGAATGTGCGATCATTGTTGGATTGTGGTGTGCTCATCCAAATCGTAATCTAAGACCATCAATAAGGCAAGTTGCACAAGTTCTCAAATTTGAGTTACCATTGCCAAATCTTCCATTAAAGATGCCTGTTGCCAAATATGATAAGCATACCGTTACAACAGTGAGTTCAAGCCGTCAACCTTCTCAGTAGGGGTGTTCAAAATCCAATCCAATCCGTCCAAACTGATTGATCCAATCCAAACCGATCCAATTTTGATTGGATTTGATCAATTGACGGATTGGATTGGATTGAAATTTTTAAGAACCGAATTAATTGGATCGGATAACGGATCCTATTATAAAAATCCATTATAAACCGATCCAATCCAAATAATAGGTAATAAAATTAACTATGTAATATCTAAAAATTAAAATTAACATTTGATGATCATTGATGTAATGCATCTGTGCTATGTGTAATTGGAAAGTATAAATATAACTTAGTTATCATTATTTTTTTATTTCATGAATTGTTTTTTCATATCAATTATATTTATCTCAATATAAAAACTATTTTTTACTTATTAATTATTTATTCATGTTTGCAAGACATTCTTTAATATGCATAGATGACATTGAGTTAATACAATTATGTAATAATAAATTTTTCCAAGTTCCATTTTATACAAGGTAGTTTATTGCATGGAGCCCCATAAATTTATTTAAATTACAATATTTGTATTGGAATGATTTAAATTTTATTGTTGTTTTTCGTTAGGAACATTAATCAATTTATAAATGAATTTTTATTTATTATATTACAGCTTATCAATATTTTAATTTGCTTGGTAACTTTATATTATCATTATTTTTATATAATAACTTGTCTTCATTATTGAATCATATGAGGCTTTTTCTTTTTAAAATTTTTTACAATTTGGATTGGATTGGATTCAATCGGATCGGATGATGTTTTTTTAAAATCGGATTGGATTGGATTTCAATCTTTAATTGGATCGGATTGGATTGAAAAATCTCTAAACCGATCATTATTGGATTGGATTGGTTATTAGCTAAATCCATCAGATCCAAACCGACGAACACCTCTACTTCTTAGTCTTTGACTATTCGTCGTTAGACTAGTTTGTGAATCTGAATTAAATCCAAAAATATTATTGAATATTGTCATAAAATTATATTTCACCGAAATTTTTATGTAATATCTATATAAACATGATAAATAAATGTCTTTTTAATTTTTAAGAATGTATATTATATCTATGAGTTTTTTTTTGGGTATTAAATATAAATGTTATATGCATATAATTGATAATTAATTAAACTAGAACTGAACTAATCATGTGTACATGTGAATATATTGTACATAAATTAAAATTTTCCCATTAAAACTATAACCGTGTTAAAAGTTCTAAAGAACAGATTATATTTTGATGGTGAGGGAGTGTGGGTGCTAGAAATTGAAAAAGAAGGAAACAATCTATATACCTTGCGTGTGGTACAGTCAATTATTATAACGGAGACTCAACCCCCCTAGGAAATATTTCGAAGCAGCATCTTTGAATAGGTAGACAACAATTAAGGGCATCTTTAACTTGAGTAAAACTTTTGGATCCTGCAACTTGATTTCCGCGAAGTTCATTAAAAAATTAATTAAGATCGGTGGCCTTTCAATGAGGTCAAGTTGGCAAATTTGCTCGAAGTCTCGCCCAGAATTTTGGTGTTATCCTAACACAACCCAAATAACTGTAATTAAATTTCAAATCAAAAGCAATCCGTATATTTTGTGTTGACGGGTTGGCTTATCGGGTTATAAATAATTTACACATGAGCTTAACCATTCAATTTTTTCTTATCTAATGATGTATAACTTACCTGCCCCATAGACTTTTTCTCGAGGGCAGGGCTGATGCATTGACCTTGACGGAGAAAATATATGCAGGCACTGCCTTTTTGACCCGCCCGCCCCTAACCGTGTACTTCTCCTTCGCGCTTTGTCAATTATGATAACGCTTTTCCTTTGTCTTTGGGGTTGTTAGTGATAACGCATAGGACACAACTCACATTCGCGTATCTGCAAAACTGAGGTCAGCCTTGTTATTAGTTCAAGTTTGATTCAGTGTTTTGCATTAATTTCAACCTTACAAATTTAAATGTAATTTACACTTTTTGTTTTTTTAAAAGGTTAATATAACAGCCTAAAGCTAGAGTAATCTCAACGAGCTGTTAGGGATGCAGCAGTAGGGATGGCAATAAGTTTTCATATGGACCACCAACCGTCGTCTATACAAGAATGAAAAGAGTAATTGTCTGGGAAATTAATTCACTACAAAAAAAATAGGAATAGATGACAGAAACAAACAGTCATAAACGGGGGTGGATGATAGAGAATCAAATAGTCATCTATGTCACTGTCACTCATTCATGATAGAGAAAAGGTCTATCATCAACTTTGTGATAGTTTTTACATGTCATACGTCTATCACACTAGATAATTAATTTTATAATTTTGTAATAGTTTTTACATATCATACGTCTATCATACTAGGTAAATAATTATTTAATAATCCTTAAAAAATTTGGCGGTAAATTATTTTTTCTTTTTTAGTTTGAAAATTTTGGCAGGAAAATTGTTTTTTTTGGATTCCAATTTAATTTTGACAGAATAATTTTGGCGCCAAAATTATTGGCTAATTTTCTACGGATAATTTATGTTGTTTGTGACAGAATATATGATTGAAATCTTCTATCACAATATTTAAATTTAGTTGCAAAGAATTGATTTTTTTATTTAATTTATTCATTCTTACATCTAAAATTCATTTACAAATTCAATATGAACTAAAATTAAAGTACGCATCCAATTGAGTCCAAAACCATTTCATATTAATGACATCCACAGAACAATATATTGAATAAGTTTCATAGATCAATTGGTGTATCATTTCCAATACATAAGCTGAACCATTTCAATAACTATGAACAACAAATTGTAATTCTAATTCTAATCCAAAAGTAACAACAAATGATAGCTAACCAAAGCAAACTTCAAACAATTTGTTCTATGGCCAACCAAATCAGCAATAGTTGATATATTGGCAAGAAATTATACACCCTTTATGCTGTCGCTGCTCATCACTGATAACAACCTTTGTTTAACACTGCAGAAACTTATCAACACGTTCTCCTTGTTCAGCAACCACAAACACATCATTCTACCAGCTAGATGAAGCATATCTAACAGGTCAGGAATAGGACTGGAACCGCCGAAATCAATAATAATAAGGAAAAAAAAGTTTCAAACCAAGAAAAAGGCATGTTTACCTTAATATTAAGCCCACTGAATCATTTTGAAGGCCCAAATGTAAAATGCCCACTGGTGGTTAATTCTGCCATAAGACCATTTTTGAAGGCTTCAAATAGTTATTGTTTTGTTCAGCTTTAACAAAGATTAATTCAATTTTCTTTCTGTTAGCTACTCAGCATAGTACATAAAAAGTTGATTTTCTTGTCTAATTAAAAAATCAAGAATTTGAAAAGGACTAGGAATTTGTAAATGGTTACAGAGAATAACTAATCAATTTTATATTCGGGCCATGAAGCACATTATTTGAGTTAGATCTTGCATTTATCTTATCCCACCGTTCCATTGGAAAAAGAGATTGTCTTATGGTTAAATTATTTAGCACTGCCTTCCACGATTTCTAAATAGAAGAAAACAAAATGCAACTTAAGCCTAACATCGCATATTTAATTTGCAACCACTCTTCCGTGTGGCAGACTACTTCATTAAGATGATAAATATCATTATTTGGGGAAGATTTGACAATAATATAAAGAAAATAAATTTAAAACCAGATAAAACAAATATAAAACCAGTAAAAAGAAAAGAAAAAAGAGGGAACAAACTTAGCAAGTGAATATAATTCTTTGAAAGGAATGGATATTAAATTATTTATGCCTATAAGCAAAATTCACAATAAATCAAACATAACTTGCTACAAATGCAATGTTATTTTGTCCATACTTTTCACCGAAGAACAACTATTCCACCAGTTCAGTAAAGAAAATAAGAGCGAAGCAAAAACATGAGAATTAATCAAGATGATGTTTGATCTACAAAGTAATCACAATTATGAAACTACAATCCTTGATTAATATAGTAAGAAACAACCACTGTCAGAAAAGAACCAAAACCAGTTATTACAGCTTCCATCTATTAGTCATGACTGTAGCCTACTATTAGAAGTTCAAGAAGACGCTATGCAAAATGACTAACTGATTCTGAACCCATTTGACAACATACATAACTAACGACATGGGTAGGTGGATGATACATCCTCATTCTAAACTATATACTTCTTTTTGACTAATATACTTTCTTAAGTACTCATTTTTTACACTCAAATTTCCTATCTCCCATAGTTACATGTTTAGCCCTCAGTCATTTCCCTTGTCCATATGATGCCTTTGGTTTGAACCTTACATGCTTACAAAGAGGCTCATCTTGAAATGTAATACCAAAAACATATTGAATCATCTGAATAGAATCTCGCTCCTAAAATCAACTACAAGAGCCAAAAAAAAAAAAACCATTAAAGTAATTATTTGATAAATATAGTCACCAAGCAAACGAGTCCATTCATCTTTAACTCTAAATTCATTGATTCAAATGAATTCTATTCATTGCTACTAACATTCTGAGTGTCTGCCTTCAACAGAATCTATTTGATGAAATCAAAGATTCCACAGTCAAAAAACGTTCATTGAAACTGATGTGTATGCCAATTTGTAACTAAGAAACCTAAGCAATGCTTTTCATACCTTCAGTTTAGGTTGGACATTTTTTATTACCAGTCTCCTTTAGAGCAGTATTCAATAACCGTGAAAGATTTTCTACATGATTACACCACAGCCCTTTTGTTGATATATCTGAACATTTATCTATAACATGTAAATTAACCATATAAATTATCATTACTGAAAGTCAATGTAATTGAACTTACCACTGGAAACTTCATTTCTCTCTGTTATAACCTCTGCAACCATTCGATAATTGTCACTCATAGGATCATTTAGCAATCGTGCTAGATGCTTTCAATGAATAACCTTAACTGCTACCCAGAAAAGTTGGCCAGTTTATGAGTTGGAGCTTCCAAACCTAATAAGGTTGCAAAACATTACAAAAATGTGGTTTTTTTTTCAATTATTTGTTTAGTTAAAAAAGATAAAAATTTCAGAAATGAATAAAATGAACCCATTCTGAGACTTTGAGGAAAACTTGACGAGATCCAATAAAAGGAAGAACATCATCATCACATTGAGCAACTCTAGGATCTGATGAAACTGAAACACAAGGCAATGCAAGGAGTTGATCGGTTGAAGTGGCTATGTGTTGAGGACGAGAAGGAGAATTAGAATTAACGAGAGAGAAAATTTCCAGGCCTTAATCTTCTAAGTTGATAGTTTCTACGATGCCCAGCAAGATGTTTTTCGCTCTCTTCAACACTCGTAGATCATCTTCTTTGTCTATCCCTTAAACACAGTCATTTTCTCTCTTCTCCTTGTGCAACTTTCTAAACTCTTACCTCCCCATCCCTTTCATCACATTCAACCAACCAAACCAAATTCTTCAACCAACCAAACCAAATTCAACCAACCAATAAAGTTGATAGTTTCATCACATTCATAGCCAGTTTTGCCAAATCAGTCTTTGCCACATAAGGTTTTGCTATGGTGGCTCTCTATTCTGCGTCTGGCTATAATTGTCAAAATCATCTCCTACTCTTTTTCCACTTAAACATTAACACGAAGTAGCCCTATTTTCTCCTGACAATCTTTATTGTCTGTTGTCTCCACCATAATTTAAGTAACTGTCAGCAGTAACTTTAGTGCAAAAGCATGTCAAAAAGTGTCTCCAGTAATAAAGAATAATGCAAAAACTCGTTCATACAACCATGACAAGAAATACTATTTTCAGTGAAAAATCTGACCAGAACTTAAAAAGGGTTGAGAAATTTAACAGAAACATTAATCTTTGGACTCTACTCATTTCAAATTCTATTCATTTCTCAATTAAAAACTAATAATCTAATCATAATTATCAAAAGCAATATAAATCTAACCTTGAAACTGAATCTGAGGAAGGTAACTCAAGACCACCACTGCCACCGCTTGACTTCTGTGGCTGCGTCCATGATTGGTGGGGAGCTGGTGCTTTTCTATACCTAACAGGCACACTATGATCCAAATATTGTCGGTTCAGTTTTAGGTTTGGAAATGAGTAGAGGTGTGAAGGCCATAATTAGTGAATAAATATTCATTCAAACTCAAATTCAATCAAGTTACAGTTAATACCAGAATTGACTAAACCTTAACAAAGAAACTTAATAAGAATCCAAGTGTAGTCGTTTTTCATGTTTTTCTTGTTTTCATTTTCATATAGTTGCCCCATAGAACGTCTAATAAGCATTTGAACAATTACTAGAATCCTTTTCAACCCATTTTGTGGTCATCTACTGAGTCTTTGTTAAAATACAGATAGAGCCAACTAGTTCCAAAATTCTTTAGAAAAGCCCCCGGTAAACTCCAATAAAATTCGTCAAGAAAACAACCAAAGTTTCACAAATGGGACTTCCATATCTAAAAAACCAAGTGCTTTACTTATAGTTAGGCTAGTGCTGAACAAAGCTCCTCCTTAAAACAAGGTTCTATCTGATCAAATTACAGTTAAAGAATAATTAATTGTTTTTTTTTTAATTTATATCGGTAGCGAAAGCAGAGCATAAACAGAACTCAATACATGAACACCCAAAACCTATAAAAAAAAAGTTAAACCAAACTCATATTCCAATACAAAATAAAGTAAAACTAAGCAACCTTGAGTACAGATTCCCAATGCAGAGCAATAATTCTCTCATGAAGAGCTTCCAGCTCAATCCCTAGCAAAAGCTTGTTGGAATTAGCACCCCTCTTCCTCTCAAGCACTGCCTTTGTTGCCTTTCTTCGTAATATCATCGATACCGTCTTCTTTGATGCTATCTTCTGGTTGACTTTCTCTTTCCATTCTTTGGCCATTCTTGCTTTTAACTTGGTAAAATCAACTTCTCCTTTTCTTTAGGTTTGCTCAGGATTGGTGTTATTGGAAGAGATGGTGAGTGGTTCTATTCCGGGTTTATTTTCGGGTTTGGAAATGAGTAGAGGTGTAGAGGTTCATTGGAAGGGCTTGAGGTTGGTTTCGGGTATGTGGTTAAATTTCGATACGTAGGGATAGGTGGAGGCGGAGAGGGAGGCCATGTGGAGAGATAGGGATAGGTGCTTTTCTAGGGTTGGGGTGCTGTTTGAGACAGTGCATGTTCTTGATGATCAAGCGCTGGGGTGAGTGTTGTGAGTGTTTAGGTTTTGGTTATGTTTAGGCTTAAACGCATCGTTTCCATTTACATATATATTTTAAAAAAATTATTTGAACATCAAAACGGAGCGTTTTGCTTTTTTAATAAAATATCAATTTAAAATTTGGTCAACCATGGTCAATGATAAATTTTTATCACAAAGTTTTTGATAGAGTTAATTTCTATCACTATTCTATCATCAAATTTTGATAGACAACAAATATATCTCAAATATATCATTAAGTTTCTGATATACTATAATTCTATCACGATTCCGTCATCCTTTTATGATACAATGAATTTTATCATAACATGTCAGTCATCTATTCTCATTTTTCTTGTAGTGAGAATAAAATTAAATTTATTCTTAAGTTCAATCATCACGGTTTTTGCCTCGACCTGAATCCCCAAAGTTAAAATAAAATAGTAAATTTAACAACAATGAAATTCCAACTTTATTACATAGATGTTATTCTACATCTTACAAAATTTAGGTTGTAAGTAACGTACTTTATATGTATGGATTGTAATTGGAAACTTGTTTTCATTAAACTTTATGGTAGTTGAAGTCCTTGTATGTTATTATGATATCGGACTTGAGATTTCTTAATTTGTACTTGAATTATAAAAGCTTTAGTTAATTTGTGTATGACATATAATAGTAAATTAGTCTATTTTGTTTAAATTTCGGAGACACTGCATTATACATTTTTGGGTCATAATGTTTTAGAATGTAAAAGACCTATACACATTAATATTATTAGGAAATTCAAAAAAGGACTTTAGTTTAAATAGAAACAAAAAAAAAGTACTACACGAATAGTTTACCTTGAACCTTCAAAGGAATTGGTGAAATAAGCCAAAATCCCATTAATCAAAAGAGCAGTGTTAGACTTTCAATCATCATATAATTCAAACTCTATAATTTGATATCACAATTTATAAGATAAAAATTTACTGGAGAATAAAAAAATAGTAAAAGTTACATCTCTAATAAAATTTTACTATATAGTCTGTCACATCAGATTATAAAATTTAAGTTATATAAAGATTGTAAGTCTAATATTACTATAATAAAAAATAAAAAAAAATAATGGATATCTCACCCTTAACCTACTCCATTAATAACTCATCAGCTATCACTATTGAAAGCCCAATTTTACCCGTATCATCCTAAAAGTAATTAAAAATTTAACTTCAAGGATTTTTCTCTTCAAACCCGGAACTTGTAGCTGATGGTTGCTTATTTAAGTGTCTTGCTGCTAGTCAATTATTTTTACAATTCCCCTTAATTTATTTAGGTTTTGAGGTTAGTTTTTTTTTTTTTTAATGCTATTCTTTTAAGATTTGCTCAAGTCCTAACTCCCGTATTTTCATCAAGTCAGGACTAGTTTCTCGCAATCATCGTATGAATCCAACGGTTCTAAGCGAATAAAAAAATGGAAATCGAGGTTTCATTAATTACATTTTGCAAAAGATAACTCTTCAAAATCTTCTCTCTCGGGTTTTATCGACACTTTTATCTCTCTTGTCACTCTTAATTACTACTACAATGTGTCTAATCTCTCTTTCTCCTCTTGAAATCCATAGTCACATCAACACTTTCATCGGGTCCGGATGTTAACAAAGTTATGGGAGTCCGTATTAGAGACTCATTATATTTTCTTTGTGATGCACGTTAATTCTAACCAAGTTTAAACTCGTTAAGCAGGTTGCTTCAAGCCAACTTAGCCACTATGCATTAGTATACAAAATAATCACAAAAATATATTTTGAAACAAGTTTAATAATGTCAAAACATTCAAACAATCCATGAGTCTTCAAATCTTTGATTTTCAAAACAAAACTTCATTTTGATTCTGAAACGCCGTTGTAATCATAATCACACAGCCACTGCAATCAATCACGCGCCTAGTGTAAGGCATTATTAATCTAGGATTAGTTTGTATAATATTTCCATCTAACAAAATCTTACTGGAATAAAAAAAGAGCAATTAACATTACCATTCTCAACGTTTGACCGAAGTAACACTCTCCTCCCAACCTTCGGTGAAGTAACATAAAGACTCCTAATTTTTAAATACCGTTAATTCATCTGTTAAACATATTGCAGGAAGACAATTTTGTCCTTATTTTTATTATAAGATTTATTTATTTATTTCTCTTTATAATAGAGAAAAATTTTAAAACATTAATTTTTATTTACAAACTATTTTTTTAAAATGGTTTATTTACAAACCATTTTCTCTTTAATTTTTATTTTTTAAAAAAAAATCCATTTTTATAAACCATTTGTACAAACTATTTTCTATAAAATTTTAAAAAATATGAATTTTTCGAGTCCTATTGGTGTTTTTAAAATTTATCTCCTTTATAAAGGAAATAAATAAAAAATCTTATAATATAAATAAGGGCAAAATTATCTTTCCGTAATATGTTTAACAGATGGATTAACGGTATTTGAAAATTAGGGACCTATATGGTACTTCGTCGAAAGTTGGAAGGAGAGTATTACTTCGCCCAAACGTTGAGGGTGACAATGTTAATTACTCAATTAAAAAATAAAAAATGGTTTCAAGTTGTGAATGGACCGTGGACAGTGAGAAGAATTTTAAGCTGACAACATACGTCCAAATTACGGCCAAACATGGCGGTGAAATCAAATCTTTTAGCTCAACTATGGATCCAATTGGGACTGTTGTACTATAAAAAATTGTTGTAAAAAAGTATTGAAGGAAAAATCTGTTGTTAGTCGTGCTGTGAGATCAAGCTGAGGATATTTGGTAAAATAGCTTTTCAAAATTACTATGCTATCCAAAGGCCACGGGTATGTGTTTGATAAATTTAATTTTCAAAAGCTAATTTTTAAGTGAGAAAAAAAAGTACACAAAGTTTTTGAAAAAGAAATATTATTAAAAATTATATATAAATTTACATTATTAAAAATAAATATCAAATTAATATCAAAATTATTTTCAAATAAATATATATTTATTAATTTATCATTTAAAATCATAAAATTAAAAATTAAAAATCTACCTCTGGATGACAGTCATTGCTAGCCACGGGCCACCATTGAAGTTGCGTGCAGTGACATCACTACCACCTACAGACTCATCATTGTCAGCTCTTTCCAAATCTGCTAGTGTCTTCACTGTTTCTGCGGTCGAAACTTTCAGTGTTAGATCTTCGTTGATCGAAGGCTAGAATGGAGGAGACATCGTCAGATTCAGAAAGAGTAGACGACAATGAGTCTGCAGGTGGTGGCAGTTTTGTTGATGCCTCTTTGACAGTGGCTGGCAGCCAGCGGGTGACGAGCGATGACTGCAACAACTACTCTAACAATGTTTTTTTTATTTCTTGAAAAATTTAATTTAAAAAATAATCTTAAATAAATTTTTAATTTCCCAAATAAATAATTTATAATTTTAATACATATAAGGGTATTTTTGGATTTATATTTTTATACAGATAATTGGTATTTTGATTGATCCAAATTTTAGCTTTTCAAAATCAGATTTTCAAAAATTGCGTCTTATCTGCTTTTGCAATCTAATAAAAAAAATATATTCTCCAAATATCAACTTCCTGGATAATCAAGTTTTAAAATGTTTACGAAACACCAAAATAACTGTAGCTAATAGCATAAGCTAAAAATTGTTATGCAACAGCTCAACCAAACACACACTATATCATCCTGTTATGCACAGCCTTGTTGCTAAGCCAAGTAAAGCAAGCTTCCAAGAAAGGAAAAGAGAAGAGAAAGGGAGACAGATAAAGAGAAAAAGAAGGGAAAAGGGTAGAAGGAAAGAGGAAGTAACCATAAAGGAAAGAGGATCAAGGACAAAAGAAAGAAAGAGAAGGGAACGAAGAAGAAAATAAGGTCAATTCAACAAACCTCTCCTCAGGTTTGCCGAAATCCTACATGATCACCTTGGCTCTAAAAATACAACATACCTCTAATATCCATTAAGAACCATTAAAAGTTTGGTAAAAAATATAAAATTTTCCAAATTATCCCTAACTGTCTATTCAAAAGTATTCAAAATTCTAAAAATTCAAAAATTAAAATTAGAAAAATAAAGAAATTATCTTAAGAGACTTACACTTTATAAGAAATTAGACTATTTTAATTATATGACCCTTCTGTCATCTATGAAGAATGGCTCAACTTGTGTAGTGCAGACATCAAGGTTGCACAGGAGTGCATATGGAGCTACACTAGAGCACAAGTGTGAAACATCAGACATTGCAGGCAAAGACTTGGCGCAAGTGTGCAAGGTTATATGTGCAGGTGCACGAAATCTGGGTCTAGAAGTGTGTTGAGGCAAAGACATTACGCTTTGCACAGGAGTGCAACTTCAGTTTTCCTAGTTTTAATAGGACACTTGGCACTTAGAGTTTGGCTTACACATATATACCTTGGAGTATAAAAGGGACGTGTTTTTTATTGTATCATAAGACAGAAGAGAGATAAAGAAGAGAGATAGAGTTTAGAGAAATTGGAGGTTTCTTGGAGAGAAAGTTAACCTATTTTCTTCTAGTTTGCCTTGTAAAATCTCTTGTACTCTCTTATTTTTCACTATAGTGGATTGCTCATCACCAGCAACTGCATGCAGGATCACTTATATGGTCTGATCCAGTATAAATCCTTGTGTTCTTGTTGTTCACTTTGATTGCTTCACTTGGGTGTGTGTTTGGAACACCTAGATTAATTTCGCATTAAACTACTTGTGAGTGTGTGTACCTCTCATCTTCACAACAAATTGGTATCAGAGCCTGGTTACGGCTGATTTGGGTTCTTTGGTGGATTAAGTTCTTAGTACGATATGTGTTCAATAAAAGTCCTGAGTCGTATTTGCACAGTACGAAAGGTGTTCGACAAAATTTCTATGATGGCTAAATCAACTACTAAGCATGAGATCGAGAAGTTTGATGGTAGCAACGACTTTTCTATTTGGAGAATAAAAATGCTGGCTTTGTTTGGCATCCTAGGATTGGATGAAGTTCTTGGAGGTGAAAGCAAGATGCCGGATAGCTACAATGCTGAGAAGAGGAGTGATATCATGAAGAAGGCTTACAACATGCTAATCCTCTGCTTGAGTAACAAGGTGTTGAGGCAAGTCTTTAGAATGAAAACCGTGGCTGCGGCATGGTTAAAGCTTGAAAGCTTTTATATGACTAAGAATTTGTCTAGTAGGTTGTATTTGAAAGCTAAATTCTTTACATTCAAAATGGCTGAGGATAAGAACTTGTAAGACCACATTGATGAATTTAACAAGCTGTGCTTAGACTTAGAAAATATACAAATTGAATATGATGATGAAGATAAGGCATTGTTGTTATTGCATTCTCTTCCGAAGATAAGTCATATGAAAATTTTGTAGATATTTTGAAGCATGGTAGGGAAACATTATTGCTTGATGATGTTATTGGTGCATTGAATTTGAAAGACCTCCAAAGGAAGAATGAGTTGGGTGAACACTCAGGTGACGGGCTGCATGTTAGAGGTAGAAGTGATAAGAGAGACTATAAGAGAAAGTCACACTCAAGGTCTAAGTCAAAGGGGAAGAAAGCTATAAAATGCTTCTATTATCATAAGGAAGGGCACATTGGGAGGGGCATATTAGGAGGCTTTGTCTTAGGAGAAAGAAGAACGAGAAAGGTAAGGAGCAAGAAAATGTTGATGCAGCTATTGTAGAGGACGGATATGAGAGTTTTGACGTGTTGGTTATGTCAACTAAAAACTCGAATAAACAATGGGTTCTAGACTCTAGTTGTTCATTTCATATGATATCGAATAAGTGCTAGTTTGAATCTTATGAGAAGATTGACGGTGGAAAAGTTTTACTGGGTGATAACAAAGCTTGTCATGCGGTGGACAGAGGAACAAATCAGATTAAGACTTATGATGGTGTAGAAAGAGTTTTGTCAGCTATGAGGCACATTCCTAAGTTGAAGAGGAATTTGATTTCACTGAGTACTCTTAATTCCAATGGCTACAGTTATAAAGAGGAGAATGACACCTTGAAAGTTACAAGAGGATCCTTGGTTGTAACGAAAGGTGTGAGAAAAAATGGCCTGTATATTTTCCAAGATAGCACTACAATTGGAAAAGTGGGTTCAGTTTCAGCTACGAGTTGCAAAAGCAAGGTTTGTTGTGTAGAGACAAGCTGGAAAAATTAGAGTTTTGCAAGCACTGTGTACTTGGCAAGGCAAGAAGGATAAAATTTACTTCCTCATATTACACTACTAAAGAGACTCTCAGTTATGTCCATTTCGATCTATGAGGTCCATCTAAGCATGCAACTTTAGGTGGAGGTAGATATTTTATGTCCATTATAAATGATTGTTTAAGAAAGGTATGGGTATACATCTTGAAGACGAAGGATGAGACACTCCAAAAGTTCAAAGATTGGAAAAAAATGGTTGAGTTCCAAACAGGTATAAAAGTTTGAAAGCTTAGAACAAATCATGGTTTGAAGTTCTTGAATGAAGAGTTCAATCGGTTTTGTAACAATGAATGAGTGTTAAGGCACAAAACGATATCTGGGACATCGCAGCAAAATGGCTTGGCTGAAAGGACAAACAAAACGCTTCTTAAAAAGGTTAGATGAATGTTGTTGAGTGCTAGTATGCCCAAGAAGTTTGAGGGGAAAGTTGTTAACACAACAGCACACTTGATTAATAAATGTCTGCCATCAGCTATTGAATTCAATACACGAAAAGAAGTGTGGACTGGTTCACCTTCGAGTTACAGTTATTTGAGAGCGTTTGGCTGTGTGGCTTATGCACACATTAAGCAACGCTAGGGCAAAGAAGTGCATATTTATTGGCTATCTAGATGTTGTGAAAGGGTACAAGTTATGGTGGCAAGATTCTAATGTTTCAAATGTTTCATATGTAGAGATGTCACTTTTAGAGAGTCGGAGTTCTACTTTGGGGGCTGTTCAAAACCTCAGTCCAAACCTAGTGAAAATACTATAGATGCAGATAAAGTTGAGACTGAGGTGGAGTTCTATGACACTAGAGATTCTTAGAAAGAAGAGGCAGGTGAAGCAAATACGCATAATGACATTGATGAAATTTCTAATGAGTCTGAAGATTTGAGCAATTATCAACTAGCAAGGGATCGTGCTAGGAGGACTAGTGTTGCACCTGTGAGATATGGTTATGCTGATCTTATAACTTTTGCATTGTCTATGTCTGAGGAGATTGATGGTAATAAATCTAGAAATAGGGAAGCAATGCTTAGTAACGATAGTAGTCATTGGTAGCAGGCAATGAGGGAGGAAATGGATTCTTTGAATAAGAATCGTACTTGGATGTTGGTTGACAACACTACTAGACAAAAGGTAATAGGTTATAAATGGATATTTAAACAAAAAGAAAATGCTAGTGAGGATGGAAAGCCTCGGTACAAGGCTAGGTTGGTTATAAAGGGATTCACTCAAAAGGAGGGCTTGATTTAAATAAGGTTTTCTCTCCTGTTATGAAACACACTTCCATTAGAGTACTACTTGCTCTAGTTTCTCAGTTCAACATGGAGTTAGAGCAGATGGATGTCAAAACCGCGTCTCTTCATGGTAATTTAGAGGAAAGGATTGTGATGGCGCAATTTGAAGGTTTTGTGAAAGTAGGAAGTGAAGATAAAGTGTGTTTGTTGAAGAAATCTTTGTATGGCCTTAAGTAGTCACCAAGGCAATGGTATTTGAAGTTTGATGATTTTATGATCAAACATGGGTATGCCAGGAGCAAATATAATATTTATGTTTATGTCAAGCAGTTAAGCAATGAAGTTGGGATTTTCTTGTTGTTGTATATTGATGACATATTGATTGTATCAATAAACATAGAAGAAATTAGAAAACTGAAAACTTAGCCAAGTAAAGAATTTGAGAGGAAAGATTTGGGTTATACTAAGAAGATTTTGGGGATAAAGATCAGTAGAGATAGAGATAGAGGTTTGTTATTTTTGTCTCAAGGTGACTACACAATCAAAGATACTTGAGAAGTTCAACATGGCTGGTGCAAAGAAGGTACAAACTCTTCTGACAACTCACTTTAAACTTTCATCATCATAGTCTTCTACTACAGATGTAGAGAAAGAGGAGATGACTAAATTTCTTATGCGAGTGTTGTTGGAAGTTTGATATACTCTATGGTCTGTACAAGGCCTGATTTGGCATATGCAGCTAGTTTGGTGAGCCGTTTCATGGCTAATCCGGGTAGAAATCATGGGGAGGCTATCAAGTGGATATTTAAGTACCTCGAAGGTATTTCAAGTTATGGTTTAGTGTATAAAAGGAACAAAAACACTGATGAGAAGCTAGTGGGTTATATGGATGCAAATTTTACAAATGATCTTGATAAAAGAAGGTCGTTAATCGATTATGTATTCACATTGTTTAGTTGCACTATCAATTGAAAAGCAAGTTTATAGTAAGTTGTGGCTTTTTCAACAACTAAGGCTGAATCTATTGCTGCTACAAAGGCTGTTAAAGAAGCATTATGGCTGCAAGGGCTTGTAGATGAATTTGGTGTGAGACAAGACCAAGTGAAGGTGTTTTGTGACAACCAAAGCTCCATACATTTGACTAAAAATCAAATGTATCATGAAAGAACCAAGCATAGAGACATCAAGCTACATTTCGTCAGGGATGTTGCTG
Organism: Boswellia sacra; assembly: GCA_013180625.2. Classification (NCBI taxonomy): domain Eukaryota; kingdom Viridiplantae; phylum Streptophyta; class Magnoliopsida; order Sapindales; family Burseraceae; genus Boswellia; species Boswellia sacra. The sequence goes on along the minus strand of SNVD02010312.1, from coordinate 337,066 downwards.
CTGAAAGAAAGGTTTCAATAGTGAAGATTTATACTGAAAGAAATCCAGCTGACATGATCACTAAGCCTGTTACAAGTATCAAGTTCAACACTTGTTTGGATTTGATACGAGTAATGGATGGACCGTTTTAGCTTGAAGAGGGAAATGGCTGATAATTTACTTCAGTGGTTTTACAGTATAAAACACAAGCTTGATCCAAGGTGGAGATTTATGAAGAATGGCTCAACTTGTGCAGTACAAACATCAAGGTTACGCAGGAGCGCAGATGGAGCCATGCCAGAATGCAAGTTTGCAGCATCAAACTTTGCAGGCAAAGACTTGGCACATGCGCACAAGGTTATACGCACTAGTGCGCGAAATCTGGGTCTGGAACTGTGTTAAGGCAAAGACATTGCGTTGGAGAACAATGAATGTTGCGCATGCGCGGAGCGCAACTTCGGTTTTCCTAGTTTTAATAGGACACTTGGCACTTAAAGTTTGACTTCCACATATATACCTTGGAGTATAAAAGGGACGTGTTTTTCATTGTATCATAGTACAGAAGAGAGATAAAGAAAAGAGATAGGGTTTAGAGAAATTGGGGATTTCTTGGGGAGAAAGTTAATCTATTTTCTTCTAGTTTGCCTGTAAAATCTCTTACACTTTTTTGTTTTTCACCATAGTGGATTACTCATCACCGGCACCTAGATATAGGATCACTTTTGTGGTCTAAACCAGTATAAATTCTTGTGTTCTTATTGTTTACTTTGATTGCTTCGCTTGGGTGTGTGTGTTTGAAATTCTTAGATTAATTCTGCATTAAGCTACTTGTGAGTGTGTGCGCCTCTCATCTTCACAACAACCCCTAATTCCAAGAGCAAATTTTGGAATAAATTTTCAAATAAGATACTGTAAAATTTAAGATTTTCTTATAAATGTGAAAGGGAAGGGGGAAGCCTCTTCTCGCCATAGGCATAGATTTAGAAATCTACAATATATTTGTCGTATAATTTACTTTATGTTTAATGTTACCTTAAATTGAATTTCATAGGTTTGATCCCAGTTAATGAATGAATGAATGGTTTTAAGAACTCATATAACAATTATATAAAGAAAATATTTAAGACTGAGTGATGCTATACTTGCAAAGTTTACATATAAAGTTCATGTAGTATCACTCATTTAATACCACATGACTCATGAATATTTATCACGTTGATAACTTATATTAATTTTTTCAATCATTTGATGCCAGATTAACTTTGCATATAAACTTTATATATAGACTTTCTAAGTTTAACATTATTTATTTAAGATTGTATTATAGATTTAAGTATGAAATAAATAAATCAAAGTGGTGTTTTAGAAAATATTCAAAATATAAGTGTTTTTTTTATTACTTAACTGGCTAATGGGCTAGACCATTGTCTAATAAGAGTCTTTATGTGCCAATTGAGAGCCCTTATATGTTGATAGAGTTAGCTAGGAAAACATTAAAATTGAGTATTGTTATTGAATCCCCACCAAATCGCTTCCTAAGTGCTAAGGACTCATCTGAAAATTATCTAAAGAAAATATTTAAGATTATATTTATAGGTTTAAGCATGAAAATAACTAAATTCAAATATTATTTTAGAAAATAGTAAAAATGTAAGTGCTCTTTTTTTTTTCAATTGCTTGACAGTCTAATGTGCCGAACCATCGTCCAATAAGAGTCTTTATGTGCCAACTATTTGGCCCATAAGAGCCTTTATAGGTTGATGGAGTTAGCTAGGAAAACATTAAAATTGAGTATTGTTGTTGAAGCCCTACCAAATCTCTTTTCTAAGTCCCACTATTTTTCTTTCACAAATTAAAAAAGAATTTAAATATAAAATTACCAAAAAAACCAAATTTTATTTTAATAACAGATAACAATCAAATTATTATCTTATCTAATTAGATATCCATCGTACCTTCTATATTCAATGAGCTTACCCTAATTAGAGATCCACTATATCTTTGATATCCAATAAGTTTGTTTTTATTTATCTGCAATCCTGCAATATTTTTTTTCTAATTTTTATTCATGAATTGAGGTAAATATATCATGTAAAACAAATTAAGGTATTAATTTCATACCGTCATTATAAAAATTTGAATGCTCAGAAAAATAGTGGTTCTAAACTTATAACTTTCATATAACTCAAATGTTACAACTTGATGTGACAGTCAACATGCAGTAAAATCTTATTAGAGATGTAACTTTCATCAAATTTTTTTTTTTTTGTTGTAAAAACACAACAGTCTTGGGAACCCAGTATACCATGAACTCCCTAATAAGCTCTTCTCTATGACAATCTTTCCATATCTTTAATTTCCCAATGACCTCTTCTCTCCAACAATCTATCCATTCTCTTTAAAAAGAAGTAGAGTATTTTGTGACAGGAAACTAGTAGATAGGTGATTAGGTAATGATGAATGATGAAGCTACAATGCCCCATAGCCCTCCGTTTTTAAAAAACTTCTTTTCTCACCATAAATCAATTAAAATTGCATACTGACGTAGTGATGTTTATGAGAAGTATACAAAGATAATAGATAAATAATAAATAAATAAATAAACCCATTAGAGAGTGTTACATTATTCTTATAAAATGCTAGATATTTAAGTGTCAAATTGAGAGAATATAAGAGTGGAATTGGATTTGTTTACGACAAGAACGATTAAGATGGAGGAGAGTTGGAGTTTGATCTGGTTTATAATTTATAAGGTATACAATAAAAAGAATAGTACCTTAGATTGAAAAAACTCATGTGAAACATTAAAAAAGGATATTTTAGGGATTATAAAAAGCATTTTGATAAAATTAATTTTATTTTAGATGGGTTTAAAGAGGGATTTAATGGGGCTTAAATAACATCACTCTTAAAATTAGCTTTTTTTTTTAAATCCCCTTAATTTTTTAATATTTATGAATTTTTATTGTAGTAATTAAGCATTCTGTTTAATAAAATAAATTTTTCTTAATAATTTTGTACGCAATTTGTTACAATATTTTATACATTATAAAAGAATTAAAAGGAAAAAGACAATTAGAGCTAGTGTGTTTTCTTGGAAGGACCCCTAGCTGTTTTGTATATATGTGGAAGAGTTAACTCTTGAAAGGACTTATTCCCGGGGAAAATTCTGCACACGGCAAAATTTATGAATCAAGTCCTTGAATGTTATGTCAAAAGTGAAAGAAATATTCCAATTTTTTATTTTTGAATAATACAATCGGATCCCACCATTGCAACATTTCTTATTTTGATCGTGGAATTAAAATGTAGTGCTCCAAATTAAAAGTTTGACATATATATATATATGGGGTTAACAAAAACACGTTAGTGTGTATATATGGTTAACTAAAACAAGTTAGGTTGATTAATTAGTTTTTAATAATTTGTTTTATTGTGAGTGTAGGCAGCATTAATGCCCAAGAGATCCCAGCTTGAGCTCTTTTTTCCGTTTTAATTTTTTTCTTCTTTAATTTTATGTCATGGAAACATGATTTGGATTACCGAATATGAAAACCCATGACGCGAGGAAAAGAAAATTTGACTAAATATACTACCGTGTCCTTTAGTTTTGGTATAATTAGCTAGAATCACCCACAATGGGTTGGTTCAAGTGGTGAAGCGGGCCAGGATGGAGTTGGTATAGCACCAATGGTGAAGTCTTGGGTTCGAGTCTCCACAATGGCCTCCTCCATGATTTAAGTGGGAGACCGTGACAGTGGGTTGTGGTTGCGCTAGTCTCCTCCGAGGATTAGTCGTGGTGCGCGTAAGCTGGCCCGGACACCTCGGTTACAAAAAAAAAAAAAAAAAAAAAAATTAGCTAGAATCATATGCATTCTTTCAACAGTTTAGAACAAGGTCAATGTGGAGGCGCTTCTACATAATATTTCTGGCAATATTGGAAATAACCCACCGAACCAGAAGTCAAGATATATCTCAGTAAAGTGTAGTGTGTATTAAAATATATAATAGAAGAGTAACAGAGAAAGGAAGCCATCGGCTTGTATTGCTATAGTTAGCTTTTCATGATTTCATTCTTTTGATTGATTATTTAGTAGTGTGGGTCATCTTCATAGGACCACAATTGAAATTTGATCTTATATTGTTCACAAATTAGTATTAAAAAACTCGTAACAGTTCAAAAAGCAATCCTACTTCACTCTGAAATTAAGCAAGAAATTAAAATAATTTGTATATATCTTGCCCTCGAACTTTAAGCCAAAATGACTTTTTCCTTCCTAAATTATCACTATACTTTCCGTTATCTTTTTTCCAATCTATGCGAGTTGATCAGCACGGAGAAATGTATTTATACAGCATTACCATACGCGGCCCATAGTTAAAAATATTCATTCTCTTTTGTCTTATCCTTCTAATTATTTCCAGTTTTTTCTTTTTTTCCTGTTTGGTGGCTCTAACGTTTATTATATATAACGCATGGATCCTTCTGGGCACATAACGAAACCCATGCTGCCAATCGAATAATTTATTCATGGAGACAAACAAAACGAGTTTATATATAATATTACCTAAACTTTTTGTTTTGTGGAAAGTAAACAAAGGCTGCTGATCAACACGCAAGGCACTATCCACTTGCTGAAGATCGCATACGAGTGTTTTTCTTAACAAATATTTAGATGAAAGCTTGTAATTTTCTAAAGCCATGCTATCTCCGAAAAATGGCCATCTGCAACACCAAAAGTGCTCTTCTCCTCCATTTGTTTGTCATTATCATTTTGTTATCTCTCGAAATCCCATTGGCGAGTGCTTTATCCTTCAACTTCTCCAGCTTCAGCACTGATAATACAAACGTCACTTATGAGAGAGCTTACCCTCAAGACCAGGTTATTCTACTGGCAGCAGGAAATGGCATGTTTGGTAGGGCAACGTACTATAAACCAATGCGCCTTTGGGACAAAGCCACCAGAAATCTCACAGACTTCACCACTCATTTCACTTTTGTTATTGATTCCAGCAACAGAAGTAAATATGGAGATGGGCTCGCCTTTTTTCTTGCGCCTCAAGGTTCAAAGATTCCTGTTAACGCTACGAGAGGAGGGTCTTTTGGTCTTGCGAATGACGATGAGAGATTGAATTCAACATCCAATCCATTCGTTGCAGTTGAGTTTGATATCTATAAAAACCATTATGATCTTGAGGACAGTGAACATGTAGGTGTTGATATCAACTCTCTGCAATCTGTCAGAAATGTGACATGGTGGAGCGATATCAGAAATGGGCGGCTTAATGAAGCATGGATCAGTTATAATTCTAGTACGCAAGTTTTGGCCGTTGACTTCACTGGTTTTAGAAGTAATAACACAGTGATGCAACATCTTGATTACAAAGTCGATTTAAAGCTTTACCTACCTGAGTTGGTTACTTTTGGCTTTGCCGGGGCGACGGGAAATTCAACTGCGAGACATACTATTAATTCGTGGGACTTCAGTTCGAGGTTGGAAGTTGATGAGAACTCGACTAGTTCTGTCTCCAAGAGTAGGAGAAAAAGCAAAACAGGACTGGCCTTGGGAGTGGGTATTGGCGGAGGCATTTTGGTTGCTGGATTGGTTTTGGCTTGGCTTGCTTGCAGTGGTAGGAAGAGAAATGGGGAGATTGAGTATATGGATGATGAATTTGAAAGGGGGACAGGACCAAAGAAGTTTTCGTACAAGGAATTGGCTCAAGCAACCAATTATTTCAACAAAGGACAGAAGCTAGGAAAGGGTGGCTTTGGTGAAGTTTATAAAGGGGTATTGAGGCACACGAACACTTATATTGCAGTTAAGAGGGTGTCCAAAGACTCCAAACAGGGGATAAAGGAGTATGCAACGGAAGTGAAAATCATTAGCAGACTAAGGCACAGGAATTTGGTGCAACTTCTGGGCTGGTGCCATGAGAAAAAGGATCTCCTGCTTGTTTATGAGTTTATGCCTAATGGCAGTTTAGATTTCCATCTGTTCAAGGAAACTTGCTTGTTAACTTGGGAGATGAGGTATAAAATTGCTCATGACTTGGCTTTAGGATTGCAATACTTGCATGAAGAAGGGGAACAATGCGTATTGCATAGGGATATCAAATCAAGCAACATTATGTTAGATTCGAATTTCAATGCTAAGCTTGGAGATTTTGGATTAGCTAGACTAGTTGATCATGAGAAGGGGACAGAAATAACTGGTTTTGCTGGAACTGTGGGTTACATGGCTCCTGAGTGTCGCAGTACAGAAAGCAAGGCTAGCAAGGAATCCGATATTTTTAGCTTTGGAGTTGTTGCATTAGAAATTGCATGTGGAAGAAGATCAGTAGAACACGACCTTGAGGAGGATCAAGTATCATTGGTACCTTGGGTTTGGGAGTCGTATGGAAATGAAAGGCTTCTTGATGTTGCTGACAAGAAGTTGTCTGTGAATTTTGACATGCAACAAATGAAATGTTTGATAATTGTGGGATTGTGGTGTGCTCATCCTGATCGTAACCTAAGACCCACTATAAAGCAAGTTATACAGGTTCTTAATTTTGAGTCATCATTGCCAAATCTTCCACCTAAAATGCCTATTCTCAAATTTGATATGTTGGCGGCTACTATCATAGGTTCATATTGCGAACCCTCTTATTGTATGACTCTCCCTCGGTAAACTTGCTTTTAAACTTTATTTATTTATTGTATTTAGTTTATTATGTTTCCTATTGAAATTGTATCATATTATAAGTTAATTAATGAAAATCTTCTCTCTTTATGATAATGAATTTTTTGCCACATGCAGCTCAATCTTTTCATTTTAATTACTCATACATCTTCTTCTGTTTTAAGACTTTTCTTCGTAAATAGAAAGAGGCGACATTCATTAGTTTTTATTTTTAACGTATTTCTTAAGGTAACCTTTATTTAGTAATACAATATGTGGTTAATTAAGGTTCATTAATTAATTTCCTTTTAGTAATCATCTTTTTTCTTTAAACAGAGCTAATCTATAACAAACTTGACTCTTTCTTAAATAGTTGAAAATTAGATCACGAGAAAAGATTAATTTAATGCAATAAACAAATACATCATTTAATTTAGCACGATTACTTTGGTGCATTAATTATTACAATGCCTTTGTGCGCTTTCCACGAGTTGATCCCTACCGAGCATGGCCCCTACTACTGCCATGTAGTACCATGAGCGTCGGCTTCTTTATTGAATTCACAAAGCTTTTTGCTTTTCTACTTCGGCTTTCGAGCCACGTGCATGTTTAGGTTGGAAGGTGGCTGCTGCGTGGATCCGAGACAGAGAGGAGATAATTGTCACGTAAATTATATGCAACTAGGAGGTAGCTCTCCCGAGTTGTAATATTAATCTTCCAAGTTGTGATATTAAACTAAATCTCAGCAGCGACTTATTAGAAAATTGTTAAATGTAGAGTTGACTAATCAGCTTGATCAGTGATCACCAACTCCTAATTGAGCACCACGGATTTTTATTTAGAGATTCTTTGAACCTTAAAATAAAGAAGAATGGGATTTTGTTGAAAGCGACTCAAAGGATTTTTGAATTTTATATTTTATTCTGTTAGTATTATTTATACATAGTGTATACGTTTAAGGCTAGTAAAAATTACTAAATCATTAGAACAAATTAAGTTCTTTTACATAGATTTATAACGATTTGTTCACTATAATTCAAATAGTTATAGAAGTAATTAGCATCAGAAATAAGCAATAACTTCTATAATTCTTCTCTCAAAAATATAACTACGTAGTTATACTTTTACCACTGAATTTTAACCGATAGATAAAGAAGTAAAGTGTTATTGTAAAAAAAAAAAAAAGATTTCATTGCTCCATGTTAGTAGCATATAATTTTTAATTCTTATTAATTCTATATGGGAATTTTTAGGTCAATTTAATTCTTATATTATGCTAGGAGATAACTTCATCTAAAACCTTAATTTATAGGTGTGCAGCCTAACATTATTATTTAATCTTTAATAATTATTATAATAATCGCTTTATTATTTTATATTAGAAAACAAAAAATAATTGGATGACTACAAGCCTCTCATTGTTACACATTTTTCTTAATAAAATAAGTTTCTTAAATGAAAAAAAATCCTAGCGTGGCTTTCATGGAATGTCCCAGCTAATTATTTCGTATGGGGAAGAATTTGTTCTTAATTCTTAAATGGAGGACATATAACCAAGAGCATTTTGCAAATGGGAAATCATGAATCAATTCTTTGAAAGTTATTTCAAGAGTACACGAAATATTCAAAGTTTTAAATTTTTAATAATATTATCGAACCATAAATTCAATGATGAAGAAAAATCTACCATTCATGTATAATAAAATATGCTTAATTTACTAATATCATATGGACTAAATTAGAGGTAGTCAACAAAAGTCTGGTATGTAATTAACTAAAACATAAAATTACCTTCCATAAAAAATTAGTTATAATCGACTTGTATAGTTAGATTGTGTAAGTTTGGCAACCGTAAGTAGCATATAATACATAAGAGATCCTAGCACTTTCTAATTAATTTTCATGGAAACTCGATTGAAATTCCCGAATTCCCAAAAAATGATACGGAGGAGAAAATTTACTAAATATAAGAAGAGTTAGCTAGTGACAGACTCATAATTTTGTTTAAAGGAGGCAGTACCATTTATATTTTAATATTTATAATTTTATTTGGTAGATCTTGATGATATAAGAAAATTTGTCAAAAAATAATTAAAAAAACACTTAGATATAAGGACATAATGAGCTTTACCAATTTCAAAAGTTTCTCAAACATATTTTTTTAGTGATATTTACTACTTGTTTACCCTAATTAATACAAATAAATGAATAATAAAAAGAAAGATATAGTATAATTTTACAAATATAATAATATGTTATTAAAAATTACTAAAAGAATTAGTCATTACCATTCATCAAAGTACTTCAATATAATTTTGTACTTATCTAATAAGAATTTTTTTTTTTTCAAAACATAGAAAAAATTAAAACGAATTTCACATAACTTATGTCAAACTACATAAAGAAGAACTAAAAATATCTAAAATCTATTTATGAATAAAATAATTAAAATTAATTAAAATATAATATAAACTCATATTACTGTATTTTTTGCTGTATGGAGTGGTCAAGGACAAGCAGCTCAGCACTTAGATAAAAAAGAACAGTAAAATATTGAAATTAGTCATTTTTTAAATAAAGAAGGACGAAATAACTTTATAAAATAAGTTGGGGGTTTTAAAATTTTGTAAATTTTGCAGGGGCCTAGGTTCCTATGTAGCTCCACTACTGAAACTAGCGCATCTCGAGGATTCTATAGTACGAATGTGTTGTGGTCTTGTTATAACTAGAATCATTCTTCTACAATTAGAATGAGCTCCTGCAAAGAATTGGCGACAATATTGGAAATAAAATGATCCATCAAAGTCAAGATCTATCCTAGTAAATTGGATCAAACAATAAGAGAGATACAAAGCATCAAAGCAACCTTCGGGTACTCCCGTTGCTTTCAACTTGCAAGATGTTACTCTTACTGATAAATTAGGATGTCTATAGAGTGGATCATCTCTTTTTTTTTTTTTTTAAGTTATTTAGTAATATAAATCCAAAAAAATTATAATATACAAAAATCTGAGGGACATACCCCAAGAATTACAAGAATGACGTAAAGTCTAAACATACAATCTAATAAAAGATCGAAAATAAAGGCCACAAGAGACCTAAAACAAAGTAAAAAGGCCACAAACGGCCTTAACAACATAAATGATAAATGACCACAAACGGTCTAAATAAAAAAAAATACAAGAGTTTCAGTCGTTCTTATTTTTCTTCTTCTTACCCTTCTTTACCGGGGTAGCTGGGGTGTCTGTATGAGTATAATCAACCCTATCAGATTGATCCTCATTACTCAGTCTATTCAAAGGCTCAAAACGGGAGGGCGAAGTCTCAAGAGGTTGTTCTGTGTTTATCTGCCCTGACGAAATAGATATCTCACGACTGATTGAATAATAGATAGTATCCAAAAACTTACCTTGTCGATCGCAAAAAGAGATAGAGAGTGGATCATCTCGATCACATGGCTTTCTGGACGGAAACATTTGTTGCTTGGCAGCGTACTAGAAATTAAAACACGATTTAATCTTATAAAACGAGTACAAAAGAGAAGCGCACGTGAGAAGATAATTTATAATACTCACCTTGCAGGCTGTAGCCTCGAAGTCAAATAATTGTTCCCTCCTTATTAATTATATATTATCATTATGCTTTTCTTTCCCTTTTTGTTTTTGGTCCAATCCACGCGGCCCAACTAATAATTTGCGTTCACTTTGGTCTTATCCTTCGGATTCGATATTATTTTTTAATTGTTTGGAGGCTCTATCCACCTTTGATTATATATATATTATAACTTTTTTACTCTTTTAATTAATTGGCGATATTATTTTTTAATTGTTTGGAGGCTCTATCCACCTTTGATTATATATATATTATAACTTTTTTACTCTTTTAATTAATTGGCACGTAAAGTGTGCACGCTGCCAATAGAATATTTTCAAGGAAAAATTAAGAAAATGGATAAAATTAAGGGGTCTCATTAAAAAATGCACATCCTAAAAAATTTTCATACTATAGACACTTTCTTGACAAAAAGACTCAAATACCCTTTGAAAGTAATTACTTGTATCAGACACAACTCTTTTCGGGGATGAAATTGTTAAATTACAAACTATGGGGACTAAAAAGAAATTAAAAGTATCCGACACTCGACACTTGACATTCGACACAACTCGAAACTCGACACTCGACACTCGATAAATATCCGACACTTGACACACGACATTTCACCACTCGACAAACATTCGACACTCAATATTCACCACTCGACAAACACTCGATACTCGACATTCACCACTCGACAAACACTCGACACTCGACATTACATAACTCGACAAGACTCGACAAGTTATTTTCGAGTGTCGAGTGTCTTCTTTGATCGTCTGAAGAGAGAGAAATAAGACTTCGGAAAAAATTGAATACATAAGGGTAATTGGGTCTTTTTGTCAAGAAAGTGTCTATGGTATGAAAATTTTTCAAGATGTGTCTATTTTTTATCAAGGGCCCTAATTTTATCTATTTTCTCAATTTTTTCTATTTTCAAACGGAGGAAAAAAACAAAAAGAAAAGAAAATTGAGTTTATAATATTGTCTGAACTTTTGTTTTGTCGCAGTAAACAAAGGCTGCTGAGTCACCAGGCACCAGCCACTTGCTGAAGACCATGCGACTCTTTGAGGAACTTTTAGATGAAAGCAAGAAACGGGAAAAACTACGGAGCATCTGCTGCACCCGTGCAGCCAAAAAAATTAAGAAAAATGGGGGTTATAAAAGTTGTAAATACGATTTTTTTATCCCAATAAAAGTGATAAAAGTCAGTCATGTATGCATATGCAATTGGACTGTAATCAGACCTGAAACTTAATCATATTACGGTATAATTGCTGTACCTACACAGCAGCTACGTAATTTATTTTATATAAAAATCATAAATATATATAAAAATTTTAAACGAATAAAAAAAATCATATTTAAGATTTTTATATGTTTTTCATTTACGATATTTTTATATATAATTTTTATTCAATCGTTTACTATTTATATATATTTATAATTTTTATATAAAATACATAATTATTATATTGATAGAACAATTGTACCGTAGCCACTCCCTGAAACTTTACGAAATTAACAAAAAAAAAAAAAAAGGCCATCAGCAGCACTAACAGTGCACTCTTTTCCTTTCTTTTGTTTGTCCTTATCTTTTCGTTCACCTCTCAAAGTCCCAGCAGTAAATGCTTTACCCTTCAACTTTCCGAGCTTCAGCACTGCCAAGTGCTAACACAAAATATGTAACTTGTGGCATGTATGGACGGGCCACGTACTATAAAGCAGTGCACCTCTCGGACAAAACCACAAGATGACACGACCTACGGTTAGTTGACGCGTGCGAATCATGTCTAAAAATATATTAAGAAAACAATTTATTAAAATATGTTATTTTAAGAAAATTTGATAGTCTCTCTTGTATTTTGGACTAAACTCCCGGGCAAAACACATAATTTTTAACATCTTTATAATATTTTATGTACCGCAAACTTCTTCTTGGGACCTTAAGTCCTCTAAAAACATTTGTCTCCAAAAATAGTTAATATAGCAAACCATGGCCTCTGGCCTCAAACATAATTAATTTACATCTCAAAAAAAATTATAACCAGGATTTTAAAGCAAGTTTCTTAAAAAACTTTTGCATGAAAAGTAAGCAAAAAGTTTTAAGAGGAGACTAAAAGAAAATCCTTGATGTATATACAGTATCAAAAAAATATATTTACAAATGATCATCCAAAATAATAATACATTATAACAATTAATAATTAAGATTTTACTTTACTAACTTTGTTTAAAAAACTATTTAGAAATGATACAAAACAAAGACGCAAATCTTTAAATCATCTATATACCTTTCACATAATCTAGATGTTAATATAAAAATCTTCTAAAATATTTATGCTTGCATTTAACATTCAAATCCGATAAATAAATTAAGCTTCTAAATCTCATGAAAACCATTTCACATTTTAAATCTCTAAATTATCATTATTTCACTAATCAAATACCCAACAGATCTAATTGATCATGAACTGGTAGGGCTAGGATTGCTCAGGCCAAGCTAGTCACTATACTGGTCGCAAAGTCGCCCCCAGAGGGCTAAGCGCCCATATTACACAGGCCAAAACCTCTATGTGTGTCTGAACGGATCCCAAAAACCTCTATCTATCTACTAATTGAATGAATATGGTACTAGCTTAGTAAAACATAAAACCAGTTCTTTACTTTAGAGTCATATCATTATTTTAGAGATAATTTAGGAAACTTGCTTTACTTTTAAATTTCTAAAATATTAAACTAATGAACTAAATAGACAACATTTGGTAAACTATAAAATATGCTTCATAGATAAATAAAAGAAAAATGGCTTTACTAAACACAATAAAGCTTTGCTAACATGTATAAAAGTAGAAATTTAAAATTTTAATTTAAATCTTTTTAAAAACACATTTTTTTCACTTACAATCTTGTGGATCAACTTGTGTGGCAATCTTCCTCTAACGAGTTCAGATCCAAACTTGAAACCACAGTCTTACTTAAGGGAAAAAAAACAAAATAAAACTCTTTAATAGCACCAAACCACATAATTTGACAAAAACCTCAATTTCCCACTTGTAGGAAACTTGGTAAAATAACACAGAAATTGAAAATTCATCATTTAGTACTTCCAAGAGATAAAAGTGGCTAGGAACTTCACTGATTTTCCATAACAATACAAATCTAAGAAATATTTGTAAAAAATATAAATTAGAAAAATTTTGGGTAAATAGGTTTATTCTAAATTACACCAATTACATACGAATTCTCCTAATTGAATAAGAAAGTATCGAATTTCCATCAAAATACAAGAAATTCAAGCCTAAATAAGCATAAAAATCTCCTTTCTCTCTCTAATTTCTCTCTTTATAATTTCTTCAAATATCAAATAACATCCTCCTAATATTTATTTAAAGGTAAAATTCAAGATATACAGTCTAAATAAGCTAGGATATGAAAGAATTACCTCAAAAGGACTCCAAATTCCTTAGAAAAACAAAAACCCTTCTCTTGCCTTTCTTCCCCCTTCCCACTCTCCCCCTCTCTACCTTCCATTTCTCTAATTGTTTCTAATTTTTTTCTAATTAATTCCTGATATAAATGCATGAAAAAATGAAAAAAAGGGTTGTGGGCTGGGCTAGTGATAAACGCATGAAAATACACTCTTAAGCATAAATAATTAATGCTAATTGGTCAATATTGTAAAACTTTTAAGATATTTTAGCATAATTATTTTGCTTATGCCTCATTTACATTTGTTTCACTTCTTTTGCATTTATTTAGTCTCTATCTTGAAATAAAGTGTTGTCCTTAAATTGTGGTTAATGAAAATCTTTGTGCAAGTTTAATAAATGGACATAACTCTCAATCTATAAATCAAAATGACGAGATTCTTGAACCTCGAGCAACATGACTCAATCCTACACAAAGTTGAAGAACAATCGAAAGCCCAAATCCAATATTTGATAGGTCGAAATTGAGACATAACAAAACTGAACTGTAGTTGTTGCTCAGCCCGACCCATGTTCAATATTTTGACCATATGTCATAGAAGACTTATCCAAATTGCATGAATCTGGTGGTCATGAAAAGACGAGGCAAAAAGCTACAACTTTCATGTTTTTCACAAAGCCTAATTCAATCGTTTTGGTAGCAAAAAATGTGCTGCAAGTTGGTGGAAGGTTTGGTGGCTAAAAATATGGAAGATTAATTCATACTAAAATAGTTCCATTTAATCACCTATATAAGGATAACTTAAGGAGTTGAATGAGAGAGAAGAAAAATCATTTGGATTCCATTATATGATTGTATATTACAATTCTCTTTTGTATTTTCTCTTTAGAAATGTTGGGAATGAATTGTAAGTTAGGCTAGAACTCTTGGTAAGGCTAGAGATGAACTTGTATGTGTAGTTTATCTATTTCTCTACTTTGATTCTTCCTCAAGGGCTATAAAGTTTGTATGTTTGTTTACGTGTTAAACTCTTTCTCATCTTGTGATTTCTCTTTAATCCAGAAATTATAATTCTCAATTTCATATAAATTCAGTCATGCTTTCTTTATGTGATTCGTGTTGAATTATAATTGTTGCTGGTAGTTTCGTTTTATGAGTTAATCTTTTACTATAATATTGGCAATCGATATATTGTCGCTTTTGGATTACTTGTAAGGATGAACGTTGTTGGTAAATATTACCTGTAAAGAGTTTATGCATATCAAATACATGTGTTCATAAATAATTCTTTATGATACATATTTTCTGATTGATTGTTTGGGATGTGAAACTTTCAATTGATTTATAATTGTTGAATTGAAGTGGGTGTTATATTTACAAATTATATAAGTGATTCTTGATGCCTTACCTCTTAATTACCATTGATTATTTCCAATTATTATGCGTTGTAGTCTCTTTATAACCAATCACTTCAAAGTTAAATTTTATGTCTTTATTATCTTTTTAGTATTTTTGTTTTACCAACCTCTTTTGTCGGAAGCCTCCTTGTGGATTCGACACCTCAACTTATACTATAATAACCACGGTATATTTTAGGCGTAAACAACTAGTTATAAAATCCCATTGGGCTAGACTTTTAACTCAATTAAATAAGTCATAAGGCTTACACAGGAAATCTTACAGATTTCACCACAGATCATTTCTCTATTGTTATTGATTCTGAACAAAGAACCACACAAAGATTAGGTTGGTCGCCTTTTTTCTGGGGCCTCAAGGTTCAAGACTTCCAATGAAGGCCACGAGCGTAGGACACTTCATAATTGTTGGACCTTGTAATTGTATATATCCAAATAATTCTAAATATTCATATTAAGTTTACCACTTTATCTAAAAATTTAAACTAGTGGGTAAGCAAGGGCATAACGAGAATTTTTTTTTTGTTGATTGAAAAGGTTTTAAAAAATCTTTGGTAAAGCTTGATGATACGAGTAAATCTTATTAATTGAAAAATAAAAAGGAGATACATCTAATGAAAGGAAGATTGTATACCTTAGTTTTAAAAATATAAATTGAATATTAGAAAAAAATTTTATAAAATTATAATAAAATAAAATAAAATAAATAAACATATATGATATAAAAAATTATAAAAAAATTATTTAAACGTGCTTCAAATAGTCAAATCAACTATTATTTATAAAGGGAGAGAAATTACCATATGACATATAAGAAAATAAAAGAGAGCTTAAAGGTTGACAACTACATAAAGTGTGCGAGCTTTGGGAGATAAAACATTGCCTAATTATTTCCCTGTCTTTTTCTGGAATTAAACACAAAACCAAGAAAACTAACGAAACAAAAAAATCAAGTCCACATAAACATTTTTCGTCGAGCTTAGTAGTGATGGTTGTGCTTGAATATTAGATGTTAAAGTTAGATCGTGAATTAGGTAATGGATGGTAAAGTTGTTTCATGGTTTTTGAAATATATTTAAGCATTTATTGTAGTTTATCAAATCTAAGCGGTTGGGTAGATTTATTTATTGGTTGTTTTTTTAATAATAAAATTATGATTGGATGCTACAGCTCGTTTAGAGTTAGATTACAAAACCATTGAAATTATACTATTTAACCAAACCTTAGGGATGCAAGCGTAATTTTCCTTTTTTATACCACGAATCATTCTACTTAATTTTTCTTTTTAAAAAATCTCAGGTAGACTATAGCCCAGCCAAGCCCTTTTCCTGCATCCGTCCAAGTATGAGCTCAACAATAGTTTTATACTTTAATACACTCCCTCAAAAGTCTCACGTTTTATTGCACGTGGGTTGGGTGTGGGCTCAATAATAATTTTAGAGTGTTATTTTTAAGCACCTCATAGTCTCTCTTTAAGCCACTATTTAATTAAAAAATAATTATAAATTATAAGTGAGAAATATATTTAAATAATACCAAAGTTACCCTTTTATATACCTTATAATTCAATTTTTCTAAAACAATTTGTCACTCTTTGCGCCTTTATTCTTCTTCTTCAAGATGACTCTTCTTCTCCAAGAGTCCTTGCGTGTGGCTTTTCTTCTAGGCTCAGTCATCCTAGAATCCATATAACCAGAGAAAGTATACAACTCAGACAAAGATGTTTTGCTTTATTTCCTATGTAATTTAAATGTAATTCATGATCTGGAGGAAAGAAAAGAATACCACTGATACTGTCGCTGTTGACACCTCGACAATGTACTGAGACATGCATTGAAAACCCTCCGTGATCTCAAGTACATTCAATGCGGCAAAGTTGTCGGCTCCAAGTAATGTTCAATTCATAGAGACTGAATAATTGAAAATGTTTAATTCGTAATGATTGGACAAATTAAAAATGTTTAACTCATAGGAATTAAACAAAAGTTGTTTCAAAAGGAAAAAAAAAAAAGAGATAATAAAATTCAAACGAGAACTTACTTCATCTTCATGGTTGTGATGCCAATGCTTGAATTCATCTTCTCTCATTTCAAAATCACTCTATAAACATAAACTTCACTTTTGAATGTTTGAAATTAGGTGCTTGAAGAGAACAATAGTTTACGGCTGAAGGAAAAAAAAATTTAATGATATAAAGTCAAAATCTTTGACATTAGGTATACTTAAAATTGATAATGTCCTTTTTAGTTATTTATATCTTAAAAATTTATTTAATATATTTTTTAATTAAAGAGGAGCTTAAAGACAGATTATGAAGGGCTCAAATAACAACACTCTAATTTTATTCTTCAATACGCCTATCATGTACAAGGCCTCATGTTTTATTGAACGTGGATCGGACCTTGCAATGTTTTTTGGGTTTTATATGTGGGCTAACATATATATACATTTACATATATATATATATATATATATATATATATATATATATATATATATAATTTTATCGTGGGGGGATTCAAATCTTAAACCACATGCTCTGGTACCATATTAAGTTTATCACTTTACGTAAAATCTTAAGGTTTAAGAGTTTTAATACCATATTAAGTTTGTCCCTTTACTTAAAAGCTTAAGCTAATAGGTGTAAGTTTAACAATAGTTATATCATTCTATAATTGAACCATTTTATATGATTTAAGTTATACAATTTAGTGTGGCTTAACATAATTAAATAAGTAAATTAAAAACAAATAAAATTGATTTTAAGGCAAACGCTCCAATGAAATTGTAATAGCTTAAATCGTATAGAATATGGATGATGCTGTATAGTTTTATTGCTTTCATTTTCTGAACCATGTATAATCTCTCTCAATTTCTTCCTCTTCATATTTTTCTTTCTGATTAGTGTAAGTAATTAGTTTTATCCAAAACTATATATAAATATCGAATTTAAAAAATAAAATAAAATAAAGTACTGCTATAGCTATATGGAACCCTTTGGGAGAAGAAGAAGAAAAGAAAGAGGAAATTAAGTTTCAATTCACTTCCGTACAGGAGAAAGTCAGGAATTAATTCTTTGAATTTTATTTCAAAAATGCAAGAAATATTCAAAGTTTTAAAGTTTTGAATTATGCGATCAGAGCACCATTCAATCATGAATTAATAATGACATACATATACAAATTGCGTATATACATCTTAATTTGACATGTTGAACATGTCCTACATAAGTTTTTCTTCAGTCGAAAAAATTACACAAAAGTATGCTTAAGACATTGAGGTTAAAACATAAAAAATATATCACACCACAAAAGAGACATCATATTTAACGTTATTTGACAAATCCTGCCTATATCCATAGATGAGAGAGAAATTCACTAGTTAGTAAAAAAATAAGAGTATATAATAACACCGACAAGGTATTCATACTGATACCTTTGGTGTTTAAACCACCCACTCTTATTTCATCCCTATAGATGCATATTTTTCTTCCCCACAAGGGATCACCCTTGTGTACCTCTTCACTATCGAAACCTCTCCTAAAAACTAGATCTAATTTCCAATCTCTATATTTATTCCTAATAGGAATAAAACTCTTAATCCTTGTAGAAATCTAATTCCTTATACATTCCACTTTTCCTACTTCATAAAGATAGTCATATCATATTAGGAATCGAGCTAATAATCCCAACATCTTATGCATCAAAGGCATAGGCAGGAAAATTTTTCTTGGCCAAGCTGAAGTAATTTTGTTAATGATAAGAGAAAAAAACTTTTAACCAAAAAAATATAGAGTTTTAAATACTCCTTAGTTAAAGGGATACAATGAACCTAAACTTTTAGAATATATATTCTATACAAAAAGTATACATTTTTTAAGGGTTTTGAGCTGTTCTATTGCTTTTTTTTTTTAATAATTGAAATTTGCCCAATCCAATTTAAATATTTTGGATTTCGTACTTTAAAACAATATTCAAACCAATACCAAGTAAGTATACAAGAAAAAAAAATGAAGTAACACAACTCAAATAAATACGTAATTCTTCAATAATATTTTGAAATGATGTCACAAACACTAAATTATCAAAGTTATTTGACCATATAGATCTAATTTTTTTTGTCCATATATAAAATTCAATATAAAAAAGTGTATGATTTTGCATTTGGAATAAAGGGGAGGGTAAAAACACATACACACGCATACACAGGGCAATTCCTTTGATTTTGAAAAGTTTCAAAGCTTTATGGATGATGAAAAATGTTCTAATAAGCCTAAAAAATTCTAACAAGAATTAAGTTTTTAAATCTACTATAAATCTAGGATTGTCTCTTAAAAATATAAAAATTATTTAAGAAATCGGATATTGACTGATATAATAAATTTAAACAATTTAAATTTTGGAAAAAAAAATCACACCATAAAATTTTTAAAATTAGAACAATATTTTTATAATTCAATTTTTTTTAGTATTTTGGAATGTTAAATAAGAAAAATTCACAAACTAATAATTTAGGGATTAATTTGAAAGTGGAGATTAAATGGTGAAGTCAAAATAAAAAAGATGGATTAAGTGAAATATGGACAAAAATGCATTGATAAGAAGTTTACGCTGCTGAAGTGAGAAGCAAAAGAAAAAAAAAAAATCATGTACGACAATTTCAAGGCAATAAAATATAAAAGATTAAGAGTAAAGGTAATTAAAGTTGACGGCAATATGGTAAATGAAATGATTGTAATTTTGTGAATTAATGAAAAATCACGATAGAATATTATAGTATGTTTTATAAATAATACATAAATTATGGGTACTGAAATTTTTTTTTTTCACATTATGCTATGATCCTGTTTGAATACGACAAAATCATGAATTAGTTCTTTGAATTTTATTCCAAAAATGTAAGAAATATTAAAAAATTTAACTTATGAATTATACGACTGGAGAACCATTCAATGATATATATATGCGCTAATCTGGAGCTCAAGTAAGTTGTATAGTTAACTATTATTTATAAATTTGTAATGACATACATTTTCTTTTTAGATCGTGTAGCGTACTAGCGTACCAACCGTATTACTGTAAGTGCCATAAACGCAAATATAAGAGATCCTATCCAGCTTCATATATTTTTAATTGTTCTTTTGCCTCTCTTCCTCTCTTCAATTTTATGTCAAGGAAACACGATTCAAATCTCCCAAATGCGAAAACATGACACGAAGGAAAGAAAAATATTTGACTAAATATGAGAAGAACGCATATCGCAGGTTATATATAGCATATATACGACTGTGTACACGGTCTTGGTATTTTTTTAGACAATTTAGAACGAGGTCAATAACAAAATGTGAAAGGGCCTCTACATAGGATATGAGGACTGGTGACAATATTCGAAATAAAATTATCCATCAAACTTAAGATGTTATCATTCGGAATAATGAGAGAGAGAAAGCAACTTAATTTCATGTACTCTCCTGCAGTGTGGGCTATCTTCATTACACGACGCTTATTTGAACCTTGTAGCACACTAGAAATTAAAAGACGATTTGATCTTATAAAAAAAAAGTAATAAAAACTCATAAAGAGCAAAGGACAATCGTAAGAAAATTTATAATATTTGCCTTGCAGGCTATAGCCTTGAGGTCAAATAATGTGGCCCCCCTAATTATGGTCAGTCTACTTTTTGTTATTTTTTGTCCAGTCTACACGGCTCCTACTAATATGCGTTCACTTTGGTCTTATCTTTCTGGTTATTTCGATTTTATTTTGTAATTGTTTGGATGCTCTAATTATAACTCATTGACTCTTCCGTATACGTAACGGACCATTGGAATATTTAACAAGAGATTAAAGATATAATATTATCTGAACTTTTGTTTCGTCGAAGTAAACAAAGGCTGCCGAATCACACGGCCCCAGCCACTTGCTGAGGACCATGCCACTGTTTAACAAACTTTTAGATGATGAAAGCCTGAGATTTCATCAAACCAAAAATGGCCATCTGCAGCACTAACAGTTTTCTTCTCCATTGGTCTGTCCATATTATCATTTCAATATCACTCAAACTCCCAGCGGGAAGTGCTTTATCCTTCAAATTCCCGAGCTTCAGCAATGGCATCACAAACATAACTTATGAGAGAGCTTACCTTCAAGATCAAGTTATTCTACTAGCAGCGAGGAATGGAATGTACGGTCGGATGTTTGGTCGTGCCACATACTATAAACCGATGCGCCTTTGGGACAAAGCCACGGGAAATCTTGCGGATTTCACCACCCATTTCTCTTTTGTTATTGATTCTGAGCAAAGACCCACGTATGGAGATGGGCTCGCCTTCTTTCTTGCGCCTCAAGGTTCCAGGCTTCCTATGAAAGCCACAAGAGGAGGGTCTCTTGGTCTTGCGAATGACGATGAGACATTAAATTCAACATCCAATCCATTCGTTGCAGTCGAATTTGATATTTACAACGACGATTACGATCCACCCGGTGACCATGTAGGTGTTAATATCAACTCTATGAGGTCTTCGAATAATGTAACGTGGTTGAGTGATATCAGAAATGGGAGAGTGAGTGAAGCTTGGATCAGTTACAATTCTAACACGCAAAATTTGAGTGTTGACTTTACTGGTTTTAGAGATAATAACACAGTAAATCAACATCTTGATTACAAGGTCGATTTGAAGCTCTACTTACCTGAATTTATTACTTTTGGCTTCTCAGCAGCGACAGGAAATGCAACTGCAAGACATACTACAAACTCGTGGGAGTTTAGTTCGAGCTTAGAAGTCGACGATGTCATTCATTCTAGAAGGAGAAAAAGCAAAACAGGACTGGCCTTGGGACTCGGAATTGGTGGAGGCATTTTGGTTGCTGCAGGGTTTGTTTTAGCTTGGCTTGCCGGAATTCGTAAGAAGAAAAATGGGGAGAATGATTATATGGGTGATGAATTGGTGGCATGGACAGGCCCAAACAAATTTTCGTACAAGGAATTGGCTCGGGCAACAAATAATTTCAACAAGGAACAGAAGTTAGGACAGGGAGGATTTGGTGGCGTTTATAAAGGATTACTGAGGGAAACCAACTCTTATGTTGCAGTTAAGAGGGTGTCCGAAGGGTCTAAACAAGGGATAAAGGAGTATGCAACCGAAGTGAAAATCATTAGCAGATTAAGGCATCGGAATTTGGTGCAACTTCTGGGCTGGTGCCACGAGAATAACAAACTTCTGCTTGTTTATGAATATATGCCTAATGGCAGCTTAGACACTCATCTGTTCAAGGAGAATAGCCCGTTAACATGGGAAGTAAGATATAAAATTGCGCAGGACTTGGCTTTAGCAATGCTTTACCTGCACGAAGAATGGGAACAATGTGTCCTACATAGGGATATCAAGTCAAGCAACATTATGTTAGATTCAAATTTCAATGCTAAGCTTGGAGATTTTGGATTAGCTAGACTCGTTGACCATGAAAAAGGGTCACAAGTCACTGGTTTTGCTGGAACCGTGGGTTACATGGCTCCTGAATGTCTCACTGCGGCAAGTAAGGCTAGCAAGGAATCGGATGTTTTCAGCTTTGGAGTAGTTGCATTGGAAATTGCATGTGGGAGGAGATCTGTAGAACACAAATATGAGGAGGATCAGGTTTCATTGGTACCTTGGGTTTGGGAGTTGTACGGAAATAAAAGGCTTCTTGATGTTGCAGACAAGAAATTGCGTATGAATTTCAACCTAAAACAGATGGAGTGTTTGATGATTGTTGGATTGTGGTGTGCCCATCCTGTTCGCACTCGAAGGCCCTCTATAAAGCAAGCTTTACAAGTTCTTAATTTTAAATTACCTTTGCCAAATCTTCCACCAAAGATGCCTACTCCAAGATATGATACACCCACAACTCCTATAATAAATTCATGTAGTGAATCATCCATGTCTTCTTCTTTATCTTTGACTCTCAATCGGTAAATTAGCTTATAAATTTTATTGTAAGAATATTGAAGACTTTTAATTTTCTTGCAATATTTACAAGTTTTATGTTGAAAATGTGTGATATTATGAATTAATTGATAAATTCTCTAAAAGTTTTGTTATATATCGATGAATCTCAAGTTTTTTATTTACTCTTTGAGCTTTTCGATTAGGATATTTGCCCATGGCCCCATGCTAACAAATTAAATTTCGCATAGGCAATGATTTATATAGCCCCTAAATATCACTCTCTTTTCTTTATGTGGCCGCCATGATTTATGTATTTGCTTTATGTGGCCGCCATGATTTATATAGCCCCTAAATATCACTCTCTTTTCTTACTTCATTTTGTCACATACATGCCAAATTAAATTCATCCCTTAAGCCATAAATATTGACAGATATAAAATATACTCATTGCATTGATGTACATGCATGTGAGACTGGGACCATAAGGTCCCCTTAGCAAATAAAGTTGGTTCACATAGCATTGATCCCACGAGTTTGATCGAACAAACTCTAGCGCACACAGCACATCTATTATATTATTTCATATCAACATGGTGTTGATATATATAATTGATGAAATTAATTAGCTACTAATAATTTCACTGTATAAGTTATGAGCAAAGCAGTCTTTTCAAAGTTTCTAAGGAAAAATATTAAATGCTTCTGTTAACAAGAATATTTTTGTAAAGAGTTAGATTACACATGCATTTTTAAAATAATTTAATTTTATAGATTGATGTGATATTATTAAATAATTTTATATTACCAATTTAAAAATATAATTAAAAATTTTTAATTCATTCTTCCAATTATATAATATAATATTATTTGGTATAGTTATAGAAACAAATAAGTGTAGCGTTATTATTCTTTTATAAACATATTATTGGGAACTGGAATGTTTGATTACTTTTAAAAATTAATTTTCATTTAAAATAGAGTAAAAACAATATAAAAATCAAGAATACCTTATAATAGTAAGTCATTTAAATTCCCAAATGTGAAACAATTACATGAGGAAGTGAAAAATTGACTAAACACAATAAGCACAGATATTGTAGTTATAGCATACGATTGTGTCATGGTCTTAGAATCATTAGAACATTCTTGCACGATTTAGAATGAGATCGGTGGGAAAGATCTCTTAGATAGGATTTGTGCCATTATTGGAAATTAAAATGGCCTCCAGCACAACAATAAAAGACCTATCATAGTAAAATTTGTTGTAAAAGTGACAACTTAGTAGTGTGGGGCATCTTCATAGCGGGACCACGTTTTGATGTCACTATGTATATATACTGAAACTTAAAACAGATGGATGCTAACAAACCATTTGTGGTTATGTCCGGTGGAATATTGCAAATGATGTTGAATTAAGGCCTAATAATATTATAATCATGATTTTTTTAGGTGAAGAAAACCCAAATGTTTTTTAAAATTTATTTTTGTTTAAAAATAATATAAAAGTCAAGATATTCAATAAAATTAACTTATTTAAATTTCCAAATTAATGTGAAAACATAACATGACGACGAAGAAAATAATTGACCATAACAATTGCTCATCTTGTAGTTATATTGACTGATAGGTGTCTATTTATGTATCATTTTTATATCAATTCATCTATGTTTCTTTGCTATAATCCTCGGTATTTTTATGTTTTTGTATGGTTTTGATGTTTGGAGGAGTTTTGGAGGAACTTGCACCAAAGTGAAGTAAAACCCTTCATTTTCACCTCTGCTAGTCAACCATCTTCTCGGATTTAATTGTATTGATATACAATGAGCAGGATAATATGTTATATACCGTTGAAAAGCTCTCGAAGTCTATTTTCTAGAGAAATTTACGGTTCAAAAATCCATTCAGTGTACCGAAAGTTATAATCAAAACAGTGTGAGAAGTGTAGAAATGTAATTCCACAAATCACTGTAGCATGTATAATACGGGACACTGTAGCAGGTTATTGTAGCAGAGTATTTAAACACATTTTAGGGTTTTATTTTCATAACTTGAAGAGGGGAGAACGTGGTGGAGGCTGCAGCTCTGGAATTCTTTCATCTCTTGAGTTCTTGAAGGAGAAAGGAAGCTTGGAAAGAGGAAGAACTACAATCCAAAGAGAATTACATCAAATTTGCTAAGTTTTTCCCTTCCCTTTCATTTTCTGGAATGTCTCCATGTTGTATTGTATTTACCACGTTCTTAAGCATGTGTAACTGAATCTGAATTGGTTGAGGGTGATTTCAAAGCCCCTGATATGGTTTTTGTAAGTTGATTGTGTAAGCAATTGTTATCCAATTCTCTAATTGAAGTTGCTTGTATTCTCCCATATTTAATGCTTATGATTGCTTGCTGATTGTATTTGAGTGGCCAACTGAATATAATCTGGTTGTGATTTATTGCTAGACTAGAAATCTTGATCCGTAATTGTCTTGAACTTCTAATCATTAGTAGCAAAATTGTGATCAGAGATTGCAATTGGAGAATACAACCTAAGTTAAATAATCCGAGCTTGTGTGATTATTGATTAGATCAACCTATCTTTCTTATCATAATGCATCCATTGAATTAAATTTAGAGAGCTTGTTCTAGGTTGTTTAATGGATAGAGATTAAATAAAGAGCTTGTTTTATTAACAACAAAGTAAGGAAAGATTGGGATAACAGAGCTTGTTGTTATCTACGGTTGATAATTTCAAAGGTGTAATTGGATGACAATTCTATGATTAATTCGCAAATCCATATCTTGTGGCAGAGAATGATCCCTTAACCAGATTTCCGTCAGTGATTAATTCTCACTTCAATTAAGTTAGCATTGTGTTATTCTTTACTTGCATTAATATTTTATCTAGTTAATCAATCAACAAAAACCCCCCGTTTATTCTGTTTTTGCTGTAAAATAACAAATTCAATTAGAATCAATCCTCGTGGGAACGATATTTTACTTATCATTTTATTACTTGTGCGACTAGTATATTTGCTAGTTTCGAATGCATCATTGACTGTTTCGTAGTCTTGGTATAATTCGAGTCATTCTTCCAAGAATTATTAAACTGAGGTAGACGTACTGGTAGATAGTTCTACATTACGTAGGATGTACTGGAACATCTGCTAGTTTAGTAATTATTAGATTGAGAGGGGAAGGAATTGAACTTGCACTGCTACAGCTTACATGAATTTATTGTAATTATAATAACTGAGTAGTGTGGCTCATCTTCGTATCGAACTTTCATTTTGTAATATTAGCCAAAATAAAGTGTTTGTCATCTTGCTTGTATTATATATACTAAAAATAGAAGCATCTTCCATTCACACTTTGGTCTTATCCCTCTAATTTCGATCCTGTTTCCTCCTTCTTTCTCGTGCTTCGAGTCATCAACTTGCCTTACTTATTGACTTCTTGTAAATATTTAGTGCAAGCAGCCAATAAAATATTTTAATAATTAAAAATTTTGAGTTCATATTATAGTCTATAATTTATTTTGGTAAATAAAGGCTGCTCGGCCGCTAGCCGCTGCTGGAGACCTTGAAAATATCATCTATATATGTAAATACATAGATGGAAGCCTGAAATTTGTGAAGCCATCCTTCCTCCCAAAAATGGCCAACTGCTACTGCAATCTCCTCCATTTCTTTGTCATCATCTTGTTATCTCCAAAAATCCTACCAGCATGTGCTTTGTCCTTCAACTTTTCCAGCTTCAGTGATGATAACCCTAACATAACCTATGAGAGATCCTACCCACAAGACCAAGTTATTCTACTGGCCTCAGGAACTGCGATGCTTGGTCGGGCAACATACTATAAACCAATGCGCCTTTGGGACAAAGCCACCGGAAATCTCACAGACTTCGCCACTCATTTCACTTTTGTTATTGATTCCAACAATAGAAGTGCATATGGAGATGGGCTCACTTTCTTTCTTGCTCCTGAAGGCGCAAGGATTCCTCCTAATACCACGAGAGGAGGGTCTCTTGGTCTTACGGCAGATAATGCACGATTGAATTCATCATCCAATCCATTCGTTGCAGTTGAATTTGATATCTACGACAACTATTACGATCCAATTGAAGACCATGTAGGTATCAATATCAATTCTATGGCATCTTTGACTAATATCACATGGTGGGATGATGTCAGAAATGGGCGACTGAATGAAGCATGGATCAGTTACAATTCTAGTACGCAAAAATTAAGTGTTGACTTCACTGGTTTTAGAAATAATAACACAGTGATTCAGCAGCTTGATTATAAAGTCGATTTGAGACTTTATTTGCCTGAGTTCGTTACTTTTGGCTTCTCGGCGGCGTCTGGAAATGAAACTGCAACACACACTATTAACTCGTGGGGTTTCAGTTCGAGATTGGAAGTTGATGACAGCTCAAATACTAGTCCTGTCTCCGGGAGTGGGAGAAAAAGCAAGGCGGGACTGGCCTTGGGGTTGAGTATTGGTGGAGGTGTTCTAGTAGCTGCAGCGTTGGTTTTGGTTTGGTTTTATGGAATTGGTAGGAAGGGAAATGGGGGCAATGAAGAAAACGTTCAGAGCATCAAGGAGTACATGGATGATGAATTTGAAAATGGAACACTGCCCAAGAAATTTTCGTACAAGGAATTGGCTCGAGCAACCAACAATTTCGACAAAGAACAGAAGTTAGGTAAGGGAGCTTTTGGTGGGGTTTACAAAGGATTATTGAGGGACACCAACTCTTATGTTGCCGTTAAGAGGGTGTCCAAAGAGTCTAGACAAGGGATAAAGGAGTATGCAACTGAAGTGAAGATCATTAGCAGATTGAGGCACAGAAATTTGGTGCAGCTTCTAGGCTGGTGCCACGAGAATAACAAACTTCTACTTGTTTACGAATTTATGCCTAATGGCAGCTTAGATTTCCATTTGTTCAAGAAAAATAGTCTGTTGCCGTGGGAGGTAAGGTATAGAATTGCTCGGGAGTTGGCTTTGGCATTACTATACCTGCACGAAGAATGGGAGCAATGTGTACTGCATCGTGATATCAAATCAAGCAACATTATGTTAGATTCAAATTTCAATGTTAAGCTTGGAGATTTTGGATTAGCTCGACTAGTTGATCATGATAAAGGATCGCAAACAACGGCTTTGGCAGGAACCATGGGTTACATGGCTCCTGAATGTCTTACTGTGGCAAGCAAGGCTAGTAAGGAATCAGATATTTTTAGCTTCGGAGTTGTTGCATTGGAAATTGCATGTGGTCGAAGATCAATAGAACAAAATTATGCGGATGATCAAGTTTCACTGGTACCTTGGGTTTGGGATTCGTATGGAAATGAAAGGCTTCTTGATGTAGCTGACAAGAAATTGTGTAATAATTTTGACATACAACAACTGGAGTGTTTGATAATCGTGGGACTCTGGTGTGCTCATCCCGATCGTAACCTAAGACCCTCATCCCATTGCCAAATCTTCCACCAAAGATGCCTATTCCAAAGTATGATGCGATCACCACTCCTATTATACATTTATGTTCTGAATCTTCCATGTCGTGCTCTTTATCTTTGACTCTTCCTCGATAAATTGATTTGTAAATGTTATAGTAGGAATATAAATGTTGTCCGAATGTAGTATTTACAAATGAATTGTATGATGTACGTCAAAATATTTATATTTTAAAGATTTTCGAGAATTTTTATTTGCAATAGAATATTGCCATCATTTTCTTAATTCAATTAGGATGTAGAATTTATTAGTAATATTTTGTTTCCTTGTTTATTTTTAATTTTTCTTAGGTCTTTCATCACTATAAAAAGGGTGTTGATTGTTATGTTTTATAAGCTTGGTATATAAATTAATAAAATTAGTTTGTCCACTATTTACTCTTTCTTTTTTTACTCTTCTTCTCTCCCTTATTTTTTAATTCTCCCTGTTCTATCTCTCTTTCAATCTATCTATTAGTTTTGGCTCACAAATTCTAGTTGACTATGGTGTCAGACTTGGGGACTCGCACTCCTACTCAAGGAGGATTGTGCTCTTGTGGAACCTGGCAAAGATGTTGCGCTTCTACACAAGGTGAGTTGTGCCGCTGCGCAACGACGGAAAAAGACACTTCATCTTCAAGCACAGACCTTATGCTCCTGCGCAAGGCACATTGCACCGCTGTGCCAATGGTGGTAACTGTACACGACCAGGATACTATTTAAAGGCTTTCTTTTTTATATGAGAGAGAACTTCTGAATATTCTCTTGTACAGATTCTAGGGAAATACAAAGGACCAAGAAAGCGTGTTTTGTTAGTGAGAGAGAATATTGTAATACCTTGTAATCCATTTTTCTTCATAGTAAAATTCTTCTGCAGCCTTTCCAATGGATGTAGGTTCTCCTTGAATTGAACCACTTAAAACTTGGTGTTCTTTCTCTTGTGTTTTACTTGCTTGATTGCCTGTTATGTTGCCTTGATATCTCTATTGTGCTTTGTTATTGCTTGATTCTTGGGTGGAATTGGTTAGCAAAGATCCTTGGTTTCACAATAATATGGTATTAGAGCCTTGATTTTTTGGCTCATTTTCGCATGCAACTAGTTTGTGAAAATTCCTAGGTGAGAAGCAATAGTTGGAACAAAATTTGAAATAGATAAGTTTGATGGCAAGAGCGATTTTGGTCTTTGAAAGAAGAAGATGATAGCAATTCTTGTGCAGTAGAAGTACGCGAACGCTCTTGAAAGTAAAACTGTCCTTGAAGAAGATCTGTCTAAGGACGAGAAAGATGAGATCATGGAGACAACCTATAGCACTCTTATACTTTACCTAGCAAATAATGTTCTATGGCAAATCGATGGAGAGGATACTACTACAAAGGTTTGGCTAAAACTTGAATATTTGTATATGACTAAATCATTGTCTAATAAGATTAATCTTAAAGAGCAACCGTTTGGGTTCAAAATAGACCCATCTAAGACACTAGAAGATAATCTTAATGTCTTTAAAAAGATTGTAGTTGACCTTGACAATGTTGATGAGAATATTAGTAACGAAAACCAGGCAGTTATACTTTTGAACTATCTACCAAATAATTTCAAGGAGGTTGAATCTGCTATTAAATATGACATAGATAGTCTTGATTTTGATGATGTTCTTGGGGTTCTTCAATCTAGGGAGCTTGAGATTAGGACTGAGAGAAAGACTGAAAATAATGGAGAGGGTTTGATAACAAAAGCGTAAGGACAAGTCAATATCGAAGTCTAAATTCAAGCAAGGGAAGAGATGTTATCACTGTGAAAAGGAGGGTCATTTAAGGCGTAATTGTCCTGATTGGAAAAATAAAAAGGAGAAAGCAGTTGAAGATGTTGATGCAGCTATGGCATCAACATCTAACTATGAAGGTGCATAGGTCTTGATAATGTTAGACACGAGATCTTATGGTGAATGAATTCTCGATTCAGGCTGCACATACCACGTGTCATAAAAATGAATTTTTTTTGCTTTTTATCAGTCTGTTGATAGGGGGAAAGTTCTAATAGGGACTAATCTAACTTATGATCTTAAAGGAAGTGAGGCAAGTTCCTGGGTTAAAAAGGAACTTGATTTCCTTGGGCACATTGGATAAAACAAGTTGTGAATACAAGGCATTGTCTGGGATGCTGCATGTGCCAAAGGGAGCACTGGTTGTCATGAAAGCTAAGATTCATAATGGCTTATATGTGTTTGTAATGGGAGGTTTTAACTACTAAACTAGCAATCATAAAAGCATATGATAGTGATAAAACCAAGCTTTGACATTAAAGGCTTGGTCATATCAATGAGAGACGTTTGAAGGAGTTAAGTTGTCAAGGGTTGTTATGTGGTGATCAAGTGGGTAAGCTTGAGTTTTGCGAGCACTATGTCTTTGGGAAGTAATGTCGACTACGTTTCTCAATGGATGTTCATACCATAAAGTGTACTCTTAATTATGTGCATTCAAATCCATAGGATTTAGCTAACAAGCCTTCACATGGTGGTAACAGGTATTTCTTGCCCTCGATTGATGATTATTCTAGGAAGGTGTGAATTTACTTGTTGAAACATAAGAATAACGCTTTTAAAAAGTATAGGCTATGGAAAAAGCTTGTAGAAAACTCAAACCAGTAAAAGTGTGAAAAGACTTAGGATAGATAATGGGCTTGAGTTTTGTAGTCATGAGTTTGAATCTTATTGTAAAGACCATGGGATTGTGAGGCATAAAATAGTTAGGCATACCCCCCAACAAAATGGCTTAGCCGAGAGAATAAATAAGACTTTGGTAGAGAGAGTTAGGTGTGTGCTTTTTAATATAGGAGTAAGAAAACAGTTATGGGTAGAAGCTATGAGTAATGCAGCTTATTTAGTAAATAGAAGTCATTCTACAACTATTGATTACAAAACACTCGAAGAGATATGGTGTTGTTGAGCAGTCAGTTATGACAACTTGAGAGCGTTTGGCTGCACAACATATGCACATGTGAATGATAGGAAGTTAGAGCCTAGAGCATTGAAATGTATCTTTGTTGGCTACCCTGAAGGTACAAAAGGCTATAGATTATGGTACAAGGCTTAGGGAGTATCAAAATCTATTATCAGTAGAGATGTTGTCTTCAATGAAGATAAAATTCCAGGATTAGTTATGTAGCATGGTAGAGTTTTTAGGATAGACAAATCTGAGGCAATTTGTTCAGAGTTGCAGATTGTTGGTTTTGAAGTGGAGCTTGTAAGCGTTGTTCGTCAGCAAGTAATTGAGAATGTGCCTGAAGTTGAGCAAGTATAACCACCGTAGCCAGATTATAGACTAGTGAGGGATAGAGAAAGGAGGCAGATCAAACCTCCAACAAGGTATAGGTACTCTGACTTTGTGGCTTATGCTTTAAATACGACTGATGTGATTGATGGAAACAAACCACTTACATACCTTGAGGTCGTCAGTTGTGATGAGTCCATCCAGTGAAAAGATGCAATGTTAAATGAGATTAATTCTTTAAATAAGAATAAGACATGGGAGATTGTAGAGAAGCCTAAAAAACAAAAGCTTGTTAGTTGTAAATGGATATTCAAACGAACGAAAGGGTTATCAGGTGAGAAGCCTAGATACAAGGCTAGGCTAGTGGCAAAGGGGTTTTCACAGCATAAGGGGATTGATTATAATGAGATCTTCTCTCCTATAGTAAAACACATGTCAATCAGGGTCATTCTATCACTTGTGGCATGTTTTGATCTTGAGCTTGAGCATATGGATGTCAACACTATGCTCTTGCATGGTGAGTCAAAAGAGAAGATCTACATGAGCCAGCTTGAGGGATATTAAACTTTTAGCTAGAGAACATTATGTTTGTTTATTGAGGAAATCCTTGTATGGTTTGAAGCAAAGTCCAAGGCAATGGTATCTGCGATTTGATGCATTTATAGTGAGTAAGGGTTCTTAAGGAATTCCTATGATAGTTATATTTACTATAGAGGGACTACATGTTAGGATATGGTATACCTGCTCTTTTAAAATGATGATATGCTTATAGCCAGTAAAACAATCTCAAAAGTTCAAGATTTGAAGGAGGTACTACAAACTGAGTTTGATATGAAAGACTACGGGAAGGTTAAGAGGATATTAGGGATGAAAATTCACAGAGATAGAGACAAAGGTACACTCTTCTTGTCTCAGAAAAACTATCTTAAAAAAGTCATGCATTGATTTAACATGAGTGGTACAAAGGCTGTTCGTGTATCTTTGACAACGTATTTTAGACTCTTATCTGAGTTGTGTCTAAGACAAATGAGGAAAAACTTTAAATGGACAGATTTCATATGCGAAAGCAATAGGGAGTGTCGTGTACTTGATGGTGTACTCTTGTCCAGATATTGCACAGCTTATGTCAGTTGTTGGCAAGTTTATGACAAATCTAGATAAAGTTCATTAGCAAGCAGTAAAATGGTTACTGAGATACTTGACAGGATCAATCAGTAGAGGATTGATGTTTGATAAAATATAACAAGAAAGAATAGTTTTGGAGGGCTTCGTTGATGCAGATTATGTAGAGGATCTTGATAAAATAAGGTCTCAAACAAGTTATGTGTTCATATTGTTGACCTAGGTATAGCAACCCAAGAGGGGGGTGAATTGGGTTTTTATTTATAAAAACAGATTTATAAAACTTTTCTTGAAAGATCAAAATTAGTTCACTCTTTCTTTGAGAATAAAGGTGAAGAAGATGAAATTAGAAGTTGTCTAAAATGCAATCAAGAGAATAATAATAATAAACAATCACAAGTGCAAGTAAATATAAAAAGGATAGAGATAGAGAGAGTGCAAACTCAATTTACGTGGTTCAGCAAACCTTGCCTACGTCCACAGGCTCCTAGCTTCTCCACAAGCTAGGCTTTCCACTAAGTTGTAAAATTCGTTACAACTTGCTTGATGAACAACCTCAACAAGACTTTTTCCTTCAACCCTTGATAACACCACACCAAGAGTTCTTTACAACTTGCTTAATGAATAACCTCACCAAGGCTTCTTCCTTCAACCCTTGATAACACCACACCAAGAGTTCTCTCAATTGTTTATCTCTTAATAACAACACACCAACAGGTCTCTCAATTGTTTAATTATTGATAACACCACACCAAGAGTTCTCTCATGGATAACTATTATCCTTTCCAAGAATGATCTCACTCTCACCACAATACAAGAACAAAGAAAATTTTTTACAACAAAAGTACAACTCTCTTCGAAGAGTAGATAAAGAATATAAAAGCTCTCTAAACTTGATATTTCTGTTTTTTGTTGCTTGATGGATTCTTATTGAATGCATGGGAGAAGGGCTCCTTTTATAGGCAAATGAGATGAACTTAATCAAGTGAAGCCACCAACTCCAAATTTTCTGCCCGCCATAAAAACCTTAATTTTGTCAGCCATTTTTGTCAATATTCTGTTTGAATTTTGAAAATCTGCAAAACATAAAAGATCTGCATATTTGAATAAGATTTCCAACACATTAAGAATCAAGTCATTTGGATATCTCTATCTCAAGATATGGACAAAAGACCATTTGGTGCTCATGTCAACTGATTTTTCTTCCTTGTGTTAGTCCATCGAATTGAATGATGATTATGTCGGCCTTCCATTTGAAATTTGAATTTCTTCAAAATATAAAAGATCTGTGTATTTGAATAAGATTTCCAAAAAATTAAGAATCAAGTCATTTGGATATCTCCATCTCATGACATGGATAAAAGACCATTCAGAGTTCATGTTAGTTGATTTTTCTTCCTTGTGTCAGTCCACCGACTTGCATGATGATTATGTCCACCTTTCATTGAAAATTTGAATTTCTTTAAAACATATAAAATGTTATTAATTGAGTAAGCTTTATAAAGGCTCAAGATCACATCATTTGGACATTTATAGAGAAATATATGACCAATTGATTGAACATTGCTCACGTGTCACATTCCTTGAGTCAAACCTTGTTCTTAAACTTTGGTGTCTTTAACATGTAGTCTTGTCCTTAGCTCTAATACTTCATTTTAATAAGCCTCTTCTTGATTTTACAAATATTTGATTGATCTTATTCTTGCACATAAATAAACATATTAGTAATACCTCAATGAATCAATGTGTATTGTTATCATCAAAATTATCATGTAACCTTAGGGCTAACACACATTTGGTGAAGGATGTGTTAGTTGGAAAACTCAATTACAGTCCATTGTTGCTTTATCAACTACAAAGTCTGAATATACAACTGTTACTATAACTATAAAGGAAGCTTTATGGTTAATGGGTTTGGTAGTCGAACTTGGGGTGTTACAAAAGTCTATGACTGTGTTTTGTGATAGTCAAAGTGCTATACATCTAACAAATAATTAAATGAATCATGAATGTACTAAGCACATTGATGCAAGATTGCATTTTGTTTGTAATGTTATAGCAAAAGTGCCTATAAAAGTGGAAAAGATTCTTATGAAAGATAATGCAACAGATATGGCTACGAGGGCAATACCATTGAGTAAGTTCTTGCATTGTTTGGATTTGTTAAAGGTCTAGGATGAGGTTCATTGATGAGTTCTATTGAGAGAAGACAGCAGTATGTTACAGAGATGAAGGATTTGAGATCCAAGGTTAGGGTTAGGCATTTTCAACTGACCTGATCGGGTTTACCTGACCCAAGTCAGGTAAGGTTGGGTATATAAGTTAATGAAACCGAAAATCGGGTAAGAAATAGGAGACCCGATCAAATTCAGGTAAGTATCAGGTATAATGACTAAAACTTGACCCAGACCTGACCCAATCAATTATTTTTTAAAAAAAATTCTATTGTATACGTGTTAAAATTTCAGTGGATGTTGAATGTTGTTATCGTGAACTCACCCACGCTGAATCATCAATATATAACGCTTTCTTTCTCAGTTACCCTAGGCCCGTTTTATATTATTTGAAATCCTAATCATTAGTAATCATAACCTAACCGCCTCCCATAATCCCATTTCTCTCTTTGGAACCCCCATGGTTGCTACCTCCCTATCACAGCTACGATGTCAACTGCAAATGCTTGTTGTGCTACTCGTCTGAACTGATTTTGCTCGATGTTATCGGCTATTTGTTCCTCTCACCATCATTGTCACTGTCACTAACTCGTCGCCACCTCTGTTCCTCTAACCACCGCCAGCTGTTTCTTACTTCACCACCACTGTAGTTGACAATCGTCTGTTTGAGTAATTTGTTATGTTATTTGTGTTGTTGATTTGTTTATTGCCTAATTTTAGTAATTTGTTGTAATTTCATTTTGTTTCGTTTTGTATCATTTGTTGGTTCGTATTTCATAATATAACCACAACTAATTTTTTTTTTCTAATGCAACAGTCCTAGCCACTAGCCAGACTTTTAAACATAAGGAACACGCATCATCTAATTGGACAAGGATCCCCTCTTCATCTCATTTTTACTCTTTTTTTTTATTACAAAGAGGTTATTGATGGTTATAGAAAATGAATTAATGAAAAGAGAGGATAAATGTATGCATCACAATCATCTATCAACATAAAAATCCACATGTCAATAGATCCTTAAATTTTGAGGTAAATTTAGGAGAATAGGGGATCTTAATTCCTTGTAATTACAGCATACTACTATCTTGTCGAACAAGAATCCTTTCATCATCATATTTTTGTCTTAACCTTTAGAGGTCTAATGATAAATATGGAGATTGCAATATTAAAGGGTCAAGACTTATTTACTTCAATTGTTACCCTATTAAAAACCAAAATAGTGCCACTTTTGTTTTCCCTAAATTTAATGTGTTGTATTTTCACTCATCTTCTACAATAAAACCGCAAAACTTCAAGATTAGATTACTATATGAATGTTATTTCTTTATCTTCTGTCTTGCAAACATAATTTTTGCAGTTTCACTAATTTCAAATATTCAAGCACCTTTTAAGAATTTGATTTTTTTTCATTACGATTCATACTAACTAAATAATTTTTCTTAACCAAATAATTCATTTTTGGCATTCTTGCGCCCTAAAATTAAGATCATTATCATTCTTGTCCATTCTCAAAAGTTTTCAACAAATAAAAAGCTTAAAAGTAGCGTAGATATTTTCCATATAGATTTTAAGAATAATAGCTATTATATTTTTTAGTAAACTCAATTTCCAATCATGTGGATACATATATGAAAAATAAGAAGAAAATGAAATCTAATTTGAATGTAACTTTAAATTTGGAGTTATCAATTTAAATTCCAACGTTGAAGTCTTCAAAATTTTGAACTCTTACATTTTACATTTGTTTGGGAAGAAATTGTGTGAAAGTAGAAGACATTAAATTTAGCGAAATAAAAATGGTAATATTTTGGTTTTTAATCTAAGAAAAAATTTGAAGTAAATAAATATTAACACTTTAAAATTGTAATTATCATTTGTCATTAGATTCTTAAGAACTAAGGGAAAGTAATGATGAGGAGTGCTTACTTGTCTATCGCGGTTTTGCTATAACTAAATTCACTCTTTCACGATTTAGAATGAGATGACGTGAAAGATCTTTTACATAGATTTTGCCACTATTGGAAATTAAAATGACCCTAAAAAAATCAATGACTTAATATAGTAAAATTTACAAATTTAGCAAGAGGGTGGAGACAGGTCATGTGGGAGCAACTTGTACGACAATAGCTTTTATGAATTTATTATTGAAATTGTGATTGGTTCATGGTGTCATTGGTATTGTGTTGTCCTTCTAATTTCTATCCTGTTTCCTCTTTATTTCTTGTCCTTGGAAGCTGTCATCAACTTGCTTGTCTCACTCATTGACCGTGTTATACGCAGTGCGTGCAAATAAAATATTTTGATAGGTTTATTATATTGTTTGAAACTCAGGTTGACTATGTAAATAAAGGCTGCTCAGCGTAGGCCACTAGTCACTCGCTGATTACGTACCTTGAAAATTATTTTCTATGCAAAATATATAGATGCATGAAAGCCCGGATTTTGTGAAACCAACTGAGCTACTACCTAAAAATGGCTATCTGCAAGTGCAATCTCCTTCACTTCTTTCTCATCATCATCTTGTTATTTCTAAAAATCCTACTGGCAAGTGCTTTATCCTTCAACCTTTCCAGCTTCAGTGGTGATAACACTAACATAACCTATGAGAGAGCGTACTGAGAAGACCACGTTATTCTAATAGCCTTAGGAACTGCGATGCCTGGTCGGGCCACATACTATAAACCAATGCGCCGTTGGGACAAAGCCACAAGAAATCTCACAGACTTCACCACCCATTTCACTTTTGTCGTTGATTCCAACAATAGAAGTGCATATGAAGATGGGCTCGCCTTCTTTCTTGCTCCTGAAGGTGCAAGGATTCCTCCAAATACCACGAGAGGATGGTCTCTTGGTCTTACAGCAGAAAATGCACGATTGGATTCATCATCCAATCCATTCGCTGCAGTTACCTAAAAGAAACAAGAACTGGCATTTTCTTTACGTAAAACTCAGCATACAAAAAACTAAGCATATATAGATAACTCTTTCAGTCAGATATAAGGTTGCAAACTGATCATGATTAAATAAAATATAACTGATCTTTAACTTTATAAACTGTTGGGTTACCATGGACAGCCCAAAACTTCACATTGGTATGATATTGTCCACTTTGGGCCCAAGCCCTCATGGATTTGCTTTTGAATTTTACCTAAAAGGCCTCATACCAATGGAATGCTTATCCACACTTATATGCTCATGATCTTCCCCATGTCTGGCCAATGTGGGACTTTGGTTGCACACCCAACAACCCCCCCCCAAACAAAGGACCATACTATTTTGTATATTTTTTTTCTTTTTTTTCGAGCCTCCCCTCAAATGATCATTCATTCGTTTTGCTTCATCGAGGCCTTTGTCTACCTCGAGAGGTTGCTCTATCCTTGTCACAGATCCTCATCGAGGCTTTTGTCTACCTCGAGAGCTTGCTCTATCCTTGTCACGGATCCGGGGGCTCACCACCTTTTTGGGTCTGAGAATTTTCATCACGTATTCTCCTGGTTAAGTTTGGGCCTAGGCGCTGATACCACCTATTGGGTTACCATAGACCATACAAAACTCTATATTGGTATGATATTGTCCACTTTGGGCCCAAGCTCTCATGGATTTGCTTTTGGATTCTACTCAAAAGGCCTCATACCAATGGAATGCTTGTCCATACTTATATGCCTATGATCTTCCCCATGTCTAGCCAATGTGGGACTTTGGTTGCACACCTAACCTAAACAAATAGATAAAGCATTATCAAATTAACTAGGAAAAGATGAAGCATTATCACGTTATCTGATCTTCACATTCGTTCAGCTACTTGGACAGGATGTCAATATCTTTAACATCCCCTCTCAAACATAGGGTGGAGCATTGGACAAACCGAGTTTGCCTTTGAGATAGTTCAACCGTGATGCTGGAAGTGTTTTAGTAAGACAATATGCAATTTGATCACAACTAGGAACATATCCGAACATCAGGAGACTTTTGAAGGACCATGTCACGAACAAAGTGAATCGCAACTTCAATATGTTTGGTACGGGCACTAAAATGGGGTTTGCAGCCAATGCACCAACACCTAGATTGTCACACCAAACAATAGGACAATGAGAGAGTAGAAGTTGAAGTTCCGTCATTAAAGAACAAAGACACTTAATTTCAGCTGTAAGAAGGGACAAAGCACGGTATTCAAACTCAGTGCTTGAACGGGCAACAACATGTTGCTTCTTAGAGGATCAAGAAATGAGATTTTCACCAAGGAAAACACAATAGCTATCAATAGAACAACAATCATCAACACTACATGCCCAGTCCGCATCAAAATATCCTATAACTTGTAAGGATGAACTAGATTTGAAGTGAAGTCCTCGAGTAGCAGTGTCTTTGA
This sequence comes from Boswellia sacra, assembly GCA_013180625.2. NCBI lineage: Eukaryota > Viridiplantae > Streptophyta > Magnoliopsida > Sapindales > Burseraceae > Boswellia > Boswellia sacra. Next base: position 297,639 of record SNVD02010312.1, on the reverse strand, counting down.
GGTAACGAAGGACCTATTTGACAACTTGCCAATAAACAAGTGTAGAAGCTTGAAGAAATTGACTGAGTTTATTCACAATGATTGTTATATCAGGCCATGTCAAGGTAAGATATTGGAGAGCACCTATTATACTTCGATAAATTGTTGGATTTTTTAACACCTCATCATCATGAGCAGAGAGAGACTGATTTGCTGGAGCTGGAGTTGCGCATGATTTAAGATGATCCAACCCAAGACGAAGTAGCAAGTCAGAAATGTATTTTGTTTGTGTAAGATACATTCTCGAACTATCACGGTAAAATTCAATACCAAGAAAATAATGTAGAGGGCCAAGATCCTTTAAAGCAAATTTTGAGTTGAGGTCATAGATTACTTGTTGTACCAAGTCCCACTACAAGAAAATAGGGCTTTTTGTGAAGCAAATTTTATGTCAATTTCCAGAAGAATGACAAGTAATTTCACCCTAAATTCGGTCAAACCCCATACATGTCATATTTTAAAAAGGCGGGATTAAATGTGTCATGACACAAGTTTTTAGTGTGACACATATTACCAACTATAAAAGAAAAAGAATAGAAACCCTAAGCATGTTTTATCTCTCTCGATTGCCTTCAGCCACAGTCAAATCCCATTTCGATTAATCAAGGTTTGTCATCATTTTCGTCATCTCATCTTCATCATAATCAAATCCAGTTTCGTCTTCATCATTTCCTAACGAGTTTCTTCTCTTAAAAACCAGTTTGAGTTCTTCAAGTATGATGTTATCTACTTCTTCATGACTTGCTCTCATCTCTCATTTTTTGTTTTATTTTTTTGCTTATGCGATTAATCCCTATCTACTTCCATGGGCTTGACTTGTAATGACAAGGAGAGCAAAAATCAGGTAGTTGTTCTAAGGACAAGGACAAGGAGGGGCAACGTGTTATGATTCTTCTTCTTCTTCTCAATCAAATCCCAACTCGATCGTTAGCATTCTGTCCACCAAGGTCCGCACAGCTTCCCTCTCCTTCAAGATCTCTCGATGCTCTTTCTTCGGTAGGATTTCTGTATCTATATCTCAAACAATCTTTCTATTTCTTACTCTATTCTGTTGTCTTGTTGGGGTTTGTTAGGGTTCTGTGGCTTTGATTGTGATTCTGATTTGGGATTTTTGGATCTTTTTTCGATCTAAGTTTTGTGTTGTCAATTGATCATTTGTGACATGGGTTTTTAAGGGTTTTTTATTTTTAGGCTTCTATGACTTTGTTTCAAATTTTCTTATCGTATAAACTTTGTTTTTTTTGTTTAGGTTTATTGCGTTGTTTTTGGATCAATTTGAAATTAGAAAAACAAAAAAAAAGTGATAAGATTGATAAGTTCTATGCGGTTTCGGAATCTGGTTTTGCTTTATTTTTGGTAATTATTTTGGATTTATATGTGTTGAGATAGTGTGTTTTTTTCGGGTTTTGTTGTTCATATTCAGATTGTGAACCTAAAAAAGTTTAAAATAGGATTTATAGTATACCTCAAATGTCTTTTGATCCTAGTAAGAAAGATACATCATTTCTTCGGTGTGATTTTGGTTTCATCCATCTTTCTCTATTCTGTCTTTTGGGACTTTGATATCTTTTGCATCGTTTACAAATAGTGGGTGGAGTCATTATATATTGAAATTAGTCCTTCTTGAGAGGCCTGTTGTATATATGTATTTCTAATATAGATTGATGTTGGATGCATGAAGGTCATTCGGGAATTTTTTTTAATTGGTGGGCTTAACTTGAATTAGTGGAAACTGTTGGTTCAATGTCTATTTATTTGTTTGTTTCTAGCTACCGAAGTTGATTAAAGCAAGTTGAATTATTAATTTGTTTCGTTAATGATGTGATGAATATATATATATATATATATTTATATATATATATATATATATATATATATATATATATAACGAATAATTGCTTTGATTGGGTGAATGGTTATTAAGAAACACAATTATTTGTTTCATTAATCAAGCATTGAAGTTGCTCAATGATGGATCTTTCAATATTCTTCTTTAAATTTTCAATGTAGGAAACACAATTTCCCAACCATTTGGTATTTTAATATGAGATTTTTGTCATTATAAAATTGTTTGCTGGTCTGTTATAGTCATTGGAGGTTTAATTTAAAAAATTTTCTCCTGAACTTGAACAGGTGGAGTCTGATGTCCAGATTCCTAGATCAGATTATGGTAAGGAACAAAAAAGTACGAATTTATATACTGACAATTATTCATTGTACTCGCTATAGATTAGTGTATTCACTTCCTGTTCTAATTTAAAAAAGTTTTACTTTCATAGATGACTGAATTGATTGAAACTGCTAGATACTGAAGTTCACAGCAAAAAATTTTTGAGGTAGAAACTTAAATTAAAACTGTTTGGATCTGTATGTGGAAACTAGCTTGCAGCTTTGGGATGAAATATTGAACGTTGGCTTCTTTATATATGGGATTTTGGTTTTCATTTCCCTTTACTACTAAACTACCCTTTTCCTAAGCTAGTGCCAGCAAATATGAATTATGGGCCTTTTAATTAAATATAGTCCTCAACCGTACGGATCTAGGAATGTTTTGTTTGGTGTACAGAGATTATAGATAATAAAGGTTGGGTACCTACCATGTTGCAAGAAAAATTACTAGAGTCCTAACCGTATCAAAAATTGGACATTTGGCTCTAGGAACATTGCTTATTCCAAAACTCTAATTTTGAAATAAAAAATTGTTGGTGAAATAACAATTTGACTTTATTGATATATGCTTTCAATATTTAGGAACATTGCTTATTGTTTTTAAGTTTTCTTAGTTGTTGGATCGGTGGCAAAGTGAAGGTAGGGCTGGGGACCTATAGCCCCTTGGCTTCCTGAAGATTGTAATCTTTCCTTTACAAAGAAGCATAATGACTCCTTCAAATAAATCTCTACTTATTAAGTATTTGTTTAGGTCTAGTGATCTAATTTGTCAGGACCCTTGAAACTTTGTAATGCTATTGAGTTGATTGGCAGTTTCTTGGCAACCTTTTTTTTAACCAAAAAAAAAAGAAAAAGAAAAAGAAAAAAATAAAGAGTAATAATATTTTTTAAAACATTTTTTATTTAAGGAAAATGAGAAAATGACCTACTTGTTATGTTCTGACATATCAGTAGTCTGATGGAAATCAAATAGTCTAATTGTTGGGAGCATAATTCATGTTTCTTTCTATATGAAAAGGAAATTGAGTTATATGAGCTACAAGAATATGAAGAAAAAATTCATATATATGATTTGAATTTGTCTCATTTTTGGCACTTCTTACTTAAAGTAAATTTTTGGCATCTAAATTGGGTAAGGTATGCTTCATAAAATAGTTAAGAAGGCTATCTTGATAAAATAGTTTCAAGAAAATAATAAGTTATTGGGATAAAGTTCTTTAGTTATAGTTATTTATAACAGATTATGAAGTTGGTTTATTTATAATATTGTTTAGTTATTTGCATGTTGATGATGCAATTTGTTACTGCCATTTGTTGAAAATTTGTACCGATTTATTTGTATGCCACACCTATTCGTTCTCTCTCTCTCTCTCTCTCTCTTCCCTTTTAACATTCACTTTCAACTTTGTAGATTTTGATTGTATAGCAAAGAATGAGACACATTATAATATAATGTTATAGTTAATTTAATGGAAAAAAAACAACCTAATATTATAACTTTTAAAGGTATAACTCTGCAAAAAGATATTGGATTATGAATTCTGGATAGCTTTTAAAGCGATAATTGAGTATGGTATACTCTATGGGCAAGAATTGTGGATGTCTTGCGTTGTTCGTCTATTTTTTTCTAGTGCCTTCCAAATAATGAAAAACTTGAAACTTTTAGAAGCTGTTGTCAGCTTCTTAGTTTATAATACCTTGATTTCTTTGCGACCTATTCTGTTAACTTTTTTTAAATTCTGAAGGGCTTTCTTATAACAAGAATTCAGGATAGGTTGAATTCCATTTTCATTGTTATTATTTTGCCAGGTCTAGTTGGAAAAAGAAGCATTTTTTTCTATAACTCTGTCACTATTATGTTGTTTGGTGCTGTGCTATCATATGATTAAGGTATAATAATCTCTTTCTACAATTTTATACCTGAATTTTTTTTTTGTTTAATTTCATAGGGACTAGATATGGATGTGCATGCATTTTTGTAGTTTTAGTTTGATCAAAACTGAAACTGATTGTGTTTATTATACTTTGACAAGAACTACAACTGCTTGCACATTTTGTTATTTTAGTTTCACCAGATCTAAAACTGTAGCAACTTTTTATTTCATTGTACTACTTTATCTTTTTCATTATTGATGTTATGAACCCTTGAGATGTTCATTTGTTATAATAGACTCCATGATACTGAGAAATTAGTGATGCATTAACTTCTCAATAGCTTGATTCAATATCAGAGATAATTTTGTAAAACTTATTTGTTGTATTTCCAGTAAATTTAGAAATAAATGAGCTTAAGATAAACATGAGCTAAGAAGAAATTCCAAAGAACACAAACTGGAAAACTGTGCATCAAGGTTTTAATTTGGCCACAAATAAAAATGAAAGGAACTTTAGAGTTTCATTCCTGATCATTCGTCTGAGCCCCTATACTCAAAATCTGAATGGGTACAATGTGTAGCAAAACGTGGAGTCACAGACCCAAAAAAAAGAAAAAAGAAATCAAAAAATGAGATGTTGAGTCTAAGAAATTACCAGATTATAAAGTTAAACATATTCTGAAACTTAAATAACTCTTATCTTTCTTTTAGTTTATGATGCTTAATTTGACTGAGTATTACTCTAGGTCATATACACTTGATAACTCTTTTTTCCAGTGTATGCGTATGATGTTTAAGTAGACTATATATTATTCTATCATATATATATTTCAATGCTTAACAAGAAATAACCATAAACTAAATTGCTAAGTTTATCCATAAACTAAATTGCTAAGTTTATTAAAAAAATAATTGTAACAAAGCAACCCTATCTGTTCAGTTTGTTACCAATTTGTGATGCAGAAGGCTTGAAGCTGCCTATATAGTGTAACAAAATTAATAATGAAGAGTTCATGTTACTAATAGTTCTGATTGAGTAGCCCTTTCCATTTCTGTTTGTGAAACACCACACCAGAGAGACTGAGAACAAGTTGGGAGTTCTTGGAATTTGCATTGTTGGTAAATGCATTTCTCTTATTTTGCATTTGCTTTGTTCTGTACATAAAATGCTTAATAAGTTGGATCAAATATGATTCGTTCGCAAGGGTCAATATTTTATTCACCATACAATACACTGACTAGCCTTTTAATAACTAAAGTAGTAGCAAGCAAGATTCGTTTTTACTTTGGTTTACTTATGCTAATCTAACCGATAGAGACTTAAATTGCTTTACTTAGAAACTCATTTTTTCTAGAATGCACAGCAAATCATTTATACATATTGGATGGGAATGGTAATGGTTGCGCCTTAATATTTTTTTTTTAATTATGGCAAGTTCAGTAGACAAAAAGAAGCAATTTTGACTAAATTCATCTTTATTATATTGTTTGGTGTTGTGCTGCCATATAACTGGGTACGTTTTGCTTTACAGATGAGAAAAAGCTTGCATTTTTTAATTTCTTTTGGACCATAACTACAACTACTTGCATTTTCCTTCAGAATAAAAATACATGCGTTTTGTTTAATCTGAAACTACTTGGTTTTTTCTTTAATTATTTAGCTTTACCAGAACTGAAAATACCTTTGCTTTTGTTATAGTTCAAATGACAGAATTGAAACTACTTACATTTTTGAACCAATCATTGCCACCATAACTCAAAGTGCTTACTTTTTTTTATGATTTAGCTTGACCAGATGTGAAACTACTTGCATTTTTTTTATTTGACTTTAACTAGAATTGAAACTGCTTACCACAAATGAAGCTTGTTGCATTATTGATAAGTTAATTTGACCATGTAACTTTAACTACTCATAATAAACATCAAACAATATGTTCATTCATATTTTAAATGATTTGTTACAATCATTTCGAGTTGTCATGGTGTTTTATTATTGTCTAAAATGGGTTGATGTTCGATGTGACGAAGATTGGGAGGATGAAATTATTTAATTTTTTTTCCTGTTATTATTATTATTGTTGTTTTCGGATTTGGATCTGTTTTTTCTTTTTGTTCTTTAAATGGAAATAATGATATGAATCTAGAAAGTAATTAGGCTACATGTTTCTAGAGGAAAAAAAAGGTTTGATTGAGAGAATTTCTGGTTGGATTGATTTTGATTTTTATTATTTTAAAATAACATATAAGAGTCTTAGTTAATGATATGTTAAAAAGTTACTAAAATTATGTTGGATGTGGAGTTGTAATTGGCGTTCACGTGTAAGGGATGAAAGATAGTGATGACATAGACTTTTGTTATTATTATTACGAATAGTTTACTTAGTCAAAGTCTTTTCATATTATATTGCTCTTGGCATGCTTTGAATTAAGTTACTACTAAGCTAGTTAATCAATCTCATCTTTCAATGACAATTTTTTTTTTATCTTAAGTTAATTGGTAGGCCTTTAGTTAGTTAGTTGTTGCCCAAAAAGTTGCGATCTTTCCTAGCAGAGGTAGTTTCTTGCTTCCTCTATCTCATTATTTTAAATGTTAATTCTTTTTTTTTTTAATTTTTAACTTATTGAACTGAATTCATGTTCGGTTTCAGATAGTGAAACTTAGGAAAAAGCTATTGAATTATATATTTTTAATCTAATTGTTGATTCAATTTTCAGGTATCTTCAGAAGTCTTTGCTTCATCTTGCAAAGAATATTCTATTTTTAAGGGTGTTCACTATGCTCAAAAGGTAATCATTAATCATCCATTGACCTTATTTTTGGATTATATATTTCTTATTGTATATGTCCATTTGCTTTACTTAGTATATGTCCAAATTTCTTTGACTAGCTTTGTCCTAGTGGGTTCAAGGTTTTTCAAATGCAGGTTTGATGGTTATTCGTCGTATCATTGGTAGTTTGAGCTGTTTATATCTTTTAATTTTCTAATTGTTGTCTGTGAATTGGTTGACAATTATTATGAATGGCTGTCTCCGGTTATTGTAGGATTGGGTATTATGTATTTTTAACTTGACTGGTTATTGTAGGACTAACACTTGATTGTTTATTTTGGTTTGAATTGACATATGCAAGTGCAGGATCAGCTCTGTTGGAATTCCGGGCGAGAGTGAATTGGGATCCTTATGGTGTTTTTGCCAATTGGAATCCAAATGACAACACTCCTTGCTCGTGGTCAGGTGTTCATTGTCTCAACGGTAAAGTTCAAATGCTGTAAGTTTTCTTCCTCTGTATTTCCCCACTAAGGCATACTCTATTACAAGTATTGCATTTAAAAATTCGATTCCTGTCATTCTTTCAATATATTTAGTAGTAATATTGGTTTTAGTAACAGAAGTTTTGATTTTGGAGATCTCTGTTGTACAAGTAAAATGGCAAATTATGTTATTGTCTCCTGCATATTTCTACTTGTAGGGATGTGAAAGAGCTGTATCTGGAAGGGACATTGGCACCAGAGCTTAGGAAGCTTAGTGAATTAAGATTTATGTAAGGGCTCACAATTTTGCTATGTCTTTGCAGCTAAAATTCACTTTTGCTTGTGCAGGAGATTTTTCTTATTAACATAGTTAATAACTGTTTCTTTAGTTCATGCACCTTTAGTTCACATTAATGTGAGGCATCAATTACTTTCATTACTTTCAGAAAATTTGAGCTCAAATTGGTAAGTTATAAATATTTATTATTTGGATACATTGTTTTTGCTATCTAGGTGTTCTTGTATATATATACACATAAAAAACCAGGTTTCTAAAACTAAAAAATATATAATATGTGTCGGCTTGAATTCTAAATTCAGGCCGACACATATTATATTTATACAAAGTTGCATGTCGGCCTAAAAATGACACATAAAAGTTACATAACATGATGTCGGCCAAAAAATAACACATATAATTTTTATGTGAAATGACACAAACGTCCTACCATTGTCACTTAGTGAATGACATTAGGTGTCACCTTGTGAGTGACGCGTCTTGTGTCGCTCTATAAATGACATATATTTGAATGTTGGCCAGAAAACGACACATATAATTTTTATGTGAAATGACACAAACGTCCTACCATTGTCACTCAGTGAATGACATTAGGTGCCACCTTGTGAGTGACACGTCTTGTGTCACTCTGTAAATGACATATATTTGAATGTTGGCCAGAAAACAACACATATAATTTTTATGTGAAATGACACAAATGTCCTACATGTGTCACTCAGTAAATGACATTAAATAGGTGTCACCTCGTGAGTGACACAATTTAATTATATGTGTTGTTTGTGGACTGACACTATATTTGTGTCACTTATTTAGGGACACATATTTGGTACAAACCGACATGTAATGACAAATATTTGATCCATACATGTCTGTTTCTGAATGACACATATGTTTGTGTCGGTTTGATCAAGTGACACGTATAGAAATATGTGACAGGTCAATTTATATCCTGTGAAAACCGACATATATATTGATATATGTTATTTTTTGGCCGACATAAAAGGCTTGTTTTGTTGTAGTGTCCTTGTTATTTCCAGTGATATTATCTACATAAACAAGTAGCAAAAGTACGGAGTACTTAACCTACAATAAAAAAGAGATGTATCAGAATAACAATTAGTAAAACCTCAAGGATTAAGAGATGCCTTCAGTTAACCAAGCTCACGGAGCTTGCTTGAGGCTATATAAGGCTTTGTGTAACTTGCAAATATGTGATGGCCTTGTCGGATCAATATACCCTTCAAGTTGAGAAATGTATAGATCTTCTTTGATAACACCATTAAGGAAGGCATTATTGACATCAATTTGGTACGCAAGCCAACTCAAGGTAACAGTAGGAGCAAGAACAAAAATGGATTGTGGGTGCTTTAACAACAGGACTAAATATTTCTTTAAAGTCTACTCCTAGTGTTTGATGAAACCCTTTCACCACAAGAGGTGCCTTATATCTCTCTATGCTACCATCGGGTTTAAACTTGAGCTTAAAAACCCATTTGTTGCCAATGATACTATAAGAGGGGGAGAATGGAACAAGTGGCCATGTCTTGTTGCGTTGGAGTGCTTGAAACTCGACATCCATTGCCTTTTTCCATTCAGGTCCTTGCATTGCCATTTTCACCAATAATGGTTCCTAAAGCAGTGAAGGAATCATATTGTCCAATGGTTGAGCAGCTCCAAAATAGGATTTTGGTTTAAAAATCATAGATTTGCCTTTAGTTGGCATCTCATGTGTGGGAATGTGAGGTATAGGTTTTCGTGGGTGTTTAGGTTTAGGTTGTAAGATTTGTTTGCTGGACTCAGTGGTAGTAAGGTGTTCGGGCTGAGATGTAGAATTGGTGGAATATTGCATAGAGATGATGTGTTTTTAAGATCTTCAGATTGGTCATTCTCGGTAGATATAGGTGAGGATGGGTTTGGGATATTGGAGCTTGGCTCTGCTGAATTATAACCTTGTGAATCTACCAATGCTTTGAGTGGCGATGGAGAAGATGTTTCCAGTAATGGTTCCTCTTCGGGAGAGCCTACAGATGAAAATGATCTCATAGTAGGAGAAGAAAACCAAGACATGATAACATTAGGTTGGTTAGAGGGGGATCCAGAGGATTTTGGTGAGAAAATGGATATGTAAGCAAACTCTTGTTCATTAAAGATGACATGTCGTGATATATAGATTCTTTCCGTTGAGGACAAACATCGATAACCTTTGTAAAATTCACTATACCCAAGAAAAACACATTTTGTAGTGTGAAATTGAAATTTGTGTTTATGGTAAGGCCTTGGATAAGGGTAGCAAGAACACCCAAAAACTCTAAGAAACTCAAATTTGGTTTTGCATTGAACAATTTTTCATACGGTGAAAATATTTTGAAGAATATGAGTTGGAAAATGATTTATAAGATATATGGCAATGCTAAAAGCTTCTCACCAAAAATTTGGCAGTGCTAAAAGCTTCCCACCAAAAATTAATTGGTAAAGAAGCTTGAGCTAGTAACGTAAGTCCAATTTCAGTTATGTGTCAATGTTTACGCTGAGCTTTGTCATTTTGTTCATGAACATGAGGATAAGGATGTTGAAAGCCTATACCATGTTAGACTAAAAAATTTTTAAAGGATCTATGTTCACCACTCCAGACACTTTGGACAGTTTTGATCTTTTTATCAAATTTGTTTTCAACTAGAGCTTTGAATTGTTGAAAAATAGAGAAGGCATTAGATTTGTATTTGAGTGGGTAGATCCATGTATAACGGCTATAATCGTCAATGAAATGAATATAATATTGAAAACCATGTTTTTAGAGGATTGGTGAGGGACCCCAAATATCGGTATGTATGAGTTCAAGAGGTAAAAAAGTTTGAGTAGATGACAATGAAAAGGGTAAAGCATGATTTTTTCCAAGTTGGTAGGCATAACAGAAGTCTACCTTTTCATTGGACTTGAAACTTTTATTACAAGACTTTAGAATCTGACCTATAACTTGATTGGAAGGATGACCCAAACGTTGGTGCCATATTTTATTATTCAAAGATGACAAGAAAGAAAATAACTTGAATCACATTTTGGTTTTGCGCCTAATTTATTGGGTGTGGTCCTACTGGAATTTGGAGGAATTGCCATTTTATGAAGTCCATCTTTAAGCTTCCCTCGGAGCAGAACCTTCCTGGTTACCTTGACCTTCCCAACACAAGAATTAGCATGAAATTCAACAAGAATATTGTTGTCAGCAGTTAATCTACAATGAGATTTTTAGTGACTTGTGGAACATGTAGAATATGTTTAAGAATCAAAGCAAGTTTTGTAGCAAGTAACTTTGAATGACCAACATGAAAGATGCAAAGTTGTTTACCATTAGCAATAGTGAGTTTTTCCTTACCATCATAATCTGATTTCAGAGCTAGATTACTCAAATCATTAGTAATATGATTCATCGCAGCACTATCGGCATGCCAAGATGGATCTTCCACCATGTCGCGTGTGGCTATAAATGCTGCAGCTTGATTATTGTTTAGATTCTCATGATTCCCTTGATTGTTGTAGTTGGAATCAAACCTACAGTAGCAAACAGAGGCTATGTGCTCAATTTTTTTGCAAACTTGGCATATTGGTCGCTGACCTGTATTACGTCGACCACCTCTTCCTTTGCCTCTCTCTCGTGAGGATGTTTGAACAAATTGTCTTCCACCACGATTTTTTCCATATCCATATTGTTGTTGTTGTCCATGTTGCTTATTGAAATTTCCAGGTTTGTTAGTGGTTGCAACATTGACTTGAATGCTTGAGATAGCTAGAGTTCTATGCATTTAGTTACTCAATTCAGTTTTCTTGCGTCATAAAAATAACTTCTACGTCTGACCAAGAAATTGTGGATTTCTGGTGTGTGATCAAAGAGACCACACTATCATATTCACGATCCAAACCTGCAAGAGCAATGGTTATTAGTCCAAGAGTAGGAATTGATTCTCCAGCAACCTCCATCTGATCTGCCAATATCTTTATTTTGGTAAGGTATTCATCAATAACTGAGGAACCCTTTGACATCCGCTGAAGTTGCTACCAATAATTTATAGCATTTGCCATCCCTTGGTTTGCAAAAATTGTTTCAAGCTTCCTCCATACATCGTAAGAGGTTGTCAAGCCAACAACTTTAGCAAGAATGGGCTTAGTCAGAGGACCAAGTAGCCAACCAAGTAAAAGTTGATCGTTGGTTACCCATTCTTCATGATCGGGATTCAACACAAGAGTAGAGTTTTGGGAGGCTGCATCAGTGGGTATGAATTCAGGTGGACAAGGTTTCTTACCAAGAAGATAGCCATCTAATTTATAGCCCCTTACAATAGGTAGAATCATAGATTTCCAAAGAAGGTGGTTGTTGCGCTCCAACTTGACCACAGAAGAGTGATTAAGCATGCTTCCGAACAGAGAGACTGGTTTAGTTATTATATTTCCAGGTGTGGATGGGCTCCCTAGCATGCTAGCATTCATCATGAACCTAGTAGCACCAGAACTTTGCTCAGAGATAGAGGAGGACTTTTGTGTTTCATCCATGGTGATGAGAGCTTTTTTTTATTGTGTTCACCTAAGATGTTCTGATCCCAACTTAAAAGAAACAAGAACTGGTATTTTCTTTACGTAAAACTCAGCATACAAAAACTGAGCATATCTATTGAATTATATATATATTTACAGATAACTCTTTCAATGAGATATAAGGTTACAAACTAATCATGATTAAATAAAATATAATTGATCTTCGTCTTTATAAACAAATAGATAAAGCATTATCATATTAACTTGGAAACAATGAAGCATTATCACGTTATCTAATCTTCACGTTCGTTCAGGTACTTGGACAAGATGTCAATATCTTTAACACAGTTGAATTCGATATCTTCAAAAATGATTACGATCCATCTGGTGACCATGTTGGTGTTAATATCAACTCTATGAGATCTTTGAATAACGTAACATGGTGGATTGCCATCAGAAATGGGCGACTGAATGAAGCATGGATCAGTTATAATTCTAGTACGCAAAATTTGAGTGTTGACTTCACAGGTTTTAGAAATCATAATAAAGTGATGCAACATCTTGATTATAAAGTCGATTTGAGACTTTATTTACCTGAGTTGGTCACTTTTGGCTTCTCGGCGGCGTCTGAAAATACTACAGCACACGTACGATTAACTCGTGGGACCTCAATTTGAGGTTAGAAGTAGATGCTAACACAACTACTCCTGTTTTTTACCACAAAAGTATCAAAGTATAAGACTAATGTTAAGCCTACAACTACTAATTTAAGTAGGTAATGTGGCAAACTTAACTAAAAGAATAAGCAAAACAGGGCTGGCCTTGGGGATGGACATTGGGTATTAGTGGAGCTGTTTTGGTTGTTGGGTCGTTGATTTGGGTTTGGTTTGCTGGCATTCGTAGGAACATATACGGGGACAAAGAAGAAGACGTTCAGAGCTTCAAGGAGCACATGGATGATGAATTTGAAAAAGGAACAGGGCCCAAGAAATTTTTGTATAAGATATTGGCTCGAGCAACCAATAATCTCAACAAGAAACAGAAGTTAGAACAGGGAGGATTCGGTGGCGTTTATAAAGGATTATTGAGGGAAACCAACTCTCACATTGCAGTTAAGAGGGTGCCCAAAGCGTCTAAACAAGGGATAAAAGAGAATGCAACAGAAGTGAAAATCATTAGTAGATCGAGGCACAGGAATTCGGTGCAACTTCTGGGCTAGTGCCATGAGATTAAGGAGCTCCTGCTTGTTTACGAATTTATACCTAATGGCAGCTTAGATTCCCATCTGTTCAGGAAAATAGTTTGTTTAAGTGGGAGGTAAGGTATAAAATTGCCCAGGACTCGGCTGTCGGATTACTATACCTGCACAAAGAATGGGAACAATGTGTACTGCATAGGGATAAAAAATCAAGCAACATTATGTTAGATTCAAATTTCAATGCTAAGCTTGGAGATTTTGGATTAGCTAGACTAGTTGATCATGATAAAGGATCGCAAACAACGGCTTTGGCAGGAACCCTGGGTTACACGGCTCCTGATTGTCTTACTGCAGCAAGCAAGGCTAGCAAGCAATCAGATGTTTATAGCTTTGGAGTTGTTGCATTGGGAATTGCATGTGGGAGAAAATCAATAGAGCACAATTGTGAGGAGGATCAAGTTTCATTAGTATGCTAGGATTGGGAATCGTATGTTGCTGACAAGAAATTGTGTATGAATTTTTTAGGTAAAACAACTGGAGTGTTTAATGATTGTTGGACTATGGTGCACTCATCCGGTTCATAATCTAAGACCATCCATAAAGCAAGTTATACAGGTTCTTAATTTTGAGTTATTATTACCCAATCTTCCGGCAAATATGCCAACCCCTATTATACAGTCATCTTCTTAGTCATGTTTTACTCTGACTCGTTAAATTAGCTAATAAATTATTCATATGTTTCATTTATAATATTTACAAATATATTATATTTAAATTTTATTATCATGTTATGGATTAATTGACGATTTTTTTTTGTTTTTCTAAAATAATGTTAGATGATTTGTATGAAAATTTAGTTTAAAAATAAAGCCAAATTATCATGAAAGAAAGCCCAATAGGCCACTAAAATTCCATTCTGAAGTCATCACATGGTGCCACAGTGACTTCCATATTTCCAATCAAACTGCCATTCAGAATCTAAAGAATAGATTGCCATACGTCAAGACACATAGTAGGACCGGGATTTCCAATTAATAGCCATTTCTTATAATCTGAGGAAAGTGAGTTTAATGCCAACATGAAACCCAACCTCCAAACCGCTACTCAACTGGAACAAGTGGGGAAAAAAAAAAAAAAAAAAAGGTTCTCATTAATGTGGAAAAAAGCAGAATGACCCCATCGATTAAGAAACATGCAACTACAACATCTAGGGGAAAATTGAGGTAAATACACACACTTAATGTCGCTTTTAGCTCAATTATGCAGTTCAATACTTCATAAATACAACAATATTAATTCTTGCTCATTGTCCTAATTCAACATTTCAGTCATGTAATTTCCTTTGATGTCAGTAACAATACCTCTGTTTCCTTTTTAGGTTGCAGGGCTAGGAGGTCAATTGATTTTAGACAAGAATTGATCGGCTAATTTTATCTGCAAACAGGATGCATATTGATCAATCCCAAAATTTTCTTTTAATTAATTAATGTTTGAGCTTTCAGAATAGGTTTAAAGACCAGGGATTACAGACTATAGTTGACGTTAGTCAACTTTTCTTGTGTGAGATCCATGCCCATCACACCATGTGGATAAAATTTTTTTTAGCCGAGTTGTAATCCCACTTAGATTCAATAAGGGGGGACGCATTTACTAATGTCCGTTAAAACTTTAACCATACTAAGACGGCCGTGAATATATGGATAATGAGAAAAATTTTGGTATAACCGTTCTATGGATAATGTATGATTGGGATGCTGTACATAGACCCAAGATTTTTCCCTGATTGATCAATACACGTTGAAACAGAATCTTTGGATTCCGTGAGTGAAAGTTGTAATCGCTCCATTTTGGGTTCATAACGATGATAGTCCGCAGGTGATGCTCATTTAGACACTAGTGTACCGTCAACGTATCATACCAAATATTTCGGGGCATAACTTAAAATAAATGTTAGGAGACCAAGTCTAATAATTAGCACCTCAGCCAGGGTTGGAGTCATCAAATGAAGAATTCGTATATACTGTAATGAGAAATCTTTTGGCACATATAAACCCAATTTGAGTAATTCATTTTTGTGGTGCAATCCAGTACTAATCTTAATTTTAAGTTAATATTTTCAAAAAGTCTTTCACCTAAGATGTACTTATTAGTTCTCATAGATAATATGATGACAATTGTTATTTGTAATTCGTACCATGTAACCCCCTGTCTTTGACTCTCCCTCATTAAATTATTTGGTAAATTTTATTTTTTGAAATATAAATAATGTATGAAAAATATACTGTATCAAAATTGTGTGATACATATTATGAATTAGTTGACGAAATTTTTTTCTCTTGAAAATTTTTGTAAACGTGTGAGTGTGTGTATATAAATATATATATGTATTTAAAAAATTATTTCTTTTTCTTTAAAAGAATTCTTAATTTGAACCTTGCCTTATTTTCATCAATAGATAGCTATAACATTTATTGCATTCTCAATTTTTTAAGATGTATCTCAAGATAAGATTTAGGATAACTCTTCTATGGTTAATATTCATATATAAATTTCTTTTAAAATATAGATGATAAAATTATAAAGTCTTTCTTTTTTTAAAAAAAAAAAGATAATAATAATACTCTTCCTAAATTTTTATTCCAAGTTTTATTTTATGTGACAAGTGGCATTACCATACAATAAATATGATATTTAATTTGCTAGATGATATTTTGGATAAATATTTAGGAAAGTACCATTACCATAAGCCAAAATTAGACTACAAGAAATAAAATAAGTCAAAGTAATTAACAAACATGCATCATTTACTCAAATGGCATCAAGTTCTCCAATTTTTATTTGGTTCAATCTCAGAGGATGCATTACAATAACATAAATATAATAATTAACCTTATTCCTGCATATATAGATTGATAGAAGTTATTCTTCTTCTTGTTCGTTCGATCTTCACTGTAAAATTTTGTGGGAGAATTTCTTCGCTCCGACATGGAGAGATGCTACCATTTTGAAGGTCATACACCCGCCAACCTTCAACCGTGTCATGACAGAAATAAACACAATCTCTTCTGCATCCCAGTTTGCTTGCCGACGCTGACATGCAACAATTGGGCCCCAAAATCAATGTTCTATCTCCTAGCTTCTTCATTTTACTCCATGATAGAGTACCAATATCAAGTTGGAACACCTCAACATCATCTACAATTTTAACTGACTTTCTAAGGATGAGAAAAACAAGCAAAATCTCCCCATTTGATTCAAGCAAACATTCTCTAAAATGCCTTGATGGGATAGAAGGGACAGCTCTTTGTGGACCCAAACCTCTGATTCTCAAATGAGAATCAATGTTGGGTTCAATTACTACGAGGGTTCCCTGCAGACTCAAAGCATAGCACTTGCCTTTATGCCAAATAGCATTAGTAAATTGCATGAATTGTCTTCTCTCTGAGCCACTGAAACAATGAGGGTCAGCAATAGGACTATCTTGTTTTATCCATTCATATTCTCCCTGTTTATTTCGTCCATGATAGACGAAAGCTGGATGGCTAATGCCTGTCAAAACTATCACAAAATCCATCCACTGAAATGTAGATGATGGTAATGATGTGACCGCACGTTGAAATGGAATATTGGGGTCCCATGGTGGAAGATGGCTGTAGCATGAAAAATTTTCACGGCCGTAAACAAGATAATAGTCAGTAGGTGATTCTCCTTTGGCCACAAGTACACGATCGGAGTATCCCACGCAATATTTCCAGCGCTTCCGCCATGGCCTCCTCGAATACCAGAACCACTCTCCATGATGAAATGATATGTCGAATTGATATTTTCTTTCATTGTTGCCATCATCATAGAGTCCAAGACAAGGCTGTACAATTGCTTGTGAATTGTTAAAATGCCTTGGTTGTGGTCTCCATGACTTGGTGACTCCTCCATAACTAATGTCTCGCATTAGATCAATCTGCCATGAGATCACGTTTCTAAGTTTCTGCGGAAGATCTGGCCATGAACTTGGAGCATCACCTTCGGCTTCTTTATTAAGTGGAACGTGATTCCTGTATTTCTTCTTGGCCTGTCGAGCCATCGTTAGTTATTTGATTGGTGGGCGTGGATGTGTAATTGGGATGTCGCAATTTCATATGCAATATATACTAGTTAAACATTCGTAGCTCTCAAGTAATGTTTTCCTTTTAGCATTAAAAAAATTAAATAACAACTTGATTAGAGTTGACCTAGAGAAGTCGTAGGTGGTTATCTCCTTGGGCAACACGGTTTTATTTAGATATTCATTCATGGGATTGTATTTATCATGATTCATGTGGAGATACTGCTCCTACATATCCGGTGTAAATCTCATATTAGCAACCTGCAGAATGTATTTTGAAGCAAGCACTTACAAATAGAAAAAATTATAGGAGATTTCAAAAGTATTATCCTCAACCATCTATGGGGTTGATCTTGGTCATTTTCAGCCTAATTTCAGCTAGGCATTAGGCTACGGCCATCCTAATAAAATCACTCAAAAAATCTCATAACAATATACTCAAATGTTCAAGGGAAAAAATTTGGACCCCCCTGTGGTAAGGGGATCTTAAAAGGCCCCTGATGGGTTTCGTTAATCATCAGATAACCCCTTACCACCGATTTTAGTAGATGAAAGTAAACAACAGTGACTTCGTGAACCTAAAATATAATCGAATTTTCAAAAGAAATTGCACTAGCAGCTAGCTAAATCAAGTAGCATGTAATTCAACTAGTTCACGTGCTCCACCACCTCCAATAATAATCTGTCATAATAATCTGTTAAATTCACGATTCTATTTTATGTTAATTAATTATTCTAGGTTGAAAAAGCCCAGCGTGTGCAACATGTGCGATTAAAGTATATTCGGTCCTTCCATGATGAAGAAAAGGAGCTGAAAGCATAAGATATCATCAATATAGTTTCATCTCTCGAAGATTTTTCCACAAAAACACAGACACTACACTTCAATTTTTGCCAAAACCTTTGTTTCCCATATTGATGACAAGTTCACCTCCCTGACGATTATCCAATGTTTGTAGAAGACATCAAAATATAATCTGCAAAAATCTGATCCACAGCACAGTGAAATAGACGCGCCCAGAGATCTGATCGCAGCGCCAAGCTTCCCGCGATTTTGAAGAGCAATTGCTAACCCAAAATTCCTCCGCCTGCTGCGGTTCCATTCAAACTTCAAACCATTTTTTTTTCATTTTCAATTTTTTTTTTAATTTCAATAGAAATAATAACACAGGATATGCAAGGATTACAAATCCATTACAATGGCTGATTCCAGTGATGTGGTTGTGATAGCAATGGTGTTTCAGAATCAAGTGTTCTTTTGAAAATCAAAGAGAATACGATGGGTTCCTTGAGTGCTTTATTGCATTGATTTTTTTTTTTTAAGATATCTGTGATCTCTGAAAATTTCTTACAAGCAGGGGGTGCAAGTTAATTGGTTTAGTGCAGTTTATTTGACGAGACCAACCTGAGTACGGCTCTAATATTTTTTATGTTTTTTTTGCCATTAACTCAATGACTTTGTCTCATTTGTGCTTGAGTTGGGTTTTACTCTCTAAAATAGGGTAATTCTAGTGCCAAATTATTAAATAATATGAGCATAAACTAATCATTTCAGCCAATTACTGCATCTGATATTAAGGGTAGATTTGTCATTTCGGAAATTACAGTTGATTTCTAGGATAATTCAATTTGCCCCCTGAGGTTAGGCCTAAAAAAAATTGAGGACCTCAGTTTTCTGAAATCTAAGAATGCCCCCTGAGGTTACTGTATCACCGTTAGATTTAACGAAAAATGTATTAAACCGTTAGATTTAACAGAAAATATATTAAATAATAACTTAGGGGGCATTCTTAGATTTCAGAAAACTGAGGTCCTCAATTTTTTTGTTAAATCTAATATTAAATAATCTCAGGGGGTAATTTTGAGTTTCAGAAAATTGAGGTCCTCAAGTTTACTTTGGTCTAATCTAAGGGGGCAAATTTAATTAACCCTTGATTTCTTAGCACGCATACTGCCATAGGAGGTTTTGTGATGATTAATAAAACTTTCGGGAAGGCTCCGAATTTCGCCTTACCACAAGGGGTTTTTATGACATGTTCAATATGTTCAAATATTATATATATGTTGTGTATAGTTTTAATAACTATTAGAAAAGATTGAGAAATCTTAGACAAGACAGAGAAATCATGTAGCGTTACTCTTGTTAACTAATAATATATTGTACCCCTTTTGCTTTTTTATACAATCTTCAAACGTTTTTGATTGATTTGCCCTAATACATATTGTCCGATCTTTCCCACCTTAGTTACTCGAGGGTACAAATTCGTTTCTTTTATTTTAAAAGTTATTAATTAATGAGCAAATTTCATTGCCTTGTCCGATCTAATATCTCTCTTCATCTATCAAATTAAATTATCTATTTTCATTTGGAGTGATACATTGAAAACGGAGATAGGGTGACTCGAATATGTTGCTTAAGAAAGTAACGAAAAAATCTCGATGA
Source organism: Boswellia sacra (assembly GCA_013180625.2). Classification (NCBI taxonomy): domain Eukaryota; kingdom Viridiplantae; phylum Streptophyta; class Magnoliopsida; order Sapindales; family Burseraceae; genus Boswellia; species Boswellia sacra. Next base: position 277,741 of record SNVD02010312.1, on the reverse strand, counting down.
TTTTGAGAATAGTGAATTGGTTATTCAATAAAATTTTATATTTCGTAGAATTGGGGGAAAAAGGGAAAAGAAAAAGTACATAGTAATTTCAAGCTTCAGATAAAGACAAACACACCCCTAAGACTCATTCTTAATTTCGAGTTAGTACCTTAATAACCACGTTGTTGTGCGCGTATATATATATAAAGAAATATTTATGATTTATAAATTAATGTACCGTGTTGAAATTGTGTCATAATATGAGCATTTCATTCATAGTACTTACTTAAAAATGTATTTTCTCTTTTATGATAATGAAAATATTGCTATATATAGATCAATCATAGAAGTTTCTTTTCAATTTCATGAACAAAAGCGATAACATTTATTTATCTTTTGCATCTTAGTACATAAGCTAATCCCTTGTTAATAATAATATTTGATTAAAGATACATTAATTAATTTTCTTTTTATTACTCTTTCCTTTTAATCAAAAAATCACAAAAATGGATTTTTTCTTAAATAGGTGAAATTTGGATTTCTTAGGAAAAAAAAATACTTTAAAGCAATAAACATTGACCATTTGATTTCTTGGCACAAGCACAATTGATGTCTATCCTCAAATTTATTAGTTTATTTGGTTCATCTCAGTGGACGAATTAAAAAGTGTATACTAACTTGCATCTATAGATTAATAGTCACTCCATTCTTTTTGTTTGATCGACCTTAACTGTGAAATTTTGTTGGAAAATTTCTTCGCTTCCACTTGGAGAGACATTACCACTTTGAAAGCCATATAACCGCTAGCCTCCAATTTTGTGAAGAGAGAAATAACCACAATCTCTTACTACGTCCCAGTTGGCTTGCAGAGACTGACATGCAACAATTTGTGTGATGTCACATGGGTTAAATGGTTTTAGGCTTATATCTTTTTTTAAATTGATAAATGGGATTGGGCTAATTAGTTGTTGAGTTGAGTTGGGATCAAATTATTGAGAGCCTAGCCCATTAACTTTTACAAAGGATAAATAAATAAGTAAACAAAAAGAATAATAAATTAAATTACTTTAAGAAAGGGAAGAGAAGTTTCACGCGGGGGTTGGGATGAACTGTTAAGGATAAGGAGATTTTTATTTGTTAATTTGAAAAAGCATGAAATGGGAGACAATGCATTCAAAGGCATTAAATGTGGGATGATTTTATATCTTTTGAAAAAGAATAAAATAATCAAATAAGTTTTTTTTTTTTTAAAGCATAGATACGTGTCTGTACTTGTTTCTAAGGAGAAGGCAGAATACATAGGAGAGAGAGACGGAGAGGACGAAAACGAAAAAGAAAGGGACAGTGAAATTAAGAGGAACCGGCCATACACGGAAAGGATTGAAAAATAATATATGAAGTAGAGTTTTTACAAAATAAAGTAAAGAGAGAGAACTATTGGAAGTGAAAGTACGCAGAGAAGTATCCGGTTAAGAACTTAAGAGGAGGAAGAAAAGGAAAGGTGAGGGGGGGGGGGGCGGGGGGCGAAAAAGAAAAGAATTAGGGGGAAAGGAAGAGAAGATGTGTGTATATAATATATGGTTGTTAAATAGAAAATTGTAGTTTTCTTTTATTTTGATGGTTAGTTTTGTTTTAATTAATTTTTTTAATAAAGTATTTAATTCATCTTATAGAAAAAAATTTAACTGGTGATCAATTAGTAGATCCTTGAGCTACTGATTCCTAATTCAGTGAGTGAAAATTTAATTAAATTTTATTTATTTTACAGTAAATTCTTTATATTTATGTGTTTTATGTTTGAGTATGATAAACTTAAATTATTGAAGATTTTGAAAAAAATAGAAATTATTTTTATGTTGATTTGTTGAATTAAAGATAAGAAAATTCAATTATTTTATTTCGAATCAAAGTTAATGGGGATTGTGATTTTGAACAAAATTATAAGAAAAACTGTCAATTTATGAAGAATTTCATGCTTTACAAATATTTGAATCAATTTCAGAAATTATTAAAAATTTTATATGAGATGAGAATTATTATTCATTATGGAATTGAGTATAATTAATAGTTTTGGAGAAAAGAAACCGCCATGTAACTGCTCTTCTCCATAGCTGGATCGTCCGTCTTTGTCTGGTCGAATGTGTGTCATGTATGACAAATTTCCCCCTCCTCGTGGCATCTGGATTTGATATGTGGATGTAAATGAGATATGTGATGTTGTATGGATGATGTGTATGTTGGTAATATAATGTGATATGAGATTGTCCCCCACTGCTTGTGTGCATCAGGTATGGCAGATTCTCCATGGATACTTATTTGGTGTGGATTTTGTTAAAAATTTTCTAATTTTTTGAAATATGAAATTGTTCTTGAGTTTAAGCTATTATTATTTCTCTTTTATGATATGTCCATTGAAAATAATGATTTATAAATTTTTATATAAATATTCATGAATTTATTATGTTTTACATTATTACAAAGTATTTATGAATTTACAAAAATTCATTCCAATCACTGGGCATTTTGCTCACCCTTTTTTTTTTTCTTTCATTTTCAATTTTTTCCCCACCTATGATGTTGTTGGATTCGGTGTTGAGCATTTCCTCATATACAGGATTGGCCACACGATCACTGATACTTTTCATCTTTTGCTTATATGTATAAATTTATTTTTAGATGTTATGTATATGTCTTATTTTCTAAGCCAACTAAACTTATATTTCCTTTTTTATTCCTATATTTGATTATGGTTGAAAGAAGGTTTGAGACCCAATAAAGATTAGATCTTAGAAGTGTATTACAGTTGAATTTATTTTGTGATGGGGTTTTTAGAAGTAGTTTGAGATCCCGTTCAAAATATTAGAAGTGTTTTTCTAATAAATTGCAGGATTTGATAAATCTGAAAAGCAAAGTTAGAAAAACACACGTTAAATATCTTATTAAAGATTTTGTAATGATTTCTTTAAGAATGTTTTTAATAAATTTAGTATTTTGTTTAATTTTAACGGGACTCCCCTCAATTATCATTTTCATACGAGTCCGGAATTTTTATGAACAGTGATGATTGGGTTGGCTGTCAGTTTGACCCTGAAAATAATGTTACATCTCCAAGCTTATCCGTTTTAACACATGACTCGTGGGAGCGTACCAATGTATACCAAGCCTAAACACCACTGCATAGTTTACAATTTTACTGACTTTCTGGAATTGAGAAAAACTAGTCATATCTCCCCATTTGATTCCACCAAACATTCCTTAAAATGCTTTGATTGAACAGAAGGAACGGTTTTTTGTCACCCAAGGCTGTGATTTTTAGATAAGAATCAAAGCATAGAACTTCCCTTTATGCGCAATCGCATTAGTTAATCCCATGAAATGTCTTCTTTCTGAGCTACTGAAACAATGGGGTTCAAAAAGCACAATCTTGTTTCATCCATACAAATTCTCCCTTTTCACTGAGTTTTTCATAGACGAACGCTGGATGGCAAATGCCCATAAAAACCATCACGAAAGTGGTCCAGCGATCTGTACGTGATGCAGATATGACTGCACGTTGAAATGGAAGTTTGCGATCCCATTGTGGAAGAAGGCTCGTGCCTCGGCCTCCCCAGACATTTTCACACCAGTGATCAAGACAATATTCTGTAGGTGATTGTCTAGAGACTAGTGCATTATCGTACCCCACACATTTCGAAGGGTACTTCCATGACCTCGGATACCGGAACCTTTGTCCTTTGTGAAACGATATGTTGATTTTACGTATTCTGTTATTGCTGCCATGATCATAGAGTGCAATCTGCCATGAGATCACGTTTCTAAGTTGTTGTGGGAGATCCCGCGGCCATGACCTTGCACCATCAGCATCGGCCTCTTCATTGAATGGAAAGTGATTCTTGCTTTCCTTGTAGGCCTTCCGAGCCGTAATTATCCGGTGGGCTAGCAGCTTGGGCCTGGAATATATTTTATCCTATTTCGCAATATATGTATATAAAATCAATAATACTAATAATAAAAGAACTTGTTTAGAGTTCACCTTGGCGGCTCAAACAGGCAAGTTAGAATTAATTGGCTATTAAAAAAATTTAAAACTCTAAAAATCCAAAAATTAAAATTAGAAAAGTAAATAAATTATCTTTAAATATTTAAATTTCATAAGAAAATTTTTACAGGTGCAATGCAAATGTGCTAATTTTTCTTAATCATTTTTAAGTTTACGTATCATTTATTGTAATAATAATTTTTTTTAAGCCTTTTTGGGGTTGTGGCTATTGGAAGACTATTAGCAAGTTTTGAATTTAATTTTTATTTTAAAATTTTGTATATTTTTGAATAGTTGACTATGAACAATTTGAAAAATGTATATTTTTTAAACAAAATTTTTAATTGTTGTTAATGAAGATGAGATATATATGAAAATTTTCAGAATCAGAAATGGTCATGTAAGATTTTTACAAACCTTAGGAAAGCTTTGTGGAATTGATCCACCGCTTATCATTATAAATAACTATTAAAATAATAAAAGTAAATTTTCTTTCAAATATCCATAACTAAAACTTTATGATGTGTGTAAACATAAGTAATAGATTATTAAAATAAAAATCTAATCGCTGATGCTTTCACTTATATTAAAGACAATTTTACATTTTATTTGGTGAAGAATATTGAAAACATAAAAGGAATAGAAATTCATCCTACACATGATTAATATTAAATTTATTAAAAATAATAATTGATATAACTATAAAAACTAAATTAATTACCCAAACTAATTATATTTTTAACCTTATCAAAATTAAAATTAGAAAATTATATATATATATATATATATATATATATTTCATAGTTTTTCTTTTCTTTTCTTTTCTTTGTTTTCATAATTATACAAATTACATGTGTAATAAATTTAATTTTAATCATACATATGATGGATTTTTAATTTCTATTAATTTACATCAAAGAAAAGGTACGATTGTCCTTATAAAAGCTAAACAGGTCAAAGTTATCTTTAATGAAAAGAACTAAAGTTAGGGGCAGTGGATACCAATCAGTCCAGTGGAGGGAGTGGACCTCAATTATCACCTAGTTGGGGCAATGACTCATTCCGACAGCTCCTTAATTTTCAAAAAATAAATTTTAAATAAATTAATTTGATTTTATAATTTATATACTAAATAAATTATTCATTATTGTTAAAATTTATAAATTAAGGGGTAATGTTGGATATATATATACACACACACACAAAAAATTTTATAGGGATAATTTTAACATTTTTGACTTAATGCTATACATTATAATGTAAATGTCATGGATTAACTCTACATAATTTAATACAATATGCATGCATCTAAGGGTTGTACTTTCTGTAAATTAATGCTATGCTAAAATTATAATAAAAAAATGTATTACACTATTTAGTACAATGTCGTAAAATAGTGCAATAAAGTGTCACTCACCAAATATGTCCTTATAGTTAATTATTTATATAAGCTTTTATTCAAATTATTGTATTATTAAATATGATTATCTTATTAATTTTTAAATTAGGTTATTTATTTTGAATTTTAGTAACTTATTTGTTATCTTTATATGATTAACAATTTAAATTACATTAGTCAAACCCAAAATAATAATATTACAATTTTAAAAGTAGATCAGACCCATCAAACAATAATATAATGTTTTTATTAATTCATCTTATTTATGCAGTGTAGTAGTAAAAGATAAAATTAGAATTATAACTTTTCATTATATTCAAGAACATTATAAGAACAACATATTTTTAAGAGAGTTGGGTTAGTTTATGATTAGGAGAAGTTGAAGTCCGTATTTTTCAAACTTATTGCATGAGACTTAATCATCTTCATATTTTTATTTTAATCCTGATTTATTTTATTTTCCTTATTTTTTATGTTATGCATAGAAATGTAATTAATCATCAATAAATCATGGCCGGGTGGGATTAATCATTGAGTTTTAATCATGCCATATCTATACCGTCAAAAAACTTCCATTGAGTTTTACGATGTAAATAAATATTAGATGAGGCATGTAACGTCTATGCTTATTTTATTTATATTATAACAAATATAAAATATTCAAAATCATAACCCTTAACATAGTCTAGAAAAATTATATATATATAGACACACATATTAACAATGAAAACAACTAGTAAGTCATTGGATAAAAAAATGAAGCAACTACATAGAACTATTGTCTCATTTTCATAGATAATATAATGATAATAAGTAAATAGCCATAAATTATAAACCAAGATGAAGAATAAAAAAAAAAAGTGATCTTCAACAATATTAAATCATAGTACATTTGCTTAATATGATAAAAACCGATAAATTAAAGACAAGAAGAAAATTTTTACTTTTGCATATACTAACTTCCAATTCTTGTTATGTAAATAGACGAAATACACAAGATAGATATGTTTTTATTTGGTGAATGTGTCTAGTGAAGTGAAAAAGAAAAAGAAGAAATAATTTCTCATTTTATGTAAATAAATGGGAAAGAAGACATAATCCCTTATTTTATGTAAATAGATAGAATCACAAATGATAAAGTATGATTTTAAATTTGTTGAGGTGACAATAAAAAAAGGATCAACTTTAATTAAATTTATAATTTAAAAAAAGGAGGGGCAAAATAAATAATATATTTTAAAAAAATTTCAAATCTAAAAAAAATTTCAAATCCACGAGTGGCAATTGCCCCTCCTTGCCCATTCTTGGCTCCGTCTATGGCTATACATAGTTTCAACATCAATTCCTCACCATCAAGTGTCAACTTCATTATGTGTAGCTTCCTCATTGGTTACCCTTTTACAACCAAGCTAGGTTTTACTCTGATCGATCGATTTGTTAAGATATATATAACTTTTTCGAAAACCAAATTTTAAGTTATTTCATTTGCAACATAGAATTATCAATTTCATACTCATGGTCAGGAAGAAAATAGATGTTAGTTTAAGCATCAATATCATTAATATATAGGATTAATAATTGATAATTTCTAACTGAAAATTTTTTATTTTAAGTGACGCGGAATTGATTTATGATTGTCAATTAGTCGATTAAATGTCGTTATACAAATTGATGTGAAAATCCTTAAGTAAATAAAACATCACTTTAATACAAATTGGGATTAAAAACTTGGGGTATCTGAACACTCGTGTGAGATGGCTACAAAATAAGCCGTTTGTTTATCATCACTTAACACTTTTAAGTATTAAGATTTTAGTCATCAATTTTTTATTTGTTTATAAATCCAACACTTTTTTTCTGTGATAAATCACTTAATTAAAAAAGTGAAAATTCATCACTTTTTTTCAATCATGTTTGTTTGAATTAGATGTTATTACCAAACTAACCCTATGTGTTACGCCCTACCATCTCTTATTTAGAGATTTTAGAGGTGATTGATAAAGAATATAATAAAAAGACTTAAAAAATATCTCCCTCTTTTTTTTTTTATATACATATCACATGAATCCATTACAACATCTGACTATTTGTTCAAAATAAACTATATACACATTGATGAACAAACTCAGTATATAAGTTGATAATCACATAACAAAATTTCCTATGACGACCTAGGCTAGTCAAATCGTTTTCCAAATTCATCACATACATGTAGACGCCAGACTCGCTATGAAAGCTCTGGAACACCACTATTATGAGCATCTTTCTGTGTACCTGTGGAAGGAGAGGCTGAGCATATAGCCTAGTAGGAAAGATTCTAACATTATACTAAATCACAAGCATTCAACAATTACTCAATTACATAGTTATACGACCAATAATAATAAGTCAAGCAATTATTTTAATTCACAGATTGAGTTTATATTCGTGTTTCCCTTGGATCCGTATACAAAACGGCTCATCCAAGGTCCAACACATCACGTTATTATATTCGTGTTCCCCTTGGATCTGTATCCAAAACAGTTCATCCAAGGTCCAACACTAAGAATTTCATATCGGCATTCTTCTTGGATCCGTATTCAAAACGGCCCATTCAAGGTCCAATGCATACACTTACAACCTTTCAATATAATTTCTAAAATAAATCTCAAGAAAATACAATTTTTATGAAAAATCTAGGACTTTCAGGAAGTGTGCACACGGTTCGGGTTGATTCTGTAATATTGCTCGACGTCGACACTCGACACTGTGATTCTGCTCGACACTCGACACTCACACCTGCACGTCGAGTCATGCATGCCACACGTGATACTATTCACTCGACACTAGGTACCAGACACTTGACACTCGACACCACTCACTCGACACTTACACATGTATGTCGAGTCGTGCATGCAACACGTGACACTGTCTCGGTGCTAGAGACTTGACACTCGACACTAGGCAACAGCCACTTGACACTCGACATGTTCACAACCAACACTCGACTCATGTCACTCGACACTAAGTAGTAGCCATTCGACACTCGACATGTTCACACCCGACACTCGACTCATGCCACTGGACACTCGACAAGTAAGTGTCGAGTAGTGTCAGATGAAATGTCAGTCTATGAATACAGAGCTGTGAACCTATTTGAATATGTCGGTTGAATCATCTCATTTCCAGATTTCGACCTCCAATTTCAAAAATTCACCAAAAAATCATTTTAACTCCAAATTCAATGAAATCAGTGACTATTTAAAGCTTCATATATCTATTTTTTGAAACAAATGTAAAATCCTACAAATCACAATCCAGAAAAATGCAGCAGCTCAAATAACACAGAACTGTCACATGAACTACAACTCTCCTCAAGAGCAAACTCTACTTCAATTCCTAAGCACTTAATTTTCACACATAATTCATCATCCAAACAACAAAATAATCAATTTACAATAAGTAATTTCACACATAATTCACCATCCAAGTAACAAAACAATCAATTTATAATAAGTCACATGCATATCAACCAATATCAATTAAAACAACAAAATACATAACACGATGTAAGTATAGTGTTAGAAAATCCCTAATTGATTCCAAGCTTATACACCTCTTTGATTTTTTTCCCTCTTTTCCTCTCTTTTTCTTCCTTCTCTTTTTCTTCTTCTCCTTCGTCTCTTTCCCTCTCCTTGTAACTGTAAGACTCTCCTCTTCTCTAGCCAAATTCCAGAAAAATCCTCCCTAGAATGCTGATGTCTCTCTTGTATATATATACAAGGCCTTAATTCATGGGCCTAAGTCCACTAACTTTCCAACCCACTTAATCCTTAGACATGGTTTCTAAATTTTGTTATATATAAATGTCTACATATTTATTTTCTTTTGAAACTCTACAACCTACCCTCCTAAAAAAAATTTCGTCCTCAAAATTTGAAATATGAGTAAGAAATTACCTCTTACATTCAAAAGCTTATGATACTTACTTTGAATCTCTGACTCTAACTCCCATGTGGCCTCTTTAATGCTATGATGCTTCCACAAGACCTTGAGTAATGGAATGGTCTTGCCACGTAAGATTTGCATCCTTGTGTCCAAGATTCGAATAGGAACCTCTTCATATGAAACATCTTGTTGAATATCCAACTCACTCCAATCTAGTGCATGTGTTGGGTGAGGCTCATACTTCTTTAGCATCGATATATGAAATGTGTTATGAATTTTCGATAATCATGGCAGCAATGGTAGCTCATAAGCTACATCGCTAACCCACCTTAGAATCTCAAATAGCCCAATGTAGCATGGAGCAAGTTTACCTTTTTGTCCAAAACGCATCAAGCCTTTATGCGGAGACACCTTTAAAACACATGGTCACCCACTTTGAATTCTGACGGTCGTCTCTTTTTGTCTGCATAGCTTTTCTGTCGACTATGAGCTGTAAGTAAACGTTGACATATCAACTCCACCTTTTCAGTTGTCTCTCATACAAGCTCAGGTCCTAATAAGGTAGCTTCTCCCACTTCTACCCAACATAAAGGGGACCTATACGGTCTACCATAGAGTGCCTCAAAATGGGCTATTCCAATACTTGACTGATAGCTGTTGTTGTATGCAAATTCCATAAGTGGTAGATGATCCTCCCAATTACCTTGAAAATCCATCACACAAGCCCTCAACATATCTTCCAAAATTTGAATAGTGCGCTCTGATTGACCATCAGTTTGAGAATAGAAAGTGTACTAAATAACAATTGAGTACCTATAGCTTTTTGAAGGCTTTGCCAAAATTGAGCTGTAAACGTGTGATCTCTATCCGACACCACTGAAACTGGAACTCCATGCAATCTCACAATTTCTTTAATGTACAGCTGACTCAAAACATCTACTGAATCAGTTGTACATGTAGGAAGAAAATGCGATACTTTTGTTAACCTATCTACAATCACCTATATTGCATCCTTCCCTTTTAAAGAACATGGTAATCCAGTAACAAAATCCATGGTGATGTAATCCCATTTTCACTCTGCTAGAGGAAGTTGTTGGAGTAATCCTGCAGGCCTTTGATGCTCAGCCTTCACTTGTTGACAAGTAAGGCATCTGGACACATATTCAACAACATCTCTCTTCATTCCTTTCCACCAAAACTGTCGACGGAAGTCATGATACATCTTGGTAACACCAGGATGAACAACAAATTTAGAGTGATGAAATTCCTTAAGGATATCATCTTTACACTCTTTACTTGATGGAACAAAGATTCTGCCCTTGAATCGTAAACTCTCATCCGAACCAATTGTCCACTCAACACTTCCATCATCGCGTAACACTTGCTCATGCAAGGCTCTAGTCTCTAAATCTTGATGTTGCAACTCAATCACTCTATGGACAAGAGACGATTAGGCAACAAGTGTAAAAAGGCGAATTTGATCTCCGCAATCCTTAACCTAGATATCATAATCATGAATAGATCGCAACATGCTCCACTCTCCTATCATCGCACTAGCCATAACCCTCGACTTTCTACTTAATGCGTCAGCCACCACATTTACTTTGCCTGGATGATATTGGATAGAGAAATCATAGTCTTCCCAATACTCCATCTATCTTCGTTGTCTCAAGTTCAAGTCTTTCTAGGTGAAAATGTATTTCAAACTTTTATGATCGAAAAAGACTTCAAACCTTTCGCCATACAGATAATGTCGTCAAATTTTCAAACCATACACTACCGCAGCAAGTTCTAAATCATGGGTGGGATAATTCTGCTTGTTAGGTTTCAACTGACGAGAAGCATAGGCTACAACCCTACCTTGTTGCATTAACACACACCCTAATCCATCCAAGGAGGCATCAGTGAATACTATATAATCAACTCCACGTTGTGGTATCACAAGAATAGTGTTAAAGTTAATCTTTTCTTCAATTCTTGGAATGCTTGCTCACATGCATCATTCCATCTGAATCTGACTCCTTTCCTTGTTAACCTAGTCATTGGTGCAGCCAATCGAGAAAAATTCTCAACAAAACGCCGATAGTAACCTACTAGACCCAAGAAGCTGCGAACTTCAAGCACATTCTTTGGTTGTTCCCATTTCATAACTACTTCTACTTTCGATGGATCCACTGAGATTCCTTGTCTTGACACCACATGGCCTACTCAACTTGGCATAAAGACGATGTTCTCTCAGTGTTTGAAGTGCTATACGTAGATGTTGCTCATGTTCAACTTCAGATGAAGAATAAATAAGGATATCATCCACAAACACAATCACAAATTGGTCTAAATGAGGTCTGAAAATACGGTTCATCAAATCCATAAAGGTAGCAGGAGCATTAGTTAGTCCAAATGGCATGTCCAAAAACTCATAATGCCCATAACGGGTACGAAAAGCAGTCTTGGGTATGTCTCCGTCCTTTATTTTCAACTGATGATAACCCTAATGAAGATCTATCTTGGAAAAACAACAAGATCCTTTTAACTGGTCGAACAAATCATCAATCCTAGGTAAAAGAAATTTGTTTTTCACTGTAATCCGATTTAACTGCCTGTAATCTATACATAAACGTAATGAACCATCTTTCTTCTTCACAAACAATGCTGGTGTACCCCAGGGAGTAGTACTGGGTCGGACGAATCATTTCTCTAACAATTCTTCTATTTGCAACTTTAGCTCCCTCAACTCTGCTGGAGCCATTCGGTAAAGAGCAACTGATATGGGTGCCACACCCGGATACACCTCGATAGCAAACTCCATTTCTCTAGTTGGAGGTAACCCGGGCAATTCTTCAGGAAAAACATCAGGAAAATCACTTACCGCACGAGGAAGTTAAGAAACCATTTTATTAGTCTCTTCTACTAATATGCTTGCTATCATGTTCCTGACTCCTTTCTTGTTTTGCGACCCAAGTAGAGGGCAATGCCATAATGCATATTTGTCCCCATAAAAACTGAAAACGATCCCCTCAGGCGTATGAATTATCACTTTCTTCTTGTAACAGTCTAATATAACTTGATAAGTTGACAACCAATGCATTCCTAATATCACATCATACTCAGTGAAATCCATAAGTATCAAATCAAATGATAACCTGTGCCCATTGATCACTAGCATACAAGAACGACATATCCTCCCAACTTCTAGAGTACTACCCATAGGTGACTCCCCGTGTAATACAGAGTCCAACAAATCAGACTCTAATCCTAATGCAGATGCAAAATGGGTAGATATAAAAGAATGAATAGCTCATAATCAAATAAAATATGGGCCTATGCGTTAAAAACCAATAATGTACCTCCAACAACCACGTTGTCTGCAGGCTCTGTAGGCTGAGTCGGAGCAAAAACTTGTCCTTGAGTCATCTATCCCTGATGTCTATTGCTTTGAGATGATCTTTGAGGCCTAACAGATTGAGAAGAAGCTACCTAAGACCTCTAAGATGTCTGATATGACTAGGTATTACGTCCTTGAGACGGTGGTCTAAACTATGACTCTGACCCTTGTCGAGGAGTCAGTTGGGTCTGACTAGTGACACTTTGAGGACCTCTTATCCCTGCTAGACAATCCTATTGAATGTGACCGTATTGTCCGTATCTATAACATCTGGGACACTGACGTCGCAAATGACTTGGTTTCCCACACTCATAACAAACTTTCTAACTTTGTGAAGATCCACTTGACATGGAGCCTTGAGATTGCAGTTGCTAAGACTGAGAATTAAAGGAAGGCCTACTGGAATGAGTTCTCTGTCTCTTAGCTGAACGATCATGATATCTCATTCCTCTAGAAGGTATGCCAATACCCCCCACTCTGTGACTCTGAGAAATCTCCTGTTCTGCAACTAAGACAGTCTCTACCACATCAGCATATGTCGTCAATCTACATACTGCAACTGAGGGTCTGATGTCATCTCTTAGTTCCTTTTGAAATCTCCGAGCCTTGCTATCCTCATTTGCTACCAAACCAGGTGCAAAACGGTATAAGGCAGTAAATCGTGCCTCATATTATTGCACTGTCATATTCCCCTATGTCAAGTATATAAACTCATTTTCCTTCTGATCACAAAAAATTGTAGAAAAATATTTGTCCAGAAAAGCAGTAGAGAAATCTCTCCATGTAATGATGTTTCCTTCTCTAATAAGCTCAACAGATGTCCACCACTGTAATGCCTCTCCTATCAACAATTGAGTTGCCACCCTAACCCGTAAATTTTCTTCAACTTGCAAAAGATTAAAGAGGCGCTTAACTTGTATAAGCCAGTCTTCTGCAACATTCGGATTGGGCTCCTTATTAAAAATAGGTGGATTGTGACGTTGGACCTCTTTAAGTGCATTCTTCATTCGATTGTCGACACCCGTCACTAATACCTGTTGAGGTGATGGTGGGTTACACGAAGAGTATCTCTAACTGTGTTTGCCACTGTTTCTCCCAATGTATTGGCCACATCTCTCATAGCAATGTAAAACTCTGACCTCTCCCTCAGGTGGGTTGGAACTCGAAGCACCTCGCGTACGAGAACTCGTTATCTAATTTTATCAATGGCAAAAGCATAAGTGGTAGAATTCTATAACATATGGAACAGAAACATAACAACAAACATTCAAGGCACATGCAAGCATACAAGACATAACTCTACCCTTTCCAAACCATCTACATCCTTTTCCCAGGTCCACAGTAAAGCCTAGGCTCTGATACCACTCTGTCACGCCCTACCATCTCTTATTTAGAGATTTTATGGGTGATTGATTAAAAAAATAATAAAAAGACTTCAAAAATATCTGCCTCTTTTTTTTTTATATATATACATATCACATGAATCAATTACAACATCTGACTATTTGTTCAAAATAAATTATATATAAATTGATGAACAAACTCAGTACATAATTTGATAATCATATAACAAAATTTTCGATGACGACCTAGGCTAGTCAAATCGTTTTCCAAATTCATCGCATGCATGTAGACACCAGACTCCCTAGGAAAGCTCTGGAACACCACTAGTATGAACATCTTTCTGTGTACCTGTGGAAGGAGGGAGAGTGAGCATATAGCCCAATATGAAAGATTCTAACATTACACTAAATCACAAGCATTCAACAGTTACTCAATACATAGTTTCAAACCAACAATAATAAGTCAAGCAATTATTTTCATTCGCACATCAAGTTTATATTCGTGTTCCCCTTGGATCCGTATACAAAACGGCCCATCCAAGGTCCAACACATCACGTTATTATATTCGTGTTCCCCTTAAATCCGTATCCAAAACGGCTCATCCAAGGTCCAACATCAAGAATTTCATATCCGCATTCTCCTTGGATCCGTATTCAAAACGACCCATCCAAGGTCCAATGCATTCACTTACAACCTTTCAATATAATTTCTAAAATAAATCTCAAAAAAATACAATTTCTATGAAAAATCCAGGACTTTCAGGAAGTGTGCACACGGTTCAGGTCGATTCTGTAATTCTGCTCGACACTCGACACTGTGATTCCGCTTGACACTCGACACTCACATCTGCACATCGAGTCGTGCATGCAACACGTGACACTATTCACTCGACACTTGGTACCAGACACTCGACACCCGACACCCGACACCACTCACTTGACATGCACACATGTATGTCGAGTCATGCATGCAACACGTGACACTGTCTCGACACCAGACACTCAACACTCGACGTGTGGACAACTGACACTCGACACTCAACATGTTCACAACTGACACTCGACTCATGTCACTCGACACTAAGCAACAACCACTCGACACTCGATATGTTCACACCCGACATTCGACTCATGCCGCTCGACACTCGACAAGTAAGTGTCGAGTAGTGTCAGATGAAATGTCAGTCTCTGAATACGGAGCTGTGAACCTATTCAAATATGTCGGTTGAATCATCTCATTTCCAGATTGCGACCTTCAATTTCAAAAATTCACAAAAAAATCATTTTAACTCCGAATTCAACGAAATCAGTGGCTATTTAAAGCTTCATATATCTATTTTTCTAAACAAACGAAAAATCCTACAAATCACAATCTAGAAAAATGCAGCAGCTCAAATAACACAGAACTGTCACATGAACTACCACTCCCCTCAAGAACAATCTCTACTTCACTTTCTAAGCACTTAATTTTTACACATAATTCATCATCCAAGCAACAAAACAATCAATTTACAATAAGTAATTTCATACATAATTCACCATCCAAGTAACAAAACAATCAATTTACAATAAGTCACATGCATAGCAACCAATATCAATTAAAACAACAAAATATATAACACGATGTAAGTATAGTGTTAGAAAATCCCTACTTAATTTCCAAGCTTATACACCTCTTTGATTTTTTCCTTCTTTTCCTTTCTTTTTCTTCCTTCTCTTTTTCTTCTTCTCCTTCTTCTCTTTCCCTCTCCCTGTAACTGTAAGACTCTTTTCTTCTCTAGCCAAATTCCAGAAAAATCCTCCCTGGAACCCTGATGTCTCTCTTGTATATATATACAAGGCCTTAATTCATGGGCTTAAGTCCACTAACTTTCCAACCCACTCAATCCTTAGACATGGTTTCTAAATTTTGTAATATATAAATGAACGCATATTTATTTTCTTTTGAAACTCTACACTATGCTTCCTATAATACAAATTAATACAACATTAAAAATATGGAAATTATTTTAGATTTATATTTTGCATTAAATTAAAATTAATAAATTTTGAAGAAGGCAGGCAGAGAAGTTGTCGAAGGATCACCGGACCTCCGCCAGTGAGGTCATCGACGATCGTCACTAAAGCGCGTCCACTGACATTGCCAACATCAATTTCTGTAGCATAGTCCGATCTATTCAACGTCAAGTTTTTTCTCTCCAAAATATCTAGCCTTTCATAGGAAAAAATGGATGTGCGTCGACCAAAATTTTCAGACGTATTTTCCGGCTAAAAGAGTCATTTGACGGCAAAGAAACTTTGCACATCTTGTAGATCGGCTCATGCTAGTGATTTCTACGCAAGCAGTGTTGCAAATGCACTAGAAAGTGGCAATGACGACCGAAAAAAGACTTCGTTTTACTTTTTTCTTTCAAATTTAATTTTTTAATTTTCTTAAATTAAATTGAGTTCACAAATAAAAATAATAAACTACTTAAATTGTATTTGATGTTGTTATAATTAATTTCCATATTTCAATATATTTATAGTTTATAAAAGATAATTTATTATTGTATTTAATTCACCATTAAAGATGTTTCCTGTTATAATTTGTTATTATTATCATTATCATTATCATCTTAATTTAATTTTTTTAAGTATTTATTTAATTCATCATAATACATTTAAACCATATTGAACAAGATATGTAATTTCATAATAGGTATATATATATTTTATTTTAATTAATGATTATTATTGTTATTTATGTCTTAATTTAATTTTGGTGAATATTTGTTTCTTAAGGTATATATTATATTAAATATTAATACTAAGGATAAACATGTATACTAAGGTTTATATATTAAAATATATATTTTTTATTTTTTAGGTTATATATATATATTAAAATATTTTAATTATTTTAGATGTAATTAAATTTTAATTTTTTAAATGATATTTATTATATATTATAGTGAATTATTTTATATAAATAAAAATAATTAACATAATAAAATTAATTTGATAATTGCAATTTTGATCTAATTTATTAAATATTTATTTTTAAAGGATTGAAACAAATATAATATTAACTATTTAAATGAAAAGGAATTTTAGTTTAGTTTTCTTAACTATTTAATTTTTAAAAGAGTATAACAAATATAATATAAATATTTTACATTTTAACAAGGATAAACAAGTTACATTAAAGTTAAGATATTTCATTACCACTTTTTTTAAGAGATATATAAAAAAAACAAACAAACATGTAATTAAGTGATATAAATTAAGTTATATTAAGTGTTAAATTCTATTAAATCTTAAGTGATATTAACAAACGGCCACTAAGTTTATAATTAATAAACTAAATAATTAATTTGAAAGCAATTGAGAGGAGAAGATAAAGTCAAGCACTCGTTTACATTCTCCTGATGTTTTGCACCCGTTTACACGGTATGACTGAGTCCAAACGTACATTATTTAACAAATAAGGGGACAAAATGGGAAGAATTTCTAAGGATATTTGATGGCATGAATGATTCTACCTCTGAAAGGAGAAGAAAAATTGTGGAGAACGCCCGCCCTATATTTAACAGTTATTTAATAATACTTTATATCAAACTAATGTCCGTACACTTAATCAAACTTTCATCCGTCTAAATTTTGGAATAATTTGGCTCGGGTAATTTTATTGTTTGTACAAAAAATTTATTCTCCTATAGACTAAAAAAATTTTATAGACCTCAGCAATTCTATTGTTTTTCTTTTTTTGAGCTATATAAGAAAAATCTTCACGTTACTTTTTTAATTATTTATTTTGGTAAATAACCAATAATCTTGTCAGTTTTTTTTTTTTTAAGTTTCATCTTATTTCACTGTATGTTATTTAAATATTAATTAACTTTACCATGAATTGAAATTTTGAGGGTTATCGGATAAAAGTCTCATTTGTAGACAAATATGATGAATATAGTGTGAAGACTGGTTTTTTATTATTATTATTATTAAATACCAAGTTCACCTTCCGAGCTACGGCATCTTGCCTAGCAAGTTGAGCGAACACTCCACTATTAAAAGGTTTTTTGGACTTCTCTTTGCTCTTAAGTTGTTTACAGCTATTAGAAGATTTTTGGGTCATTTCTGTTCTTAAGAAATTTATATATAGTTGTTTGATTAGCTTGGCTTTGGTATTAGATTAATTGAGTTGTTCCCCAATTGTAAATTTTCTTCTTCTACCAGGAGGGATATTTTAGTTTTTTTCACTAGTTGATACACGATACGCATGGCCAATTGTGTCTAATTTCTTGCAATAAGCTATTTTCCTTACACGACAAGCGGGAGCTCCTTAATTTTCTTTTGGCACCAGCCAAGAAGTTGCCAAACAATTTGTATCTGAAAGCTGAGTCAACAAATTCACAAGAAAGTTCCGGATAATAAGAACCAATTAATTCACAAGAAAGTTTCGGATAATAAGAACCAATAAGAACAAAATTTCAGATCGAGCAATTCAAGATCAATTCTACGAATCAAGAATCTTCTCTAAATTTCTATATATTCCTCAAATCTTCTCTCTCTCTCTCTCTCTCTCTCTCTCTTTGAAATTATCAATAACCAAACAGTCATTACTAAAATTACTGGTGAAAAGTTTACGTTACACAACCACTTTATGTAGAATTAATCGATCACCACTTTTTCCAAAATTTGTGAGTTTTGAAGCTGTGGATTCAATTTCATTAATTAAAACACAAGCAGTTATATAAAATATAACTAGTTAAAAAGTAAAAGTGCACCGCAAACTTTTATGTGATTCGGCTATAACCAAGCCTGCATCCATGGGCACCCAAGTTGCAATTCACTAAGTTGTTCCAGATTACAAGCTACTCGAATTTACAGCAGTAGAAACCCTTTCTCACTCACTCACTATTCTTTGTAATCTTAAGCTCCCTCCAAGAGCTTCAAGCTTGGTAAACAAACTTCCTAGCCTTGCTACACTTCTAAACCCTACAGATCAAGAACCCTCTTGATTGTAAAAAACTTTCCCAGGAATACTCAACTAATAAAGATAAAACTCAATAAAGTTGTCTGTAATTTATCATTCACGACTATCTTAACTACTCCAGTTAAGAAAGACACTACACTAGTAACAGTTGCAAAGTCATGTATGACAGATACATGTATGACACTCAGAAGAGGCTTAATCCCAGATAAACATGATGGAAACGCATTCAAACTTGATTTCACTTGTTCTCCTCAATTGCCGTGAATGCACACATTGGACAATGAGTTAAGCTTTTCTTTTATAGTGCACATCCAGTTCGTGTTGAAGTCTTTCTCGTTCCTATAAAATCTACAATATAACTCATTGTCCAATGTGTGCATTATTAGGCAACGGCATTTGAAGTGGCACCTCGGGCAATGGATCTTTGAAATTAAGCATATCAACAACATTTCTTATCGAAGGCCAATTGTCACGAATCACGATTTTGATGTGCACAAGCCAGCCCAAAATGAATCAAACGTCTCATTTGCTCAAAATTACAATTTTCACATCGTGGATGGGCTGCAGCAAGAATATTTCATGATCGATAATGTTCCCAAACCCACTTAACCATTTTCATTCTGGATCTCACTCAATTTCTAGGAAAATCTTGTTTTTGCCCTGTTGCCAGAGGCTACTTCTAGGGCAACAATACCAAAGCTGTAAACATCCGATTCTTTACTAGCTTTTCTGCTATCCTAATACTCAGGAGCTATATAATTTTATCCTATGCTTATCATGCCACACTCCCAATACTATACATACAGAGTGTAACATTTAAACAGTCATTTAATAGTGAGCTCTATCATTTCTTTTAAAATCTTATTAAGTATTAACCATACAGAGTTCCTAGTAAAAACCATAGCATTTCACTATATATATATATACACACATTCAAAATCAAAAGAATTTCTATAGTATGGTCATGTTAATATACAGCAGAGGTCCGTGGTTGTCAAGAGAACTCTGTCAGTATTGCCAAAAGTCCTCCATCTAGCTCTCAGTCTTTTGGTTACCTGAAGTACACAATAAGTTTAGTGAGTGAAACTGAGTAAGTAAGCTAAGTGAATGTACAGCAGTGTTCAATAACAACAAAATTTAGTCTACAGTACGAATACTATTAATTCTTAGAACACAAGCATATGATAACTTGTTAAAGAAGAAATGACCCAGAAATCACTTGTAACCATTTCTATGTGCCAACTTGGCACTCCCACGCCATATAAGTGGTGCACCTACGCCAACTCTCTGTTTAACTAGTTTGATATCGATCACATTTGCACTCCTGTACCACATATATTGCGCTCCTGCGCTAATTTTTTGTCTAGACCTCTATAGGTCGATTCACTCTCACATAATTAAGTTCACATTTCTCAATTCATCACATCCTTATGTACAATCATAATCACATAATTTATTCACGCTTGAGCTTCTTTAACCTAGACACATTATTCATATGGATTTCCATACACATATACACATTTCCCTTCAATGTACATTAAGGACTCACATACAATACCATACTCGGTACCGTATTAATGACACATACTATGTCCATATCACATAATTCAGAAGCTTCCACAGTATCAATTACAGTTACTTATGAAATAAGACTCTCTAATCAAGGTAGGACTTCTCATATCACAGTCATATCACACTTATACAAGCCCATATCACATAGCCACCTATTGGCGGCATCCATAGGCAAGGCATCGTCACAGTGAGTATTTATCACATTCTCACACTGCACGAATCTGCCATCACCCAGAGGTGATAGCCATATAGTCCTACTAGACTCTATCCTGCCACACAGAATAGTACAGATACACATAGATGCCTACACTAGAAATAGCTTAAGGCTAGTCGGGTGATACCGGGCCCATGCTTCCGAATCTCGTATACAGAAACACATGGTCCAGACCTCCCCTCAAGCTACGAGAGCTAAGTTTCCTAAGTTTTGACATGCCAATCACATTTCATAATTCACAATCAATCACATAAAAGAAGCTCTATATTAAGCTTCGAGTACAATCATAATATATCCCAATTCAAGCATCAAAGTGCTAACATTTAATAGTGTCACAAAACACAATATCACATATAGTGTAACACAATTTATTGTGGCCTCAGAATAGTTAGCTCACTTACCTTATTCAGCTCTTTTGTCGATGCTTCTTTTTAACCTAAAAACAACACAAAATCATTTTAAGAGTCACCATACATATTGGTGAAATAATTCCCTTTTTTGGCTCTATTTCTATATATACTCCATCAAACAATTTATAACAAACAATTGTTTATTTCGAAATCCACACAAATGCATAAACAACTTTTACACTCATATAACGTGTCTCCTTAAAATTTTTAGAGCCAAATAAGGTCATATGCCCACTCAAAATAACTTAATTCATTAACTCAACAATTCTGTCAATGCATTCATTTCACTGAGTAGTAGAGACTTAAAAATTTATAAGAATTGCAGTACTACTCAAATAACTACAAAATTTTGCAGGCTAGTATATAACACATATAAATACCTCCATACCAAAAACTATGGCTTTACAAGGGGTTTAAGTCATTCAAACCCAATTATTTCTAACTCTCCTATTTCAAAAACTAAAAGTTCCAATTTTATCAAGTCAAATTTAAAAATTCATAGCAATTCATACAAAGCTTCAATCTTAGTGAAAATTTACAGTATCATAAATAACATGTAGAAGAACTTGCATACCAAAAATTAGATAATTTTACTAAGATTTGGACCTTCAACCAAATTCATTTTCCCTTACTCTGTTCTAAGACAGGGGAAATGTGAAATTCCATACCAAAAGTTCAAAAATTCACTACAATTCACATACTTCGAATTTTTGAGTGAATCCAATTTCTATACACTCGTGGACATGTCTTTTTTTATCAATAAAATTTTCAGAACTAGAAAACATTTTTATAATTTTTAGGAATTTTCGAAATAGGCACTATTCAGTGTAAAGACACTGTAGACTTTGGACTAAACTCTCACTTCTAGCTTTGTATCCTCATCCCCTTACTTAGATACCTTCAAATCTCATTCAAATTCACATTTCCACACAATTTTTAGCATATCAAACAACAATTCTCATACTCACATCACAAGCCAAGGGAATTCTTGCAAATATATAGACAATAAAACAAGAATTCTAAAGAAGAGATGAGTTCTTGCTACTTCCTTCCTTCCTTTCCTTGAGTTCTTGGTGGTTTTTGTGAAGAAAAAATAGAGAAAGCAAAGCCTGGAACATGTGAGCTAGGGAGCAAATTTGAAAGAATTCTAGAATTTTCTCCCTTTTATAGACAAACATTAGGCCAAAATACCACTTATTCCTGCCTCTTCCCATTCTTTCAATTAAGTCCATTATTTTTTCATTTATTACACTACAATTCAAATACATCACATGTACATTAATCCATGTTAATACATATGTATTCATTATACACCATGCCATGTACCCTAGAAATTTAGGATGTTACAACTCTCCCCCCTTAAAAGAATTTCATCCCCAAAATTCGACATTGTCATTCAAATAAGGAGGGGTATTTGGTACGCATTTCTTTCTCTAACTCCCAAGTTGCTTCCTCTATGGAGTGATTTCCCCAGAGTACTTTCACCAATGGTATGTTCCTCTTTAGTAGTCCATGTTCTTTGCGATCTACAATTCGAATTGGTCTCTCTTCATATGTAAGATCGGCTTTCAACTCCAGAAGTTCGGAACTTAACACATGAGATGGATCAGGAATATACTTCCTTAACATGGAGATATGAAAAACATCATGCACTCCAGACAATGAAGGCGGTAAAGCAAGTCTATATGCCATTTCTCCAATCCTTTCTATAATCTCGTAGGTGCCAATATACCTCGGTCGTAATTTCCCTTTTCTTCCAAATTGCATCACTCCTTTCATAGGGGCAACTTTGAGGAAGACTTTATCTCCTACTTCAAATTCTAACTTCTTTCTTCGCTTATCTGCATAACTTTTCTGTCTGTTTTACGCTGCATTCATTCTGTCCTTCACCTTCTTCAAAAAGGTATCTTCACATTGACTCCTTTTAATCCTCTCAATAACGGTGGGTTGCACGATCAATGAAGCCAAGTGCAGGTATTCATCTGGCTGAACAATCTCAATAACAAATTTCTTCAGATCTTGTATTATCGGCCGTTGTGTGGTGATTAGAGCAACCATATGTCCGGAAGACTTCCGACTCAAGGCATCCGCCACCACATTCGCTTTTCCAGGATGATAATTAATGACACAATCATAATCTTTGACCAATTCAAGCCATCGCCTCTGCCTCATATTTAATTTCATCTGAGTGAAGAAATATTTAAGGCTCTTGTGGTCAGTATGGATCTCACATATTGCTCCGTACAAGTAAGGCCTCCAAATTTTTAATGCAAACACCACGGCTGCCAGTTCTAGATCATGGGTAAGGTAATTCTTCTCATAGTTCTTCAATTGCCGAGATGCATAGGCTATAACTTTGCCGTTTTGCATCAAGACACACCCCAACCCATTCTTAGAAGCATCATTGTATATCACAAACCCCTATGAACCAGAAGGAATGGTCAGTACTGGAGCTGTCACCAGTCGGTTCTTGAGTTCCTGGAAACTCTTTTCATAATCTTCCGACTACACAAAAGCTATATTCTTTTTGGTTAACTGTGTTAATGGCAAGGCTATCCTAGAAAAACCTTCAACAAATCTCTTATAATACCCAACCAATCCCAGAAAACTTCGTACTTCAGTTACATTAGTTGGTCTTGGCCATTTCACAATAGCTTCCACTTTATTTGGGTCTACGGAGATTCCATCACCTGAAACAATATGACCCAAGAAAGAAATCTGATTAAGCCAAAGCTCACATTTCTTGAATTTGGCATACAGTTTCTTCTGTCTCAATATCTGCAACACCATTCTTAAATGCTCTTCATGTTCTTCAGAATCCTTAGAATACACTAAGATATCATCAATAAATACAATCACGAATTTGTCCAAGAATTCCTTAAAAATACGATTCATAAGATCCATAAAAGCTACTGGAGCATTCGTGAGTCTGAAAGGAATCACCAAGAATTCATAGTGCCTATACCTCGTTCGAAAGGCAGTCTTGGAAATGTCTTCGTTTCTAATCTTTAATTGATGATATCCAGATCAAAGATCAATCTTGGAAAACACGCTTGCCCCTTATAACTGATCGAGTAGATCATCAATCCTTGGAATTGGATACTTGTTCTTTATAGTCACCTGATTCAATTCACGATAATCAATGCACAATCTCATTGTTCCATCCTTTTTCTTCACAAACAGAACCGGTGCTCCCCAAGTAAAGACACTAGGATGGATGAAATCCTAATCCAGTAACTCCTGTAACTGCTCCTTCAGTTCCTTAAGTTCTGTTGGTGACATCCGATATGGAGCTTTGGATATAGGAGTGGTCCCGTAAGAGATCGATAATGAATTCAATCTCTCGATCAGGAGGAAGTCCGAGTAATTCTTCCTGAAATACATCTGTAAATTCATTTACCACTTGAATGTTTTGAATACTCTTTTCTTCCTTCTGTGTTTCCATAACATAAGCCAAGAAACCCATACATCCCTTCCGAAGGAACTTCTGAGCTTTCAAGGTTGAGATAATCCGTGGCAATGAAATTATTTTAGTCCCGACAAAACTGCACTCCAATCCGATTGGGGTATGGAATACCAATTTCTTCTGAAAACATTTGATATCTGCACGATATTTAGATAACTAATCCATACCCATAATCACATCAAAATCACGCATCTCTAAGATGATTAGATTGGCCTCTAACTCCTAACTGTCTACTTTAATTGGGCAGGATTTCAACTCTTCTCTAGCACACAATGCCAATCCCAAAGGAGTAAAAAAAAAACATTTCTCAACATCCATAATTGAGGGTCTTTACTTTCACTTTATTAGCAAAAGTATGAGACATAAATGAATGAGTAGCACCCGAGTCAAACAATACATAAGCATTATGACCAAGAACAGAGATAGTACCAGAAACAACAGATGGAGCTTCCCGAGCTTCGGCGGTGGTGAGGGCATAGACTCTTCCTTGTGCTCGTTGTTCTCTACCTGAAGCATTCTGAATTCTACTATGAGCATTTGGGGCTTTACTGGCTTCAAAACATGAAGAAACAAAGTGTCTGGTTTTGCCACATCGGAAGCACGCTCCAGTCTTCAAATAACACGTTCCTCTATGCGGCCTGTGGCATGTATCACATACAGACAATTCTTTTCTACCCGAATTCTGTTTCTTCTTTCCCTTGCCTTTCTCGAATCGTCTATTATTGTTCCTCCACAGCTTCCTTGATTGGGAACTCGAACCCCCTCTTTAAACTTGATAGCTTCAGCTATTTCCTCATCCTTGGCCAATATCTGAGCCTTTCTCAACACTGCACTATAGCTCTTCAATTCTAGTACCGCCACATGCTTTCGTATTTCTAGTCTTAGGCCTCTCTCAAAGAACTTGGCTTTCTCCTTTTCTGTACTGATGAGATGTGGGGCAAATCTAGATAAAGCCTCAAACTTCCTTTCATATTCTGTAAGGGACATGGACCCTTGAGTTAACTGCACAAATTCAGCAATCTTTTCATTCTTCAATGATTGGGGTAAATACTTGTCATAAAATAACTCCTTAAACTGAGCCCAAGTAAGCACTTCATCTTCCACAGTGTGAGCTCTCTTTGTCATTTCCCACCAATAACTTGCACTAACCTTTAACATAAAGGTAGCGCATGTAAGCCATTGTGCATCAGTACACCCCATAAGCTCGAATATTTTCTTCATTTCACGAACCCATTCTTTTGCAACTAATAGATATGCTGAGCCCGCAAAAGGATGGAGGATTGAGTCTTCTAAACTGCTCCACAAGTTGTATATTGTCAGAAGTGGTGGAACTATGTTGTGAAGCTTCTCGTCTCACGTCTGTCAAAATCTGTACCAATTCCTGGACTGTCCTAATCCCATGAGCTGCTACTAGTCCCAACTTGTCTCTTTGGTCTTCTATTTCTTACTGGAGCAGATTCATCCAACTCCGAAGTTTGTCTCACTTCGGATGTGGAGCTAACTCTCCTCATCTCCTCTATGGTAGGGTTATCAGCTCTCTTGGGTCGTCCAGGTCGAGACATGACTATCAATTCTGATCATCAGAATAGAATAAAGCACCATGTAATAATAATAATAATAATAATTAGTAATCCCCATTCATATTCAAACATCTTAGAGATCTCAACATGGAAATTAAACAATTATCAATCTTACTTTCACAATGCCACTTAATTCCACACCTTGCATGGCACAAAATACAGTCTAGTTTTACTTCAAAAGCTAATTTAGCTTACTTTCTACGGAGGATTTGGCACGGACTCAGTTCCCTTGACCGCTTGCAGTAAAAGTGTCTACAAAACCTTAAACCTATTCTCTGATACCACTACTATCACTCCCAATACTATACATATAGAGTGTAACATTTAAATAGTTATTTAATAGTGAACTCTGCCATTTCTTTTAAAATCTTATTAAGCATTAAACATATAGAGTTCCTAGTCGCAACCACAGCATTTCATTATATATATGTACATTCAAAATCAAAAGAATTTCTACAGTATGATCATGTTAATATACGGTAGCGATTCGTGGTTGTCAAGGAAACTCTGTTAGTATTGCCAAAAGTCCTCCATCTAGCTCTCAGTCTACTGGTCATCTGAGATACACAATAAGTTTAGTAAGTAAAACTCAGTAAGTAAGCTAAGTGAATGTACAGCAGTGTTCAATAACAACAAAATTCAGTCTACAATACGAATACTGCCAATTCTTAGTACACAAGCATATGATAACTTGTTAAAGAAGAAATGACCTAGAAATCACTTGTAACCATTTCTATGTGCCAACTTGGCGCTCCTACGCCATATGAGTGGCGCACCTGCGCCAACTCTCTGTTTGATTAGTTTCATATCGGTTACATCTGCGCTCCTGTACCACATATATTGTGCTCCTGCGCTAATTTTCTGTCTGGACCTCTATAGGGCGATTCACTCTCACATAAGTAAGTTCACATTTCTCAATTCATCACATTCTTATGTACAATCATAATCACATAATTTATTCACGCTTGAGCTTCTTTAAGTTAGACACATTATTGACATGGATATCCATACACATATACACATTTCCCTTCAATATACATGAAGGACTCACATACAATACCATACTTGGTACCGTATTAATGAAACATACTATGTCCATATAACAAAATTCGGAAGCTTCCACAATATCAGTCACAGTCACTTAGAAAATAAGGCTCTCTAATCAAGGTAGGACTTCTCATATCACAGTTATATCACACTTATACGGGCCCATATCACATAGCCACCTATTGGCGGCATCTGTAAGCTAGGCATCGTCACAGTGAGTATTTATCACATTCTCACATTGCACAAATCTGTCATCACCCAGAGGTGACAGCTATATAGCCCTACTGGACTCTATCCTGTCACACGGAACAGTATAGATACACATAGATACCTACACTTGAAATAGCTCAAGGCTAGTATGATAATCCGGGCGATACCGGGCCTATGCTACTGAATCTCGTATACAGAAACACATGGTCCAGACCTCTCCTCAAGTTATGAGAGCTAAGTTTTCTAAGTTTTGGCATGCTAATCACATTTCACAATTCACAATCAATCACATAAAAGAAGCTCTATATTAAGCTTCGAGTACAATCACCATATATCCCAGTTCAAGCATCAAAGTGCTAACATGTAACAGTGTCACAATACACAATATCACATACAGTGTAACACAATTTATTGTGACCTCAGAATAGTTAGCTCACTTACCAATTCAGCTCATTTGTCGATGCTTGTTTTTAACCTAAAAATAACACAAAATCATTTTAAGAGTCACCATACATATTGATGAAATAATTCCCCTTTTTGGCTCTACTTCTATACATACTCCATCAAACAATTTATAACAAACAATTGTCTATTTTGAAATCCACACAAATGCACAGCCAACTTTTACACTCATATAATGTGTCTCCTTAAAATTTTTAGAGCCAAATAAGGTCATATGCCCACTCAAAATAACTTAATTCATTAACTCAACAATTTTGTCAATGCATTCATTTCACTGAGTAGTAGAGACTTAAAAATTTACTGGAATTGCAATACTACTCAAATAACTACAAAATTTTGCAGGCTGGTATATAACATATATAAATACCTCCATACCAAAAACCATGGCTTTACAAGGGGTTTAAGTCATTCAAACCCAATTATTTCTAACTGCCCTGTTTCAAAAACTAAAAGTTTCAGTTTTATCAAGTCAAATTTAAAAATTCATAGCAATTCATACAGAGCTTCAATCTTAGTGAAATTTTATAATGTCATAACCAACATGTAGAAGAACTTGCATAGCAAAAATTAGGTAATTTTATGAAGATTTGGACCTTCAACCAAATTCGTTTTCCCTTGCTCTGTTCTAAGACAGGGGAAATTTTAAATTCCATACTAGAAGTTCAAAAATTCACTACAATTCACATACTTTGAATTTTTGAGTGAATCTAATTTTTATACACTCCTGGACATGTCTTTTTTTATCAGTAAAATTTCCAAAATTATAAAACATTTTCCTAATTTTTAGGAATTTTCGAAATAGACATTGTTCAGTTTAAAAACACTGCAGACTTTGGTCTAAACTCTCACTTCCAGCTTTGTATCCTCATCCCCTTACTTAGATACCTTCAAATCTCATTCAAATTCACATTTCCACACTATTTCCAGCATACCAAACAAGAATTCTCATACTCACATCACAAGTCAAGGGAATTCTTGCAAATATATAGACAATAAAACAAGAATTCTAAAGAAGAGATGAGTTCTTACCACTTCCTTCTTTTCTTCTCCTTCCTTTCCTTGAGTTCTTGGTGGTTTTTGTGAAGAAAAAATAGAGAGAGCAGGGGCTGAAACGTGTGAGCTAGGGAGCAAAATTGAAAGAATTCTAGAATTTTCTCCCTTTTATAGACAAACAT
The DNA here is from genome assembly GCA_013180625.2 of Boswellia sacra. Taxonomy (NCBI): domain Eukaryota; kingdom Viridiplantae; phylum Streptophyta; class Magnoliopsida; order Sapindales; family Burseraceae; genus Boswellia; species Boswellia sacra. The sequence continues at coordinate 248,558 of SNVD02010312.1, read as the reverse complement.
TAGGCCAAAATACCACTTAGTCCTCCCTCTTCCCATTCTTTCAATTAAGTCCATTATTTTTTCATTTATTACACTACAATTCAAATACATCACATGTACATTAATCCATATGTATTAATTATACATCATGCCATGTACAATAGAAATTTAGGATGTTACATATCATTTATCAAACCTTGGATTAATAGTAATCTTTATTTGGTTGTAGAATATACCGATTGTTATATAACAAACAACATATATATTTGCAAAAGTGTGATTATATTTTGGATAATACTAGTTATACAACCAAGTTGTACAATCTAATTCATACAACCTGACGTGGCACCAATTCACTAGGTGGATAAAAATAAAACATAAATTAAATAAATTTTAATAAATAAAGTGGGACCTATCCATCCAATTACTTTGTGCCAAGTCAGATTGTATTAAGTTTTATATTTTAGTTTCTACTTTCTAGCTATGCTTGCTTTACTATAAACATATATAATCAAAGCCGAAGAGTGTGTAATGTGGAGGTGTTCTTATTTAACAAGGGCAAGACAAAGTATAACCCCATAAAAATTCGATACTCCCTATCATAATTTTTTATTTTTATTCTATTCTTAAGCTGAATCTATGGCCATAAAGTGAAAAAGATTGTGACCAACTAAAAATTATATAACGTACTTCGGGGGCATTTTTGTGGCTGTCAAGTATGTTAGTAAGTCTATTGTTTTTTTCTTTTTTTTTTCCCCTCAAGTCATACGCTTAATTAACACTTTATGCTTTGTCTGATATGAGAATTAATAATAAGTAGATTTTGACGTATTAATTAAAAAATTACGCATGATATTGATGCGCTTTTTTTTCCTTTTACTCTTTTTTAAGATATTAGATCTTACAAGAGTGAAAGAATGTAATTACTAATTAGGGAAATTATATTATAAGCTGCATTTTGAATATTGAATTAATTGATAATGGACGATTGATTTTAATTTATTTTAGCTGTATTTATTCGTGGAAACTGAAATATAGTTTGATAAAGGTTTAAAACTTTTTCATAAACTCTGTTGGCTTATTTTTTTAACATTTGAATTGATCTTTAATAGAATATAATAATCTTATTTCTTGTTTTTACGGGACCACAGCTTGGGTGCAAATCAATTTTTGAAGCATATGTAGAAGTTTTATCTAAAGGAAAAAGTTGCATTCGTCAACTTTGTATTTTGAACTTATTTTTTTGTATAACAGTGTAACTTTGGTACTATTTTGTGCTTTTGTAATTCTGTCGTGACGAATTTTCATTTGTCCATTAAATTACTAATGAGATTTTGCATGGTACAATGCTTAAGAATTACAAATGGATTGTATACTTTATAATAATATTTAGATTAAAATAATTGAAACCAAAAAAGCTTCCTGGTAGCAATTGTCCAATCTTATAGAGTATATTCTTAACCATAATATTGACGACATATATAATTAGTTTTTTCATCTATTAATTCCATAGTCCCTTTTTTTATGCCCTCTTAAGTTAACATGACCATTATATATATATATATATATATAAACAGCTGGGCATTGGTAGCCGTTGAACCTATTATCAAACGCAAATATTTACTTCTATAGAAACCATTTAACAGCATAATTGATGGCAAAGCGATTCTCTGGATAGACAGCATAAGAGTCTTTGCCCTTATAACCTTTCAACAGCTAGCTTATTTTATAAATCGTTAAAAGAAGGTTCTTTTGTTGTTGTGTGTTAGATGTTTGGTTTACATATTTAGTCTAAAAGGAAAGCCTAATTATCGTGAAAGAAAGCCCGATAGGCCAACTCATTATTAGTTTAGGAGGAGGTGTTCTGGTTCCTGGTTTGCTTTTGGTTGTGCTTGCCCGCGCTGGTGACGATGAAAAATAAAATCAAGGCTTCAGCGATTACATGGATGACGAATTTTAGAAAGGAACAGAGCCTAAGAAGTTTTCGTATAAGGACTTGGCTGCCGCTGCAAATAATTTTAACGATGAGCAAAAGTCAGGACATGGATCAGAGGCTTTGGTGGGGTTTATAAAGGATTTTGGAGGGGACACCAACTCATATATTGTAGTTAAGAGGGTGTCCAAGGGATCTAAACAGGGAGGAAAGGAGTATGCTGCTTCATAAGTGAAAATCATTGCCAAATTAAGGTATAAGAATTTGGTGCAACTTCTCGGTTCGTGCCATGAGAAAAATTAACTCTCGCTTGTTGAATTTATGCCAAATGGAAGCGAGATTCTCATCTTTTCAAAAGACAACAGTTTATCGACATGGGAGATGAGGTACAAGATTGCTCAAGACTTGGACTCAGGATTGCTTTACTTCCATGAAGAATGGGAACAATGTTTTGTGCATAGGGATATAAAATCTAAGTGACGTTATGTTGGACTCAAATTTCAATGCCAAGATTGGGCATTTTGGATTACCGAGGCTTATAGAACATGCCATAACGTTACAAACCATAGTTTTGGCAGGAACAATGGGTTATATGGCTTCTGAATGTGTCATATATAACAGGTAACGCTAATAGAGAGACAGATGTCTATAGCTTCGGAATTGTTGCTTTGGAAATAGCTTGTGGGAGGAAACCCATCCATCAACCCAATGGCCGACGAAGGTGATGAGCTCATGCATGACTCATGAGCTTCTGGAAATCCCTCCCATGTCAAAGGGAGGCTATCTACCCAGGGGATTGTCAAAGTTAGGCACCTCCAATGGAAATAGTCAATGTTAGGTGGCCAACCCTTTGAAAATGTATGCAGAATTTTCTCTATAAATATGGGACGAATTCTGCCTTGTTAATGCATCAGAGAAACTCCAGAGAGAGTTCAGGAATTAGAACCAGAGAGTTCAGAGTGTTAGAGAGCCTTGTTGAGCTCCAGGAAATTTAGGGGAGTTTTTGTGTAATTCTTGTATATTAATTTTCTCTGTTAATACAAGTCAATTTTCTCCCAAAATCTGTTCTGAGTTTGCATCGCATCCCCAACAAGTGGTATCAGAGCCTCGTTGAGCTCCTGGAACGTCAGAACAGAGAGAAAAAATTCAGAGAAAATTCGTCCCCTGTTTCTGGAAAATTTAGATTTTTCGGAAAGTGTTCGAATTCCGAATTTGAAGTGTTCAGTGTGTTCGTGACATCATCCTGATCATTCTGTAATTTTCCGGCGATCGATTCGACCAACAGAGAAGCCGCACACGCCGCACGCGCCGCCTACCTATACTGCGAGTGGGCTTCACTCGCCTCACGCGCTGCACGCGCGTCTCAAGGAAGAAGACGACCCACGTCAGTGCCACGTCATCCGCCACATCAGCGTGCTTTTGCCACGTCATCAGGTCACGTCAGCGCCACGTCAGAGCCACGTGTCCAGAACTGCCACGTCAGTATATTTTTCTGAAATTACAGTTTGGCCCTTATATTTTTGGGTAATTACTTTTGACCCCTTGAATTTCTAAAATTTACATTTCAGTCCTTAGGAAATTTCAGTTTGGCCCCTGTAGTTCTGGTGAATTTTTTGCCCCCTTTAGTTTAAGAAATTTCAGTTTAGCCCTTAAGAAATTTCAGTTTAGTCCTTAGAATTTCCAAGCTTAATATTTATTGCATAAAAAGAATTTTTGAGCCCCAGAAGAGGCTATTCCACCATTTTTTACCGTTCCGGACGTAACAGTGGGCTCGGATTTTTGAAATTCAATTTCTATTTTAGTGAATTAATTATTCTAAAATGGAAGAATCATCCGGAGCCATGATAAAATTGACTGCTACCAACTACACACTATGGAGACCCAGGATAGAGGATCTCCTTAGTTGTAAGGATCTATATGACCCTATAGAATTTGAAGGGCAGAGACCTGAGACAGAAAAAGAGGCAGATTGGAATAAAATTAACAGAAAATGCATCGGTCAAATCAGACAATGGATCGATCATAGTGTCTTCCACCATGTAGCCAAAGAAACAGATGCATATACTCTCTGGACAAAATTAGAGAGTATGTATCAAGCCAAGTCAGCACGAAACAAAGCTATCCTGATGAGACGGCTTGTGAACCTGAAGTTGCGGAGCGGAACTCCAGTAGCAGAACACACAAGTAAGTTCCAGAACTTGGTGAATCAGTTGACAGCAGTTGAGTTACAGCTTGGAGACGAAGAACAAGCCCTTCTACTTCTCAGTTCCCTTCCAGATTCATGGGAGACGTTAGTGGTCTCCATCAGCAATTCAGCACCCGGAGGCAAACTTACCTTATCAATGGTTAAGGATGCCTTGATGAACGAGGAGGCAAGAAGAAAAGATGCAGGCGCCAGTCAAGATGAAGCCTACATCATGGATAATCAAGAAAGACAGTCTCGAGGTGAAGACTGGAGAAGAGGTAGAAGCAAAAGCAGAGGAAGATCAACAAACAGAAGGGGCAGGTCAACAGATGGGCGGAGACCCACCTACAAATGCTATCACTGTGGCAAAGAGGGTCACATGAAGAAAAATTGTCGCAGTTTTCAGAAGCAGAACCAGGAGAGTTCACAAGCACAAAGTAGCGACGAGCCACGAGTTACAGTCGTAGAAGATGTGACCATTTGTGCAGAAGAGACGTGGTTCCACACAGCGGACCAAGGAGTAGAATGGGTAATTGACACAGCAGCTTCCTGCCACGTCACTCCTTGCAGAGAGATCTTTACCACGTACAAAGCAGGAGACTTTGGGATAGTGAAGATGGGAAACAACAGCACCGCCAAAATTATGGGAATTGGTGATATTCAATTCCAAACAAACGTCGGATGCAAAATAACTCTGAAGGACGTTCGTCATGTGCCAGATCTACGACTCAACTTGCTCTCGGTAAAAGCCTTTGATCAGCAAGGTTATGAGAGTTGCTTCACCAATGGTACATGGAAGATGTTGAAAGGGGTCATGGTGGTTGCTCGAGGTAAATTATGTGATAATCTTTACAGGACTCATGTAAAGATAAACGGAGAAAGCCTTCATGTAGCAGAGCACATGGTACCTCTAGATTTGTGACATAAAAGGCTCGGTCACATAGGTGAGAAAGGGTTTATCAACTCTTCAGAAAAAGAAGCTGATCACTGTTTCCAAGGATGCAGCGTCTCATCCTTGCGACTATTGTTTGTACGGGAAACAACGAAGGGTGTCATTCAGCTCCTCATCAGTGAAGAAATCAAAGTTATTGGAGCTAGTACACAGTGATGTATGCGGACCTCTCGAAGTGGAAAGTCTAAGCGGTAAAAGGTATTTCTTGACCTTCATTGATGATGCATCTCGAAAAGTGTGGGTGTATTTCCTCAGGACGAAGGATGAAGTTCTGGAGAAGTTCAAATTCACGTCATGGTAGAACGTGAAACAGGTAAGAAATTAAAATGTCTTCGATCAGATAACGGAGGCGAGTATACCTCCAGAGAGTTCAATGCTTACTGTCAGAGATATGGCATTCGACATGAAAGAACGGTCCCACGCAAACCACAACACAATGGAGTGGCCGAGAGGATGAATCGAACCATCATGGAACGGGTCAGAAGCATGCTCAGATTGGCTAAGTTACCCAAGCCATTCTGGGGGGAGGCAGTTCGCACCACCTATTACTTAATCAACAGAGCACCATCGGCGCCACTGAACTTCGAGACTCCAGAAAAGGTATGGTCAAATAAAAAGCCCTCCTATAATCATTTAAAGGTATTTGGTTGTTTAGCCTTCGTACATGTATCCAAGGAGCTCAGACAGAAGCTCGATGCAAGAACTGTTCCATGTATCTTCATCGGTTATGGAGATGAAGAATTCGGATACAGATTATGGGATCCCAAAGAAAAGAAAGTCATTCGGAGTAGAGATGTCGTATTTCATGAAGACCAAACATATGAAGACGCTGAAAAGACAATAATATCTAAAATTCTCACTAGCAGTGCCCCAGATATTATTGCAGATTCGACACCAAATGCCACATGAAATGATGAAGTACCAGAAGAAATTCCAGCAGCAGATCAGGAGGAGGAAAATGAAGAGATTGCTGAGTCGGGGGAGCCACAATCATCTATAGAAGCTGTTGTACCTCCTGGAAATGAAGAACCTTAGCTACGACGATCTGAGCGAGGTCGGATTCCGTCGAGGAGATATCCAGAATCAGAGTATACACTGCTTACTGATGAAGGGGAGCTAGAAAGCTTTCATAAAGCTTTATCTCATCCAGACAAAGAACGATGGCTACATGCGACGCGAGATGAGATGGATTCTCTAGAAAAGAACAAAACTTATGAACTGGTCGAGCTCCCAGATGGAAAGAAGGCACTGAAGAACAAGTGGGTATTCAAGCTCAAGAAAGATGGAACAGGAAAGGTGATGAAGCACAAAGCCCGATTGGTGGTAAAAGGATTCCTTCAGAAGAAAGGAATTGACTTTGACGAGATCTTCTCACCGGTAGTAAAAATATCCTTAATCCGCATCATCCTCGGATTGACCTCAAGTCTTGATTTGGAGCTTGAACAGATGGATGTGAAGACAGCATTTCTTCATGGAGACTTGCATGAAGAAATCTATATGGAGCAGCCAGAAGGGTTCGAGGTTCAAGGCAAAGAATACCTCGTGTGCAAGCTCAAAAAGAGCTTGTATGGCCTCAAACAAGCACCAAGGCAATGGTACAAGAAGTTTGACTCTTTCATGGTGAGTCATGGGTACAAAAGAACCGTTGCAGACCAGTGTGTCTACTTTCAGAAACTTCCAAATGGAGACTTTGTTGCACTCATGTTATATGTGGACGACATGCTGATCGTCGAGAAGGATGCAACAAAAATAAAGCAGCTGAAGAATGAACTATCAAAAACCTTCGATATGAAAGACTTGGGACCAGCTCAGCAAATCTTGGGGATGCACATTCGTCGAGACAGGAAACAGAAGAAATTATGGCTGTCTCAGGAGAAATATGTTGAACGTGTGATTCAAAAGTTCAACATGGATGGTGCTAAGCCAGTTAGTGTACCACTGGCTAATCATTTCAAGCTGAGCAAGAAATCATGTCCTTCATCCAAGAAAGAGATAGAGGACATGATGACGGTGCCCTATTCTTCTACTGTAGGAAGTTTGATGTATGCCATGGTGTGTACAAGGCCGGATATTGCTCATGCTGTAGGAGTCGTGAGCAGATTTCTTTCCAACCCAGGGAAAGAACATTGGGAGGCGGTCAAGTGGATTCTCAGATACCTTAAAGGTATTTCAAAGATATGCTTATGCTACGGGGGAGCTGATCCAATCTTGGAAGGCTATACAGATTCAGATATGGCCAGAGATCCTGATAGTAGGAAATCTACATCAGGTTTTGTTTACACTTTTGCAGGGAGAGCTGTGTCATGGCAGTCAAGACTACAGAGTGTGTTGCGCTATCCACGATAGAGGTAGAATACATTGCCGCAACGGAAGCTGGAAAAGAAATGTTGTGGCTGAAGCGGTTTCTCCAAGAACTTGGGATCGAGCAAAAGGAGTACAAAGTACACTGTGACAGTCAAAGTGCTCTGAATTTGAGCAAGAATTCAGTGTACCATTCTCGAACGAAGCATATCGACATCCGTTATCATTGGATACGCGAGGTGATGGACAAGCAACTGTTGAAACTAGTGAAGATCCATACTAAAGAGAATCCAGCCGACATGTTAACAAAGGTAGTCACAAGAGACAAGCTAGAACTATGCAGAGATATAGTTGGACTAGAAGCGGTCTGATTACTTTTGTATTTATCCCCTTTCACATGGGATGGAAGGGAAGAATTGATGAGCTCATGCATGACTCATGAGCTTCTGGAAATCCCTCCCATGTCAAAGGGAGGCTATCTACCCAGGGGATTGTCAAAGTTAGGCACCTCCAATGGAAATAGTCAATGTTAGGTGGCCAACCCTTTGAAAATGTATGCAGAATTTTTCCTATAAATATGGGACGAATTCTGCCTTGTTAATGCATCAGAGAAACTCCAGAGAGAGTTCAGGAATTAGAACCAGAGAGTTCAGAGTGTTAGAGAGCCTTATTGAGCTCCAGGAAATTTAGGGGAGTTTTTGTGTAATTCTTGTATATTAATTTTCTCTGTTAATACAAGTCAATTTTCTCCCAAAATCTGTTCTGAGTTTGCATCGCATCCCCAACAGAAGGTCAGGTCTATATCTTTTAGTGGGTTTGGGAGCTCTATGGGGGTGGAAAGCTACTCGAAGCTAGTGATCCAAGACTATGCGAAGATTATGATGAGTAACAAGTGCAACTCCCAATGAAAGTTGGGCTACCATGTGCTCATCCAGATGAAAATCTCAGGCCTTCAATGAGACAATACGATTCTATGTTCTGAGTTCTATATTCTCAAGTCAGAAGCTCCATTTACTATTCTCCCACCAAAGATGCCTACGCAAACATATTTTACTCTCTAAATGAATACGCCCATATCTTTACTTTCAAACTCCTGTGGCATTACTCCTGAGGAGGCCAAAACCTCAACCAATCATCGAGCTATGGTTACCACACCATTTCCTCATAGTAAACTTCGTTTTCTGTAGCTTCTTCACCCGCGGCACTTTTGAACACAATATTGTTTTACTTGTTCGAAATATTTATAATAAATTTAAATAATATAATCAAACAATAATATATTGAAGAAATTATAAAATATAAATTAGATTAATATAACAATATATTAAATAAATAGAATAAGTAAAGAGACAGAGTAAGAAATATATGGCATGAGCACTTGGGAGGCAGGTCAAAGGCATTGTCATAAAACCAAAGAGTCCTCCCCTCGTGCAGGTCATATCGGTACTCTAGGGCTCCAAGATACAATCCAGTACTCACAGCCTATCTTCTCGATGAGTACGATCACCGAAAGAAAATAACCTGTCTTCATGTGTCGCGGTTGCTCAAAACATAGAAAATAGTTAAAGAATATTCACCTTATAATGTTAGAACCATGAGACTCCTTTATATAATAATCTTGTAGCTTAGGTAACTTACAAATTAATTCTTATAACTCCCAAGCTATAAGTTCTTAATAAAAATATGAACGTTACAAACAATAAGTGTCGTACCTCATGTTTTTATTATACTTGTAACGTACGAAATTAATCTCAAAATAAATTTTGTAACTCATGATATAAATGTTTATTTTAAACATTTTATCTCCAACAGTCCCCCACAAAAGGTTTAAAACTTTAAAGCTTTATAAAATAAAATATCAAGATAAAAATACTTATAAAATAAAAATTATATATAAAGAGCAACCTTCTATTATGCAATGGATATAGGTACCTTTCGGGTTTGAACCTACACTTAGTGTTGATAGTATCTATTTGAGAAACCTGAGTGAACAAAGTCTTGAACTCGATTTCTTGATCAAATTTCAAACTATCACACACATAATATCGACGAAGACATGGTTTTGGTGAGTTAGCGCTATTAATGGTCATGCGCTCAATCTTGATTCTCGTGAGAGCTTTAGAGAACAGTCCAATTCTCACAGTCGCGGCCCTCACGACGCTCTCACTTAAGTGAGTCCTCAAAAGGTATATGTGACTTATACCTCGCAAGAGTATCTAGCCTTTGGACTCGTTCAGGATAAATATCCTTCCTAACATCACATATAACAAGCACTTTGCCATAGGGATGAGCAGGATCATATCGTCCTCTAAGATATGTCAAAATAATTGTGCTTAATAAGTCACGCAATACGGATTGTTCTTACCCATTGAACCTCCTTCATGGGATCTCCAATCACAGATGTTGGGTTACTTCCCTAGGTGACTCCCTTTGGGCTTAAGCACATCCCCCTCGACAATTTAAATAATTAATTAGCATGCTGAAAATCTTTATAATTGCACAAAATCTCTCATTGATTTTATCTTTGAGAACTTGTTCCCATTATTTTGATGATTGCTTCCACTAGCTCTCTTAAATAATATTAAATATTTTACAAAAGAATGTTAGAGAGCATAAGAATATCAAATGCACAATAAAGAAAATTGAATAAGCACTTAATCACCTCATAAATAATAATATTTTCAAACTCATACACAAAATTAATAATCATTTAATAACTTATGATATCATTTTTTTCTCCAAATATCATAAAAACATTAACAACCATCAAATAAAGAAAACCCCACATTAAGTAATATTTTAAATACACTAGTAATAACTCCATAAAATATTAATGCACTAATTTGTTAAATTTTAAAGAGTAATGCTACTCATACAAACTATTTATACAAACTCACACATACAAATTGATGTGGCATTCCTATATGATAGTCATATCATCCATGTTAATTAATGTCATTTATTATTAATATATATTTATCAAATCACTGCATTTATTTATCAAATCACATTATGCCACGTTAGTTTGTAAAGATGAGTTTGTATAAATAGTTTATAAGAGTAGCATTACTCAATTTTAAAACTCATCAAAATAATAACTACACTCAAATCATTGTCATCTTAATTGTACAAATTAAGAACTAAAATATGAAACCGCTTAAAAACTAGAAACCCCCACATTAAAAAAATATTTTTTCAATCCTCACATTAATAAGATATTTATTGCTAAAACTGTAAATATAATATATAACTCATATATGTATTTAATAATAATCATGAGCATTTATGTTATTATTTCATTCAATACAACCACATAAATTATCATAATAATCTATTAGTCTTCTTAACATATTCTAGTAATCAATTATTTAAATGTCATCATCTAGTTTGCATGATAGCCACAAGAAACTATAACTTAATAGCACACCATCATACATATGAGTTTCTAATTAAATATATTGAAAACACATTCTTTATTGTGTAATAAAAATTTGATGCACGCAAGTAACTCATAAATTGAATTCTTAATCAATAATAATATGCAATAAAGATCAAAAAAATTAGAAATATATATGAGTTTATGAATGCATTTAAAAATGCTGCTAGCTCCAAAGCAAACACATATTCAATTAATATATAAATCATTCTTAGTTACTCTATAACCATAAACAATAATTATACTTAGTAATTTTTTTTTGTAACTGAAGTATTTATTAGATCATAATAAAAACTCATAAAAAGTTTTGATAATAAAACCACCAGATGTAACTCATTTATATTCTTTGTAATAAATAAGAAAAATTTAAATAACTAATCACATACTTTCATGTCTTTAACTGAATAAAGACATTTATTTACTCATGTTGTAAAATAAACTTTATTTGAAAAGAAAGCGTTACACATTGAAGCCACCAACTCTCTAACGCTAATAAGGCTAGATCTGCAAGATAATAGCAATCATCGTGTATCACTATCCAAAAAAACTTCAAATATGTGAAATTAAGTCATATCATGCTCCAAACTAGACATTCATTTCAGTTCTTCATTGCAAGAAAAAATAAAAGAATTTATACACGCAAGTATATATCACAATATAAACTAGAATAATTCACTAATCATAGTAAGGTTAGCTATATTCAAATTATGAACAAAAATATAAAACATGATAGAGTAAAGATCTACAACATATATTATATGATAAACAAACAAACAAAATAATTAGCAAAATCCATCACACTTGTGATGCTCTCATATTCATTAAAATATAAATAAAATATAGATGAAGCTAATAGCTATGGAGATGCTTATAGCCGTGGATCTAATAAGAAGTAGAATTGCAAACTATTATGAAATAGTTTGTGCAATATGAGCAATCAAAAAATAAAAGCATAAATATATGCAACCAATTAATATTAACCAAATAACTAACCAATCATATGAGAGACTCTTTGGCTTTAGATTGTTGGGAATATTTATAATAAATTTAAATAATATAATCAAACAATAATATATTGAAGAAATTATAAAATATAAATTAGATTAACATAACAATATATTAAATAAATAGAATAAGTAAAGAGATAGAGTAAGAAATATGTGGCCTGAGCACTTGGGAGGTATGTCAAAGGCATTGTCCTAAAGCCAAAGAGTCCTCCCATCCTGCGGGTCATATCGGTACTCTAGGGCTCCAAGATACAACCTAGTGCTCACAGCCTATCTTCTCGATGAGCACGATCACAGAAAGAAAATAACATGTCTTCATGTGTTGCGGTTTCTCAAAACATAGAAAATAGTTAAAGAATATTCACCTTATAATGTTAGAACCATGAGACTCCTTTATATAATAATCTCATAACTTAGGTAACTTACAAATTAATTCTTATAACTCTCAAGCTATAAGTTCTTAATAAAAAAATGAATGTTACAAACAATAAGTGTCGTAACTCATGTTTTTATTATACTTGTAACATATGAAATTAATCTCAAAATAAATTTTGTAACTCATGATATAAATATTTATTTTAAACCTTTTATCTCCAACAGTACTCTCCATCTATTTGATTTGAGAACTTTCTTTTGATAAAACAATTAATAATTTTTTTTGTTTACAACGTAGAATTATAATTTTGTACCAGTTTGTGGAAGCAATATTGGGTATTGGTTTACCCTTGCACTGCCTATTGTTAAATTTATTAATGAATATGCTTGGCTATTATTAATTGACAATTATCCTCTACTTATGTTACTTTTACCTTAGTTTTTTAAGAGATTAATTATAATACCTCATAATACTTACCTTATTATTAGCATCTCATTGCTATCTCATTTTTTGTATTTACAAAAGAATGATTGATGGTTATAAAAAAAAATAAATTAATACATACAGAGAATAAATACATGTCTTAATCATCTATCAATATGAAATCCAAGTGTCAATGATCTTCAAAAGTTGAGACAAAATTAGATGAGTAGAGAATTTTAATTCTTTTACTTTATAAACTCGGCCTAATGCTAAATATAACTCTATTAATTAAAAAAAAATTTCCTACATAACTTGATCTACAACCGCTAAATAAAAAAAAAAAACTCTACTTTTCTATAAAAAGAAAAAGCTTTAATTTTACCACTCTTTAATTTTCACTTACACCAATTGCTCAACTCTGTCAAAATTTGTAGTAGTTCATCAGAAAATTGTTCAAAAATTTTGTTAAAAAAAATCTTTAGATAACATTTTTTTAATATATTTGCGGACCCACGGATGTAGTGGGCGGTGAATCGCTTCGCCTTCTACGAAGATTTAACCAAAACCAAGCTTGGATGAACTTTGCAACACCCTGTACCTGCCATGCCTCAATTGCACAGCTTGGCTCCGAAATGCACAAAAGTCAGTCCTATTTCTCTTTTTTCTAAACATCAACAAGCATACTTCAAATGATAACAATATTCAAAAACATAATTGAAAATATAATATTCAAATTTCAAATCACAATATATAAGTTCTCCAATAAAATGAAACTTCGATAGTATCTCATAAAAATAATAAATCGACTTCTTACAACTAACATAATAGCGTACCAATAGGTAAGGACAAAAAACTTACAAGTTCCAAAGCTTCAATCCAAGCATTCAAAATCGAACCAAAACAATCTCTTTCTTCTTTTCTTTTCTTTTTCCCCTCTTTTTTATATAATAAAGAAACAACAACAACAACAACAAAATGCTAAGCATACTCAAAAAAATAACCAGTTACATAATACAACACATTCCTAAATTAGAAGGTATTGGGGGGGTTGAAAGTACTAAGTACTAAAACATTGATTTATTCTTCTCAATTGGTTTGCATTTGTGTTTTAACCACGCTCATTCAGCCAATGAGAATTGGCCATACAGATACAAATAATCACGGCAAATTTCAATTCAGTTAGGTGGTTTCAAATTATTGTTGCGACTCAATCCTTCCTATGCCTATTGGACCGTCTCTTTCCAAGGAAAAGTGCAGATGGGATTACACAAAATCATATAAATTAAAGCAATAGTCACATTAATAAAGACAAAAAGAAAAGTATTTGGCTTGGGCGCCTTTAGATTTACGCATTATTAGTGCTAGTCTATCGGCATCGCCATCGGGTTTGGCTGAAAACAAGCCTTTATTACTTTTTTATATTATTCCTATTAATCTATTATATATTTTAATTTTTAATATATAATAATGCATGCATGGCTTCTGTTTGGAACATACGATAATGACTAGATGTAGAACTATAATTATTACTATAGAACATTATAACTTATATATAATTAAAATACTGCCGTCATGTACTGCTGATTTTTTCTATACATCCACTCTGCATTAAAACGAATCTGTCTTTGTTGACGGAAAATCAAATTTTCCTTTATTTTTTTAAAGAATTTCACCTTTTTCTTACTTATTCTACCTTTTTATGGAGAAATTATGTATAAGTTTTCAGATAGCAATTTCTATTTAAAAAATTTGCGTTTCAGTTAAAAAATTTAATTGAGTAAGATTACTTTTTAATATAAAATAAAACATAATCCCCACTCCTAATTAAAAATCACCTCTAATATTCTTATATATCATTCATTAAAAATTTATTTCATATTATATGGTTTCTTTTTTATATAATTTATTCAAATAAATAAAATGACTCCAAAGTCTGTTCCAAATTTTTAAACAAAAAATGTAGTGTATAAAGATATTGATTCAGTAGTAAACTATATAAGTTTATGTTTTAAATTAATAATATTACACATATAACTTATTTACAAATCAATTTATTTCACAACTTAAGTTGGCAAAATATTAGTGGATGGATAATTACTAAGTCGTGTAATTTAACTTCATTCAATTATTTTTATTTTTTACTTATCAAGTGATATATTACTAACTCATATGGTAAAAAAGATTAGTTGTAGATTTATATTTATAGTCTTTTAAGGATATAACTCCTTAGTTTAGTTGATTGATTACCTGAGCGGGCTGTGTGCATATTCGTTGTTTTGATAAATGGTTGTTTAAGTTTTTAATCCAAAAAACTTAAGTTATTAAAACTGAAACTCAGAAATATACCAGTTACCAGACGCATCTGAATTGTTAAAAATGAGCTTAATTAAGTTAATATAGTCATGTAATAATAATATATATTCTAGGAATCATAGATTAAAACTGAGTAGGACGTAAACATAAATATTTATTTTATTTTTTGCAACAAGATATACATTCTTTTTATTAAAAAAAAAGAACTAATTAAAATAAAACAGGTGAAAAACCCTTAAGCTATTGCTTCCTTGACAAAGTAAAATATACTGAATGCAAAATATCTACAAAAATTTCCAAGTCATCCTCCCAAAAATAATGGCTCTAAGCTGCAACACTAACGGCCCTCTTCTTCTAAGATTCTTCACCATCACCATGTATTTATCTCTAACAATCCCCTTCTCAACTGCGTTATCCTTCAACTTTTCCAGTTTCAGTCCCAAATATGACGATAAAATGACTTATGAGAGAGCTTACCCTGACCAAAATCGTAACATTCAGCTAGTCAAAAACGCTGAGATGGCTGGTCGAGCAACATACAGCCATCCCCTGCGGCTTTGGGACAAGAACAGTGGAAACCTCACCGATTTCAGAACACATTTCTCGTTTGCAATCGATTCTCAGAGCAGAGCTACGTACGGAGATGGTTTGGCCTTCTTCCTCGCTCCACGAGGTTCAGTGATTCCTACTGTCAAAGGTGGAGGCTCTTTCGGTCTAACGAAAGATAATGAGCCACTGAATTCAACATCGAATCCTTTCGTGGCTGTTGAGTTCGATATCTATTTCAACGATGGTTGGGATCCACTTCCTCCAGTTGAACATGTTGGTATTGATATCAACTCTGTGAAGTCTAGGAAAACTGTGACATGGCGGAGTGATATCAAAGATGGAGAAAGGAATGAAGCTTGGATTAGTTACAATTCTAGTACAAAGAATTTAAGTGTTATGTTCACTGGTTTTACAAATAATACGAGAATCATGCAATATCTTGATTATAAAGTCGATTTGAGGCTTTATTTACCGGAGTTGGTTACTTTCGGCTTTTCAGCGGCAACTGGAGATGCATATGCAATCCATAAAATTTTCTCGTGGGACTTCAGTTCAAGCTTAGAGATTGATGATAGTATAACCAATAAATCACCACCACCGCCAAGCTCGATTTCTCTTGTTGATAGAGGACAAAAAAAGGGAAAATTAAACAAAACAGCAATAGCAGTGGAATTGAGTATCGGCGCAGGTTTTTCTGTTGCTGGGTTGGTTTTGATTTGGCTAGCCGGCGGCATCGGTCGAAAGAGAGATGGCATCGGTTGGAAGAAAGATTGCAACGATGAAGAGGATAATAATGGCTTCAGCCAGTACATGGATGATGAATTCGACAAAGAAACAAGGCCCAAGAAGTTTTCGTATAAGGATCTGGCTGCGGCTACAAATAATTTCAATGAAGAACAGAAATTAGGACAGGGAGGCTTTGGTGGGGTTTACAAAGGATTTTTGAAGGACACCAGCTCTTGTGTTGCAGTTAAGAGGGTATCCAAAGGGTCTAAACAGGGGATAAAGGAGTACGTATCAGAAGTGAAAATTATTAGCAGATTGAGGCATAGGAATTTGGTGCAACTACTTGGTTGGTGCCATGAGAAAAAGGAACTCTTGCTTGTTTATGAATTTATGCCAAATGGCAGCTTAGATTTTCATCTTTTTAAAGACAACAGCTTGTTGACATGGGAGATGAGATACAAAATTGCCCAAGAACTGGCCTCAGGATTGCTTTACTTGCATGAAGAATGGGAACAATGTGTTGTGCATAGGGATATAAAATCAAGCAATGTTATGTTGGACTTAAATTTCAATGCCAAGATTGGGGATTTTGGGTTAGCTAGGTTGGTAGAACATGCCAAAGGATCACAAACCACAGTTTTGGCAGGAACGATGGGCTATATGGCTCCTGAATGTGTCATAACAGGCAGGGCTTGCAAAGAATCAGATGTGTATAGTTTTGGAATTGTTGCATTAGAAATTGCTTGTGGGAGGAAACCAATCAACCCAGTGGCCAAAGAAGGCCAGGTCTACATGGTGCATTGGGTTTGGCAGCTTTATGGAAGTGGAAAATTACTTGAAGCTGCTGATCCAAGATTAGGTGAAATGTTTGATGAGCAACAGATGCGACTCCTAATGACAATTGGGCTATGGTGTGCTCACCCAGATGAAAATCTGAGGCCTTCAATAAGGCGAGTGATTCATGTTCTTAACTCTGAAGCTCCACTGCCTATTCTCCCACCAAAGATGCCTGTGCCAACATATTTCTCTCCTTCATTGAATACGCCGATATCTATGCTTTTGATTTCCGATGGTCCCATTTGTACCGAGGGAGGCCAAAATCTGAAGCAATCGTCGACCTATATACAGTTACAGAGCACCAATATTTAATTCCTCATAGTTTAACTGCTTCATCAACAGTCATTTTGTACATACAAAAAGTGCTTCGTAGTTCCATTGCAGCCTGATAGTTTGAAAAACCAAATTAAGAACTTTCTCTTTTTTTTCCTTCTTTTTTTTTTTTTTCAGTTTCTTAATGTTAAATATATTAACTTAACTGTTAGTATAAGTACGCTATGGTAATGACTTGGCAACAATGTATGTATTTGACTTTTTATCTTTTCTTAGTGGAATGTTGTACTTCAACACGGTATTCTTCTCTTGATAATAAATTCTGTTTAATGATAAAACTTTAGTTAATATGATTAATAAACACTGTAGATTGATATCTCAATTAATTTTAGATTATTTACAAGGAAATGATTATTTTAATATGTAACTTATTTTTCTGTTTCTAATGAATAATTCCAATCTAAAAAATTAGTTATACAAATTTTTATATAAATACAAACTGATTTATCATAACGTAATTGAATTAATGAATAGATACCTTGTCCAATGACATTGTATAAATAATGACATCTTATCACCCCTTATTCAATGGGTTGGCTTTTACATATTGACTTTTTAATCATTTTTATGGCAAGAATTTTTCACTTTTTTGTTAGAACAGATTCCCGGCCCATTAAGGTTTGCATATGACAAGGCTTACAAAAATTGTTGACAAACTCTATATATAAATTATTGTGTTAGAAAATGATTGGTAGATTTAATATATAAATAAATTTAAATTTTTAATAAAAGCTAACGATGTGTTAATAAATTAGTAATATCTCATCAATTTGTGTATGTGTGTGTGTGTGTATGCATGGTATATAAATCATTTGTCTAGACCTTAGCTTATAGGAAAATGACATAAATTTTATAGTTGTTGTAAAGGGAGAATCTAACATACCATATGAAAAGATAAGAATAACCTTTTCTCTCATAAGGGACCGTGTAAGCATAAGAATTTTGCTTATAATTTTCAGTCCAGATTATGATAACTAGAGACATCGAGTCAGAGGAATTTTTTGAACTACAAGACAGTGAGAATCAACACTAAGAATGGGGTAGAAAAATCAAGTAGGCTTATGACTGGTGCAGTACTACTAGGGAGAGGTTGAGAACTTAGGAATCATGTTCGCCCGACACATACGCGGATCGACCTTTGCGATAAGGTCACCGTTGGAAGGCTGTTCAGGGGTAGTGCCCCCAACCCAAACAGTGAAAGCCGATGCAAAAACGTAGAAATAAGTAGGGGTAGAATTTGGTTTCTGGGTCATGTTCGTGTCGTGTCGAGTTATGACACGATAAAGATTAGTCCAACTCGAACCCAAGGAGACTCAACCCAAACACGACCCGATTATTTAACAGGTGACCTACGGGTGACAAGATACGATATGCGAATACGAATAATAAATGAGTCATTTTCGTGTTAGATACGAACATGACCCATTTAACATGATTAACATGAAAATGATCTGTTTAACATGATTATGACACATTTAAATATTTAACACGTTTATGACATGTTTTACAAGCACTATTAAAACACTTTTAAATTATCATAATTATGACACGATTAAGCATTTCAATTTCTAAAATATTTTAGTATTTTTAAATTAAAAAAGTAGTAATAAGAAAATACTTAAAATTTATCTACAATACAATAAAAAATCCACTCAATATCAAGTTCTATACAAACTTAAAATGCAATTTAGCTTCAGAAAAAAATCCATTGCATCTTTTTAACTCTTAAGTAACCTACAAAAAAAATATGTAAAAAAAATTAAGGGCAGTTCAAGATCATATGAAAATTAATAATAATATAATATTAATATTAATAAAAATACAACATTGAATTTAAATATCTAATAAACATATAATAAATTTTAAAATTAATTTGTATTTATAATTGTGTCACTTTAAAAATAATCGTGTCAATCTGTGTTAGTCGTATTGTCATATTTTATTAGTGTTAATCGTGTCATAAACGGGTTCATGTCATAAACGGATTCGTGTCATAAATGGGTTCATGTCATCCATAGGTATAATCCCTCAACTTAGACACGACCTCATTATTAAATGGGTTAAAAATTTCAATCCGAATACGACCCAAACACGATTAAGACAAGTCCAAAACCACTAATTTTCGTGTCGCGTCGGGTTCGCGGGTCGTATCGAAAATTTTCACCCATAGAAATAGGTTTGATACTTGCAGGCTAAGACTGGCGCCTTTAGCATTACAGGCGCGCACCTCTAGTTAAAGGTGCATCACGTGCGCCTCTAGTCATTACAAGCGAAGGATGACGTCCGTAACATTATACACGCGTGCCTCTAGATGGTAGATAACACTTGTAACCTTATAAGTGTTTTTCTCTAGGGATTGTGCCTTAGAAAGATCTAGAAACCCTAGAAACGCCTCTAGTTAAAGGTGTGTGCCTATGGCAACAGTCCTAAATCAAGAAATGAGCATATTTTTTTATGTTTTCTCGATATTCCTAGTTTCCCTTGGATTATTCTAGGATGCTAGCATTAGTTGAAAATTCTTTCTCTGATAATGATCAGAGTCGAGTACGATTCTGAATGTCTTTTTTCTAATATTTAAATTTCTATCAATTGTCATGTTAGTTTAGGAGTAATTTAGTTAATTATGTCATGTTTAAGATTAGTAGGAATTGATAATTGCCATCACTACAACAAAACTTCTCATTAGATATGAACTATTTTTTAGGGCACCGAACGCTCCCGGTAATATGATCATTTTTTATAGCTCAACAATGAATCATCATTGTGACTAGGAGATGTTGAAATTTTTTTCTAAGGGTAACATCTTGTCGGAAATAATACCCAAATTCGCTCGGAATTATGACATTTTGTGAGGGCAAGGTGTTGTAGAAAATAATGCCTAAATTCCCTTGGTAATATCACCATTTCGGAGGACCTGATGGGATGCCAAAGACTTTTACCAAGGGCAACATGCCGTCAGAACCCTCAAAAATGTCAGCCAAAAGCAAGGTTTCAAAAAAGTGAGGGATGACCGATGTCTTTATCCAAACCTCGAGGGGCAAATATCGTCCCTTTTCAAAACATTAAAGTTTGGGCTATACTTACATGATATAAGTATTAAAGCCATAATCATATTGATAATGCAGTGGCCAAATAATAAAGACATGGTATAAATTTAGATTATACATGTTGTTATATAGAAAGAGCTATATGATTAATTATTCTTATAATAAGATATTATTTAATTTTCCTGAAAATTATTATGTAATATTTTACAACTATTATTTGAAATACAATGACAAAAGTTATTTATCTATCATGAGATGTGATTCTTCTTTAATTATTTTATTTTTATTAGATGATAAAATTACGAGTTATGATTAATGATTATTTAAAAAAAAGAATTAAGTAATAAGAATTTTAAACTTATATAAAAACTAAAATCATGAGAATAATACTTATAATATGATTAAATGATTCTACCAATATTAAAGATTAAAGATTAAATTTACGATAACATGTATGTTGTATACCGACTTAAAATTTAAGTTACTGAAGTAAGACATGAAGCGTAATACTACTTGGATCAATACCCATAAAAAGATCATTAAAAAAATACACAAATATATATAGAACTTAATTTTATATTAAAAGTGCAGTATTACGTTTAAATTATTATAATTATATAGTGGGTTTTCAACCCTTAACTTTTTAGACATTAGTACGGAGAAATGCATATGTTTTTTTTTTCTACTAGTGTCTGTTTTTCTTTTTTAATTTTTGTTAACGAATTGTGTATGAATTAAAAAAAGTGTATTAAAATAATTATATTGATTAAAAAGAATTTTTAAAAAAAATAAAGGTGTAGAAACACATTTTTTAATAAAAAAGAATACACATATTTTCAAAATTGCACATGTATATAAACCCACACATTAAAATTAAAATAGGAGAACATTTATTTACTTTTTCTAATAATAGCCTATTTCAAGGCAAGAATTTTGTAAATTGAACCCTAATTCATCCTTTCAACCCCAAACCCATGTTGGGTTTTCTATTTTCAGTGCAGAATCTTGCTACCACGTAGACCCAAATCTTATTAATGAATCCTTTCTTGTTTGTTTTTATTTTCAAAATCCAAGTTTTTAAAATGTACATTTGTCAATATATTTTAATTTAATATCAATTATATATCATTTTTAAAATAAAAAAATTAAAATTAATTATATATTCTTGCTAAAATTTGAAAATAAAAATTTTAAATTCACAAACAAATAATTTCTAATTTATAAACCCATGTTAATACTTTTTAGTTACTCTTTCCAGCTTAGAATCTTCTCGACTAAGCCCCACAAATCCTTTCAAACCCCGAGCCTACGTTGGGTTTCCCTTTGGAGCACAAGATCCACCGGATTGTCATTTCAAGGCATCCCAAAACTCATTTTGGGTTTCTTTTTCACGTTGAGTATCGTCTAGACTAAGACCAAATCATTAGCAGATTCTTTCAAGCGCCGATTATTTTCTACCTCAGAGAGTTCTAGACTGTGGCCCAAATCAAGTTCTAGATCATCCAAGCCGAAAACCCATGTTCAGTTTCTCTTTTATAGGTTTGTTCTTTATGTTGGCTTTCTCTTTTACGTCCAGCCCATAATCTTTGGATTAATGACTAAATTATAGAGTAGTTCCATTCAACCACAGTTTTTTTGAACTCTTCTCCCCCACTTTTATATTCATATTCTTTGACAATTTCATCTCAAAACGAAGAATTACTAAAGAGGATGATTCAATTGTAAACTGAATCTACGCCTTTCCAACCAGTTTTTGACTTGGTTTTTATGAATTTTGTAGTGTTCCTCTTCTTGCAATGTTCTTGATCTTCTTGCTTGACTTTTTTGCTAAACATGTTTGGCAATGATATCAAGTTCATGCTTTGCACATCTCAATAAACGTAAGCATTATGATTCGCCGTACAACTCCATAATCGAGTGAAATCCAAAATAATCCAACAAACCTATCAATTAAAATCAAAACTTTCAAATGTCTTTTGCATGTCGTACGTATGTTGGAGTAGAATTATGGTATCCGAATTCTGTTAAAAATCGACTACAAGCAAAACTCTCTGAACTGGGAATGATAATCCAATAGAGTTTCAGGGATTTATGGAGGTGGAAAGATCATCCACTTAAAGTTGAAGACTCTTCAAAATGTCTAGTCTACAATTAAAAAGATGAAGGAGAGGAAAGCAAAAGAATAAATTTTGTTGTGTTTATTAGTAGTTAAGAGTATGTGTATTAGTGGATGAAGGTTGAGTAAGAAACACGGTATTAAGATAGAGAGAGATGAAACCTAATTATAAGATAAAAGAATTATTATTAAGGAGAAGGGAATGAGTTTTCTTTTATATTAGAAAGGGTAATTTGGGAATTAATTGGGGTTTAGTGAGAAAAAAATATAAAATTTAAATATTTTGAGTGGGTTAATTTGGCAGTGGGGGTTGAAGAGTTTAAAAGTAAAGGCTAAATAGAACAACTCAAATTATATTGATACATATCCTTGTCAACTTGCTCTTTCAAGTCCAACCCCTAATCTAATATTTGAGAATAGTACCCTATTCTTTCGGAGAACTAAGCCCATGTTGTTCCCTTTCAAGTAGCTTGAGGAGTTTAGCTACGTGAGTCCTCCAAAACTCTTTTAAAATCTCTTTTCAAGCCCCTCTTAAAATAAAATTGATTAAAAAATATAATGAACTAATTTCTATTAATTTATTACTAAAATAACCCGTTTAATTAGTCTTTCATTTTTATTCAATACATTCACTTTTTACCTAATAGAATAAACCTGTAATACAAATTCTATTCACTTCTATCCTAATGTGGAATCTACATCATGAAGATGACTATCAGCATCAAAAGCAGTTAAATCCAAGTCGGAAAACTTCTTGCCTTCCACAGGAATGGAGTTTGGTGAAATGCGAAAATTGTTGGGAATATTTATAATAAATTTAAATAATATAAATAAACAACAAGATATTAAAGAAATAATAAAATATGAATTAGATTAATATATTAAACAAATAGAACAAATAAAGAGATAGAGTAAGAAATATGTGGCCTGAGCACTTGGGAAGCATGTCAAAGGCATTTTCCTAAAGCCAAAGAGTCCTCCCCTTGTGCGGGTCATATCGGTACTCAAGGACTCCAAGATACAACCCAGTGCTCACAACCTATATTCTCGATGATTACGATCACCGGAAGAAAATAACTTGTCTTCATGTGTCGCGGTTGCTCAAAATCATAAAATATTCATAATATATCATATACATATTAGAACCTTTGAGACTCCTTTATATAATAGTCTCTTAGCCAAGTAAGTTACAAATTAATTTTCTTGTAACTCCTAAGCCATAATGTTCTTAATAAACACATGAACGTTACAAATAATAAGTATTGTAACTCATGTTTTTATTATACTTATAACGTATGAAATAAATCTCAAAATAAATTTTGTAACTTATGATGTAAATATTTGTTTTAAACCTTTTATCTCCAACAGTCCCCCACAAAAGGTTTAAAACTTTAAAGCTTTATAAAGTAAAATATATATCAAGATAAAAATACTTATAAAATAAAAATTATATATAAAGAGCAACCTTCTATTATGCAATGGGTATAGGTACCTTTCGGGTTTGAACCTACACTTAGTGTTGATAGTATCCATTTGAGAAATCTGAGTGAACAAAGTCTTGAACTCGATTTCTTGACCAAATTTTAAACTATCCCACACATAATATCGACGAAGATATGGTTTTGGCGGGTTAGCGCTATTAATGGCCATGCCCTTAATCTTGATTCTCATTAGAGTTTTAGAGAACAGCCCAATTCTGATAGTCGCGGCCCTCACGATGCTCTCACTTAGGTGAGTCCTCAAAAGGTATATGTGACCTATACCTCGCAAGTGTATCTAGCTTTTAGACTCATTCAGGATAAATATCCTTCCTAACATCACATATAACAAGCACTTTGCCATATGGATGAGCAAGATCATATCTCCTCTAAGATATGTCATTATAGTTGTGTTTAACGAGTCACGCAGTACGGATTGTTTCTACCCATTGAACTTCCTTCATGGAATCTCCAATCACAGAGGTTGGGTTACTTCCCTAGGTGACTCCCTTTAGGCTTAAGCACATCCCCCTCGACAATTTAAATAAATAATTAATTAGCATGCTAAAAATCTTTATAATTATACAAAATCTCTCATTGATTTTATCTTTGAGAACTTCTTCCCATTATTTTGACGATTGCTTTCACTAGCTCTCTTAAATAATATTAAATATTTCACAAAAAGAATGTTAGAGAACATAAGAATATCAAACGCACAATAAAGAAAATTGAAGAAGCACTTAATCACCTCATAAATAATAATATTTTTAAACTCATACACGAAATTAATAATCATTTAATAACTTATGATATCATTTTTTTCTCCAAATATCATAAAAACATTAACAACCATCAAATAAAGAAAACTCCCACATTAAGTAATATTTTAAATACACTAGCAATAACTTCATAAAATATTCATGCACTAATTTGTTAAATTTTAAAACTCATCAAAATAATAACTACACTCAAAACATTGTCATTTTAATTGTACAAAACTAAGAACTAAAATATGAAATAGCTTAAAAACTAGAAACCCCACAGTAAAAAATATTTTTTCAATCCTCACATCAATAAGATATTTATTGCTAAAAGTGTAAATATAATGTATAACTCATATATATATTTAATAATAATCATTAGCATTTATGCTATTATTTCATTCAATACAACCACATAAATTATCATAATAATCTATTAGACTTCTTAACATACCCTAGTAATCAATTATTTAGAAGTTATCATATAATATGCATGATAACCGCAAGAAACTATAAATTAATAGCTCACCATCATGCATATGAGTTTCTAATTAAATATATTGAAAACACATGCTTTGTTGTGTAATAAAAATTTGATCCATGCAAGTAACTCATAAATTGAATTCTAAATCAATAATAATATGCAATAAAAATCAAAGACGTTAGAAATATATATGAGTTTATGAATGCATTTAAAAATGCATGCTAGCTCTAAAGCAAACACATATTCAATTAATATATAAATTATTCTTAGTTAATCTATAACCATAAACAATAATTATACTTAGTAATATATATATTTATTTATAACTGAAATATTTATTAGACCATAATAAAAACTAGGGATGGCATTTTTCCCCGGCTGGGCCGGGTACCCGCACTTTACCCGTACGGTCCGGCCGGGGAAAAACCCGGATTTCCGGTGTTAAGGCCCAGGGACGGGGCCTGCTAAGTGCACACCGATCCGGGTGCGGTGCGGGGGCAGTATTGCTAAAGACACCCGGTCCCCGGCCCGCACCCGGACGGCCCTGCACTATTAAAGCAAAATTATGCTACCTGCAGGATTCGAATACATGACCTATGGGATTGTATTGCCGCCATTTACCACTAGACCACATGGCTATTTTGCTAGAATAATGGAATACACTTTTAATTAATCAATTCATTTGTATATTTAATTAAAATTAAAATCTTCAACAGAGTTGGGATTCGAACCTGGGTTATAACACACCATTATAACGCGCTTTGCCACTTCTGCCACCCGTGCACTTGGAATAATACTGGCAACATTACATTATTTAGCCAATTCAAGACCTGAAAAATTAAAAAAAAAATAAATCCGGGGAAAATCTGGGGATTTTCTCCGGGTGCGGGTGTTACATTCTAAAACCCGCAATTACCCGCACCCGGAAAAACCCGGAAAAAACCGGGGATTTTGCGGGGACCGGGGAGGAGTTTTTTTATCCGGTGCGGGTGCGGAAATGCAAAACCCGCACCCGCACCCGGATTTTGCCATCCCTAATAAAAACTCATAAAAAGTTTTGATAATAAAACTACTAGATGTAACTCATTTATATTCTTTGTAACTCAAAGCATCATGCACTAATAATCTAACACCACAACATATGCTTAACCACAAATAAACAAAGATTTAATATATCACAAAAATATTTTTCCATTGTAGATAAATAGTCATGCTAACTAGATAATAATAGAAATAACATAAATAATTTTGTATTACCTTAAATAAATAAAAAAATATATCTATTACCTTCATATTGTCTTGAGGTTGATAAAGAGATCCAATCTCGATACTAAGTTGAGCTAAGAACTCTGAATACACATTTTTGTTGTCAACACAATTTGAAAGCATTAGGATTCCCCCAGGATCAAAATAAAATATTCTAAATAAACAAGGTTAAGGAAATAGTTTAGTAATATATAATATTTAAAACACAAAAGCTATGCAATTATTATATTGTTTGAATTACATTTATCCCCTTTTTATAAACCATAGAAATATATATACTCGCACACAAAGATAGCCAAGTTGAAATCTACACGTCAAAGTATAATGACAATATGCATATTTTAATGTGACATGAAAAAACAAATAGACAATTGGCAACACACTTTCACAACTTATGCAAGCTTACATTTCTAATATTTATACATTCACACATTTGTAACTTATGCAAGGACAATGACTTAATCAATGTTATACTTTAGATCACCCAAAAAATTCACACAAATATATATTCATAATATAAGGAAATAAATATCAATCCACTAACCATATCATAGTTAAATCATACAAGTAGTGGAATCAATCAAATTATATCATCATAACCAAATCTTATAAACCTTTGAAAAAAAAAAACTTATCAACATAAAAATATCATTGGATAAACAAAACAACATAAGCAGTCAATATACTCTACAAATTATTCACGTTATACACCACCCAGCGATAAATTAAGGCAAACAATAAAATATATAAGACATTCTTTGGCTTTAGATTGTTGGGAATATTTATAATAAATTTAAATAATATAAATAAACAACAAGATATTAAAGAAATAATAAAATATGAATTAGATTAACATATTAAACAAATAGAACAAATGAAGAGATAGAGTAAGAAATATGTGGTCTGAGCACTTGGGAAACATGTCAAAGGCATTGTCCTAAAGCCAAAGAGTCCTCCCGTCGTGCGGGTCATATCGGTACTCAAAGGCTCCAAGATACAACCCAGTGCTCACAGCCTATATTCTCGATGAGCACGAGCACCGGAAGAAAATAACATGTCTTTATGTGTCGCGATTGCTCAAAATCATAAAATATTCAAAATATATCATATACATGTTAGAACTTTTGAGACTCCTTTATATGGTAGTCTCTTAGCCAAGTAAGTTACAAATTAATTTTCTTGTAACTCCTAAGCTATAATGTTCTTTATAAACACATGAACATTACAAATAATAAGTATTGTAACTCATGTTTTTATTATACTTGTAACTTATGAAATAAATCTCAAAATAAATTTTGTAACTTATGATGTAAATATTTGTTTTAAACCTTTTATCTCCAACAAAAATTAGCTTGCTTTTGTCAGATTTCTGGCGTTAATGTGGTGGAATCCCACTATTCTTGATTCAACTCAACAAACTTGAGGCAATGCGGTCTATTGCGCCGCGTCCCCCACCGCCCCCCCCTCTCTGCAGTTTTTTTTGCTTTTTCCAAAGACAAAATTGGTGTATTTTCACATGGCTTAGTTTATTTCTTCACTGAACATCCAATTCAGAACTGCAAAAAGATCGTTCATGGTTGTTGATATTTTTCTGCCTCTTAATGACCTTAGAAAGATAAGTAGAAGCAATCAGTGGCGGACCCAGGATTTTGTCAAAAGGGGGGCACCTTAGTATTTCTAAATTTATATAATTTTTTTGCTAAACAATACAAAAGATAAAATTTATTGAAAATTGAAAAAAAATAACGAAATGGAAGCCCTTGTCTTAAAAGAAACCTGATACAATCAATTGATACACCCAAACGAGTTCGATAGTCAATTCGAGTTTGATCAGATTGTCTCACTAAAATTGGTTCTATATGTTGTTCTTGCTTTAACAATGCTTCCCACATACCCAAGCTTGATTATGAGCACTGTTAGGACCCCCAACATGAACTTTTAGCTTCTCTTTTTTCTTCCAATTCGAAAACCCTATACTTACAAAAGATTCACCACCTGCTTGCTCACCAATATCTAGTTTAAAGAGATAGTAACATAAGCAAAATAAGGCATCTTTTGCTATGTTGTACTCTAACAAATTAGGATATTCATTAAACCAAGTTGAATTAAATCTTCTTGAATTTTCTCCATATTTTTTAAAGGAAAATTTGTGATCATGAGGTTGACAAGGACCCTTTTGAAGATAAGCTCTTCGAACTTGATCTCGGACATTAGGATTATATTCCAAAATTCGAGTTCTAAGTCCAAAATCTGCAAGCAAATCTTGTAAATTAACATCTTCACAAATTTGTTTCGAGCTTTTAGCACTTTTGCATGGACTTGATGCCAACTCATAAGTAGATTTTCTTTTGAAATATCTCTTCATAACTGATAAATAAAAATGATACGTATTATTCTACTATTCAAAAAGACTACGAACATAGTAAATAATAAAAGTCTCTATAATAATCTTTTTAATGATTTTTTTTTTTACTCTAATCAATACAAATAAATCAAGAATAAAGAGGTATATGACACAAATATACTATATAATATAAATTAGAAAAGAAAGTCATTACTATTCAAAGGAATTTTATTCAATTTGTACTCTTTTTATGAGAATCAATTAATTAATTTTCAATGTAACAAAAGATATAAAGAAAAAGCAATAATTTATATCAAAATAAATAAATAAACATTAAAAAGGTTTACATAAATTTTATTTGTAGAATACAGTAAAAAGAATTAATTATAGTGAGTAACGATATAACTTACTTGAAATGAAGGATAATTAGTTATGAGTATTGTATAACTGTATTCAATTGTACTTACTATAAAACGGGTATATGAGTGCCTGCAAAATAAAAGCAGTATACTGAGAAAAATAAACGTGCAAAACTACATGAGAAGAACACTAAAAATTTGATTAAAATTTCATGTATAAAATAAAATAATAAAATATTAAATATAATAAAATATCTTGGCTATTGATTGTGCTTGTCTTTTGTACCAATTCGGAGGATAGAAGAGTAGAAGGGACAGGGTAGGTGGCACAGTGAGTGAAGAGGCGGCTGGGGAGTTAAAAAAGTTAAAAAAGTTGTGGAAAGTCAAAGTCAGTTTTGTATTTTTAATAAAGGGGTGTATTGTAACTATTGAAACTTGAGGGACTATAAAGAGATTTTAAAATTTTAGAGGGGCTCGGGCCCTCTTGGGTCCCAATGTCGGTCCGCCTCTAGAAGCAATCTATTCTTTTGAAATGATATTTGCAAGCCGTTTTTATCTCTGAGGTTAATCCATCAAAGAAACATTGGTTTGTATTTTGACAATCACTTTAATATGTTTTTCGATGCACCTTCATCTTAGTCATTTAAAGCCTATCTTGATATCAAATTCCCTAAGTTCGTAAACGGTTTTTCATGCTTTATGTAATGACCTTTTTAGTAATTTAAAATTGAAAGATATTTTTAATTAAAATAATATGATAAGAGTGGCTTAGAAAGAGTTTTTGCGAGGATTCGATAACAACACTCTCATTTATTTTTCTCTCAAGTGCAACCCATAATCTTGCAAGTCGCAAATTCGTTTCAAAGACCAAACCCATGTTGAATTCTTGGGTTTGTCTTTCTCCAGTCAGCCCAGAATCCTCTCTATAAGGCCTAAATCCATTTCACGGACCCAAACCATTTTAGGATCTCTTTCAAGACCAGCCCCATAAATTTTGGACTAAGACCCAAATTCGTTTACGAAAAACCCATTTTGAAGGACTGTTTCTCTTTAAGCATTGGATCTTTGAACGCGCCCCAGTGTAGTATGCTGAACATGATGACTAATGAGCTGTAATCTATGTATCAAAATTAATAATTAAACCGCTCAAAATTGGACCTAAATTTAGGGATAACGACTAACTAGGATTCGAATTCCGATCTTCAATGTTTAACGGCTTGTTTATAAAGCATTTTTACAAGTTATTAGGTGATAAGTAAATTTTGCAAAATAAGTTCCAAAATTAATAATTAAAGTCATTGATTTCGAAAATATTACCAATTATTAATACATCAGTACTCTTGTCAATTTTTCTTGAAATGTTAATTAAGTTGATAAAAAAAAATCTTTTGAAATATAAGGATTATTTCTATCATTCATTATCTTTTTGGTGGATGCAGCCTTTGTTGTCCATCTTCTAGCAAAATCTTCCGTTATTTTAATTGAATTTATAATTTCAAATCTAATTATATTAATTTTATCTCCAAACGTATCATCAATGCCGAGTATGATTATTTTTCTAGTATTCAAATTGTATCAGAACTTCCTATTTGTTAAAAAAAAATTGTCTAATGTCACTCCTCTTACGCTAATTGACATTTCAAAGAGGATTTGTCTAAAATGTAAGACGAATAAAGATTGTAAGACGAATAAAGAATTCATAAAGTTTAACTACTCGATCATTTCTCAATGGTACTCTTTAGGTCCATTTGGATAATGAAATTAATTAAATTTGAAACTCTGTTTCAGGAAGGGTTTAAAAGTGGTGATAATGATAGTTACAACATGAATGACTAATGTAATTTTCATAAGTTATTTAAATATTTATAATTTAAATTTTAAATATCTAAATGTTGGGACGTAAATTTTGACCCAGTGTTTAGACGTCCCGAACTGGTTTCATATAAAAGGTGCGCTTCTCTCCATCCGTTGAGTCGGTGGAAGGCTACTTGACCCAGCCGTCAAAGAAGAATCAAGTCGGGTAGAACGTCCGAAGACTATCTTTTTCTTTTTCAAAAAAAATCTTTTAGCTTCATTCAATTAACTATATAGTCCCTTACCCTCTACCATAATTCAATTTATTTTAACATCTAATTGTAGAACACAATTCAATCAAATTCACATCCATTCAATGGGCTGGATAAGGTATTAATTAGACGGGAGTAATTCTATTCAGTCCCCACTTTTTAGCTCTCTATAACCCATTTCTAAGTTCACTTCATTTGAAATTTGAAATTGATATTTTTTTCTCAATAGATCCCATTTAATTCCTAAACTATCCTTTAATTATGTTTCTCAATTTTTTCATTTAAAGAACTGTTATTAAACTATCTAGCGGGAGCAAACGCATAAAAAAGATGAAGAAATAATTATTTTTACCTGATACAT
This sequence comes from Boswellia sacra, assembly GCA_013180625.2. Classification (NCBI taxonomy): domain Eukaryota; kingdom Viridiplantae; phylum Streptophyta; class Magnoliopsida; order Sapindales; family Burseraceae; genus Boswellia; species Boswellia sacra. Next base: position 216,926 of record SNVD02010312.1, on the reverse strand, counting down.
ATTATGACAACTGTTGGTTTTATGTGCTTTTATTTTAGTGCATTAATGGATGAGTTATGAGATATGATTCGAAAGGTATTTCTATTTCTTTCAAATTCACAGTCCATCAAGAAGAATGGAAAGATTGACTAAATTGAGGAAGGATCACTCTGATTATTAGCAATAAGTGAGGTTGTTTCTTAACAAAATAGTAGATAGTAGAAGGAGGATCAGATCAGTACTAATCTTAAAGGGAGAAGTTATGCAGTCAAAAGTTTGCCATTTGGGAGAGAAAGAAGGGTAGATGATTTGATTTCAAGTACACTACAATGACTCCACAAGTTTCATGGAACGAACTAAAGGGCATGTTGTTCTTCCTCCTCAACAACATCTCCCAGATAGGGATGGCAAAATCTGGGTGCGGGTGCGGGTTTTGCATTTCCGCACCCGCACCGGATAAAAAAACTCCTCCCCGGTCCCCGCAAAATCCCCGGTTTTTTCCGGGTTTTTTCGGGTGCGGGTAATTGCGGGTTTTAGAATGTAACACCCGCACCCGGAGAAAATCCCCGGATTTTCCCCGGATTTATTTTTTTTTTAATTTTTCAGGTCTTGAATTGGCTAAATAATGTAATGTTGCCAGTATTATTCCAAGTGCACGGGTGGCAGAAGTGGCAAAGCGCGTTATAATGGTGTGTTATAACCCAGGTTCGAATCCCAACTCTGTTGAAGATTTTAATTTTAATTAAATATACAAATGAATTGATTAATTAAAAGTGTATTCCATTATTCTAGCAAAAAAGCCATGTGGTCTAGTGGTAAATGGCGGCAATACAATCCCATAGGTCATGTATTCGAATCCTGCAGGTAGCATAATTTTGCTTTAATAGTGCAGGGCCGTCCGGGTGCGGGCCGGGGACCGGGTGTCTTTAGCAATACAGGCCCCGTCCCCGGGCCTTAACACCGGAAATCCGGGTTTTTCCCCGGCCGGACCGTACGGGTAAAGAGCGGGTACCCGGCCCAGCCGGGGAAAAATGCCATCCCTACTCCCAGAGATGGACTACTTATATTGAATCTCTCAAAGCTTCAATAACAATCCAATTAAATTCCATGTTTGATAAGACTTTCATGATGACTTGAATCAAGTAAGAAATTGCAAAAAAAAATAGCGGTGCTAATAGCAAAACAACATATAAGATTTTGAGACTTCATAACAAAGTATTTGTTGAATTTTATTTTGTTATCTGGCAATTGTCATCTTTACAATATTTGAGGTTAATTTTATTAGGGATAAAACTATTAAAAAAATAATATATAAAAAATGGGTCTAATAAGTTCAAAAGTAGAGATCAAATAGAACTACTCATTAGATGGGGTTAGCTGCTGGTTATGGGCTGTGGACTAGGCTAACAGCTACGTCGGCTTTTGTTAAGAGTGGGCTGTAGGTCTTAAAATTGGTTGTATTTTGTTTTTGGATCTAGGATGGCTTGGGTTCGGCTGTGGTTAAGGTGAGCTTGGTTTGGACTAATATGAACTGGATTGGGCTCTAGACTATGGCTAGGGTGGGCTATGACTTATGCTAGTGATGATTTGGTGGGGCTGTCAATTGTAACTAGGTGGATTGGGCTGTGTCTATTAAGATGATTGGGTTGGGCTTTGGATTATGGGTACGGTGGGCAATGACTAGTGCTTGTGTTGATTGTGGCGGGTTGTCAGTTGTAGCAAAGGTGGATTAGGCTGTGCCTGGGTAGGGTTAAGGTGAATTGGGTTGGGCATTGGACTATGGTTAGGATAGGCTATGACTAGTGCTATTATTTGGGCTGTTAGTTGTAGTTAACATGGATTGGTCTGTGTGGGTTGGGTTTTAGACTAAGGCTATGGTGGGCTTGTAAGGATTGATTAGATTGGGCTGTCAATTGTAGCCGAGGTGACTTGGGTTGGGTTGTATTGTGGTTGGGTGGACTATGGGCTGTGGTTAGTTATGATGGGCTTGGTTGGGTTGGGGAATCTTGGATTGGGTTGGATGGGCCGTCACTAGGATGTATGGGGTTAGGCTTTGGCAATTTCTCATCCAATTGGATTGGGCTGTGACTAGGGCGGGCTTTGAACTACTTTGGGCTGTGGCTATTGGTTAAACTGGGTTGGACTAGCTTGGTTTCACTTGGAGGATGGATTGTGGCTAGGGTGGATAGGTTTGATTTTGTTTTTCGACTGAATTAGATGTAGCATGGGCTTTTTGCTGGGTTGGATTAGATTGATTGGGTTCGGCAATAACTAAAAAGAAGGATTTGTGGTTGGGCTGTAGGCTTCGAATAAAGTTATGTTGCGTTCCTGGAGGCCTGGATGTTAAGTTTAGATCAGTTGAATGTTTTCATATTTACTTTGAGTTGAATAATTCAATTTTGACACTCTAAAGTATGAATTTATTATAATGATTCTTAAATTAAATTAATTAGTTCAGTTTCTACCACTAATCTATTGTAGTACACTAATAATTTTATATATCCATCATGAGATAGGATTCTTCTCTAATCAATCTTATTTTTTATTAGAGAAAAAGATTAGAGTTACGATTAATGATTATTTTGAGAAAAAAATATATAATATGAATTTTAGACTCACCTCCTTAACTTACTAGCTAAAATCATCAGAAAAATACTTATAATATGATTTTTTTTTAAACATATAAATAAAAAGAGGTGCGCCACATCCAATTCCCTCATCCACAAATTAATTTAAAAATGAATTTGAAAACTAATACTATTTAGAATCCCAAAAACTAACTAATTAAATTATTTTCATTATTTAATGGGTTTTCGACCCTTAAAAATATCTTTTATTGTTGATTTTTAGACATTGTTGAGGAGAAATGCAGATATTTTCCTCTTTACTTTTTTTTTCTTAAATATTGATAAAAAATAATTTTTTTAAATAAAGGTGTCAAAACATATTTATTGAGTCTGTGTATCTAACTCAATTTAATTACAAAAGTTAAATATGATTTCAAACCAAGTGTGTGTATCTCACTCTATTTAGATACATGTAGACAAACCCATATAATTAAAAAGATAATGCTACATCTACAATCAACTTCTTACAACTTGAGTTGACATATATTTACTTGAGGAAGAAAAAATAAAAAAGGAAAAAGGAAAGTTATATGTTAAACAGAATTTTATCAATTTAGGATGTAAGTTGTTAGTTGTAAATAAAGTATTATTCGAATTAAAATAGGAGAGCACTTGTTAACCTCTTCTAGTGGTAGCCTAGTAGGCCCATGTCGAGTTTCCTTCGACCCCAACGGGATCCTTTCAATCCCAAACCCATGTTGGGTTTTCTATTTTCGGCACAAAATTTTCTGACCATATGGGCCCAAACTACATGATGAAACACGCTTGGGATTCTCGTTATAATCTTCTGGACTAAGGTCCATGGATCCATTCAAGTCCCAAGCCCATTTTGTTTATCTCTAGAGCACAAGTCCGGCTTAGAACCTGTGATTGAGACTGAAATCGTTTTAGAGTCCAAATATGCTGAAGAGAAATGCAGATGTTTTTCTCATTACTGTTTTTCTTTTTTTAAATATTGATTAAAAATATGTCAGATCTATTTGAAATTAATGTTTTGTATTTATATTATGATTTTGAAATTATTTCAGTTGAATTTAAACATTTAGAATAAAATAACGAAGAAAAGTAAGTTTAATTTTCTTTTTCAATCGTTATAAACTAAACATATTTGATTTGTTCAAGTCAAAGTAATTGAACAAATATACTTTTTACATATTTAAATTAATTAAGATTAATAATAATATATTTTGAATGATTAAAAATATTCAGCATATCAGTTTAATGTAATTAAATTATACAAACTCGTGTCATTATTTATTTTTAAAAATAATTCAATTTAATAGTTTATATAGGCAAAACAAAATCAAATTTTGAGCTTAATATATTTAATACATACTAGCATAACCCTACAAAATAATATAGTTTTATATAATTAAAGAAAAACATTGACAAGCAATAAGAAAATTATAGAAGTTGACGAATAAAAAGAAATATGATTTTTGGAAAAGAAGAAAAGCGGAATTCTTATCAGAGTTGAAATATGTTTTATAAATAAAGATGAGTTTTTTTTAAAGAAAAACCAATTGTAAGATATATATATATATAAAAGAAAGGGTATTTGGAGTATTATATAAAATATACTTATAAATTTTAAATTTTAAACATATTTTAATTAAAGTGGGGCTCAAAGATAGATCTAAAGTGGCTCAGATAACAACAATCTTAGTGAAAATGGCTAAAGGGGATTTGAATTCTGATCTTCAATGCTTAACCTATTGTTAGATGTTACATAAAGCATTTCTATAAGGAAATAAATAAAATTTTCTAAATATGTTTCGAAGTTTAAAATTAAAGCCATTAATTTCGAAAATATTTATAATCTTACTTTTAAAATTTTTTTCCTAGAAGAAGGCAATTTAAACTAGTTATTTTTTTAGTAAAATTATTATCTCAAAAAATTAAATTATAATTTTTTGTTTTTTTCTACTTTCTTAATCTATTAACATTATGTCAATGCTCTTTTAATTTTTCTCCAAAATTTTTGAAATATATGGATTATTTTTATTATTTTTCTGGTGGACACAGCCTTTCTTTTCCAATTTTTGACAGAATCCTCACGTATTTTAATCCAATTTCTACGCAGTGAAGTAAATGAAACAATTTCGTATGTATTGATATTAGTTTTATCTCCAAACAGTCTTGATTATTATCGTAAAGGCATACGTTGACGATAATCAATATTAATGAGGAGCAATGTAATTTTTCTAAGTTTTTTAAATATTCATGTTTTTAAAATTAAAATTAAATAATAAATTAAAATAATAAACAAAATATTATTTACGTATTATTATTTTATGTTGAATTTGACTTAAATAATTAAATATTAACACTCTAAAATATAAATTTATCTTGGTTATTCTTAGGTTATTAAATAGTTTAGTTTAAACCACCAATCAGAAACGGGATCAGATAAATGTAATTACAATGCATTTCCAACCGAGTAAAGTGTGCTAGACGTTGTGATCCATTAAAGCTAAAACCATTGGTTTCTCTTCCGTGCTCAGATGGACTATCATTTGGGGGACAGATCTTTGTTGGGTTACTCTTTTCTATGATATTATTATGTTTTCAACTTGCCCCTTACGATCAAAATTTCCCTAATTTTTTAGGTAACTTTAGTGTAATTAGTAAAGCTAGTGGATATCTATAATATTTGTAAAAAAGTCAAAGTATAAAAAAATAAAAAAGGGCTTTTTATTATATAAATACCTAACATAAACCAAAAGAAGCAGCAATCTACACTGCATGTGCAACCAGCCACACGACAGTCCAAAAATCATTTTTGTAAAATAAATTAAATGAGTTGCAATAGAAAAGACTTGAACCTAGTCCACCATGAGACAATGTAAGTCAAAACATCGCTAGACCAAAGCCACTTTGTGGTTAGAGGTACAATATACAAAAATACCGCTTTTAATAACTTCAATGAAGAAATGCAATACAAAAGATTTGAACTCGTTCCCTATAGTAAACCATGCATAATAAGACGCCACCGGCACCAAAATCTGCATGCTATATATATATATAAAGTGAGAGAAAAGAGTCAGAATTAAAAAAAAATTACACAACCCGGGTTATTAGAAAACCCGACCCCGGCCCCAAGAAAAGTATTACAAGGAATTTCCTTGGACCGGGGTTTGTAATTGATGGCCGGGGCTGAGGCTGGGGACCATTAGCCCCAGCCTCGGCCTCGGGTTTTGCCATCCCTACCAACCATTTCAAGGACTAAACCTATGTTGGGATCTCTTTCAACTTTCAAGAAAAGCCTAGAATTTCTGGATTAACGCTCAACTTTGGTTATTAAAAAAAAAAAAAGCCATTTTGAAGGACTGTTCTCTTTTAAGTCTAATATCTTCTGGACTTGGTCCACTTTTTTATCAGGCTGGATATGATGAAGCCCCAATCTAAGGTCTAGGTCTATATTGTTGTTAATTAAGCTGCTAAAAATTGGACGCAAATTTTGGGATGAATAATATTGTACTTATAATCTATTTATAACCAACTATCCTTATAATCTGAGTTAGCAAAATTTTGTTAAATGTATGATTACTCTTATTTATTTTTGTTTCTTCCTTATTGTGAGATCTGAAAGTATGGATCAATTATACGAAATACAATAGAAAATTGCAATGTAAAATGATACATGAGGATGTTCGTGGTTCGATTATAAAACCTATAGTCACGGACAACTTAGAATTGTAATTCATTAAGTTTTTGTTTGTTCAATCTTTAAGTACGTTTATTGTGCTGACTCACTCTCATACACTAACCTAATATTTGTAAAACAAAATCCCTATAGGATCTTAAACTCTACTGACACTAATAACTCTCTCTTGCTGATAACTTAACAAACACTATTAAGTAACAAACAACAACCATGTCTAACACTAAATTACATAAACACTCAACTCGTATGCGAATACTAACTCAAGCATACTTAATCAAAATTCATGCACAATTATAATCTCTCGTACATGAATAAAACTCTTATAAAACAATATTAATGTCACATCATTTCAATATATGTTGAAGATCTCCCTTTATTCATTTAAATGTGAATAGTAGATAAGTTATAAAAATAATGTTATATAGTATGTGAAGATTAGTGGCCCTTCTCATCGATATCTTGTAGAATTTCAATCAAACTCAAATAACAAATTTAGGATAATGATCAATGTTATGGAAAGTGATATAATATACTCATAAATAAATTAGAATATAATAATATTCTAATCCAATAAGAGATATTTAATATGAATATAATACTTCCTAAGAAATACTTTTAGAAACAATAAAAAATAGGAAAGAAAAATATCTTAATATTTTTATCGCAAGTTTGATCAAAATAAATTATGTGCATTGCATTTGCTGAGGTGTTATCCTTGTCACTAACATTTCTTCATTGAATTTTTGTTGGGGACAACGAGTATTCGACTATCTGATTTTCAATGTTTAATTGAATAGATTGTTGCCTAAAGATTTTTATGAGGATGTAAAAACTAAAAGTTTGCTAAATACGTTTCAAAGTATGAAATTGAAGTCATTAATTTGGAAAATATTTATAATTCTACTTGGTTAATATGATCTTTTTTAAAGAAAGTAATTGGCTATTTTATTAGTATTGTTATTTTAAAAAAAAAAGAAAAAGAAAGAAGACTTAGAAAAACTTTTTATTTGTTTTTCTGTTTTTTTCCTTGATCTTTTAACAATACCTTTTTTCAGCTTTTCTTAAAAATAGTATGCCCAAATGATAAACAGTTTTATTTTTTTAACATAAGGATTATTTTTGTGATTGTTTTGAACACCACATTTCTTCTCCATTTTCTCGAAAACCCTACTTATTTTAATAAGAATTTCATGCGACGACGACGTAGATTGAACACAACTTCAAATGTAATGATACTAATTCTATCTCTAAACGCCTAGGTTTTCCTGTTGATGTTGGCATCAATAGTAATGATAGCAACGATGTTAATGACAGGTGATGTATTTTATTTAAATTATTGGGAAATTTTGAGATCTAGGCCCCATTAGCCCTGCTATTAAAAATTTTCATATCCATAACCTCCAAGTACGAAATTTCGAAATTGCCCTTCATCACTCACCTCACGGTTCTCTGTCTAACCCTCCAGCTCCGTGCATCTCTACCCACTCTCTCCATCACGATTTTCTCTCTCCAAAAACCCAAAAAGAAAGCTAGAACCAATTGCCAAATTTCAGAATGATTATTCAAAGTTGCTTTTGCTGCTTATTGGTACACTTGTAAAGTTCTGGGGACATGGGGTCACTTTCTTCGCAATCAAATGTCGTAGTAAATGTTTACTATATAAATATAGAATTACGTAAGGGTTAAAGTATACATCTTTGGTCAATCATCACCGAGAAAAAAAATCTCAATTCGAATTTGGATAGGACAAATATCTGAGGGGGAATGTTGAGATTGAAAATCTAGTGGAGGTTTTCCCAACTCGTTAACCTTGCATCTCCGCAGAGATAGCTCACGAAGGTTATTCAAATGTTCAACGAATGATGTTACGTTCCAATTTGGATTTTGTTGCGTGCGTTCGTTGCTGGTATGAAATCACGCTATTATTGATGAAGGTTTTCCAGCATTGGATTTCAGTTCAAATCACGCTGGTATGAGATTTCACGAATATCAATTCCAGTATTTTTGGGTTCTGTTACGTGCGTATGACGGTTCAACAAGTCATCCAACCTATTCATCGAATTGTCAAATGTATATCGAACCGTTAAAGTTGGGTATGCCATCATCAAATAATATTGTCGAACCAAAGTTGAATTCGGATGCTACATTATCAAATAATATCATCAAATCATAGTTTAACATCGTCGAACTGTTGAAGTCATTATTTTATATGAGAATATTTGAAGGCAATTTCATGAATTTTTTTGAGACAATTTTAAAAAACCTCCTAAAATAATGGGGGTTACATATGAAAATTTTCCTAAATTATTTAAATATTTATATCTTTAAATTTTAAATTTAAAGTTATATAATTAAGATGATAAATTAATTAAAACATAAATCAAAACATTGTTTTAGTATGCTTATATATAACTCAAAACATTATTTTAAGTAGTATATTTTATTATTTATTTTAAGTTAAATAATTTAATAATAACACCCTGAAATATGAATTTAATATAGTGATATCTTAAATGTGAAACATCAACAAAATTACTTTTTTCTGAACATATTTGATGATTTTAAAAATTCACTAACACATAAAAATTTTTGTTATACCAAAAATAATCCATTCAAATCTTAAAATTGGTTATATCACATTCCTGAAGCTAGTCATTGTCGAAATCACATCCTAAAATATGAAAACAAATAATCCATCAATCTCAATAAATATGAACTATTGTCGAGGTCATCACAAATTCTTCTCAAAATTCTTCGCTAAAGTCCCCATCTTAAAATAAAATGATGGTAAAACTGTAATAAAAATATAATAAATAAGATAATTAATATTGAGTAAATAGATTTAACAAAAACGCTCATTCCCTTCTTGTATGTCTCTATCTTTTTTTCCTATTTTCAATCTAAAAACAATAACTTCATGTTCATCTTAGCAAATGTCATTCTCCGTCGATCTTTCTTCCAATTTTTGTATTTTATTTCTAATTAAAATATATTTATCTTTCTTTTTTTTTTTAAATTTCAACCAAGAACATAGCTTAATCTAAACATTAAATCATCTATTTTTTTTCACTTGCCCCCTTTCCAACACTAAAACTAAAAAAATTTGATTGATTTTTTTTAAAAAAAATATGAACTTAGAGAATTCAATAATATAAGGAAAAACAATTATTTAGTGTTAAAATTCATTATTTTTTTTATATATCATTGATAGCGTTATTTACAATTAAGAAATTAAACCGTAATAAAAAGATTGAAAAGAATAAATGCCATTAAAAGTAAATAATAATTTAATTACATATTAAATAATAATCTAATTAAGTGTATGATAAAATAAGAGGTGGAGGCAAATGAGATTAAAAATGGGGGCTAATTAATAATTAAATGATAATTTAATTAAGGAAATTAATATTTTGATACAAATTTTTTGATTTAAAACTAGATACAAATTTCTAACAATTGATCTACAAAATTTAATGGTTAAGATGAAATGAGTTGACAACAAATAATGTAACTTGTTATCTTTCAATTTCAATAATTAGATTTTATAAAATCAATAGCTACAAATTTGTGTTAATAAATTATATCAAAAATTGTGTGAAAAGATCTCCTCCCTTTAATTAAAATTTACTATAAATATATTTAGAATTAAATTTGAGTTTAATGAAAGATGGTCCAAATTATAATAATATTCTCAATAAATAAGAGATGAGTGCTATTGAAATAAAAAATAGGGGTAGAATAAAACAATCTTACTCAAAATGTTTAAGTCTAATATCAATTAAAGTAAAGCCTAATTTGACAAATTGTATCAAATCTATGCTGTTAGTACAAGCCCTTATACCCAAATAAGTTAGAACCATACTTTTCAAACTAATTAGAAATATTACATATGATGAACAGCTAAATAGTAGTTAGAGATGTTTTGTTGTTGATGGCGGTGGTGTTTCTTGGCGGCTGCTGCGATTGTGTGGTGTAACTGTCAATTATTTAATTTTTAGTGTTTGTTAGTGGTGATTCATAGCAGGTGGCTTTGCACTGCGAAGGTCACCTGGGCCTTGTCGATGGGTAGCCACCACCGATACATCTTTTTTTAAATCAATTTTTAATTGTTTTTTATTTTTTAAAAATATTTTTAATTTTGATTTGAAAATTTTTTGAAATTCTGATTTTAATCCTAATTATTTTGTTTTAAAATTCTCATAGTACTCTTAGGAACCTATAGAATTCGTTAAATGAATTGGATGATAAAAATATGCAAATGTTAAAAATGCAATTATACAATGTAAAAATCTTATTTTGTTTGATAGTAATCTTAAAGAATAGTTAATGATATTGGGCTAATTACACTGCAACAGGGAGGACTTTTTAGGGCGGATCAAAACTGAGGTAAAAACGTTTTTATGGTAGTTATACGATGGTTCACAACCGTCACAAAAACAATCGCAGTAAAAGCTTTTATGATAGTTTTAACCTGTTGTAAATATGATTTTACGATGGTTTACTTATTCGACAGAAAAATGAATGATGAAACACGATCGGCAATCACCGCACCTTTTTGCAATGGTTATAGGTTGTCGTATATATATTACTTTTTACGACGAATATAAAACCACCGTAAAAATTCACTACACCGTCATAAAAAGTTTTTATACAATTTTTGCACAATTATCGTCAATTGATGTGGAACAGCCGTAAATAGTTTTCTGAAATTTTTTTGCGTGGATCACGAAACCGCCGTAAAAAGGTCTTTTTTTTTCAAACTTCACTGCTTTTACTATTTTATATTTTTTTACTGTTTACAAAATAATTAACCTGTCTCAAAAAAATGTTTTGATATAATTCTTTAATCATTCATTCAATGAATATAATGAAATCAAATCAAATACAAAATATCTCATATAATGGTTCAATCATAATCCAAGAAAATCAAATATAACGCAATCATAATCCATACTATTCAACGTCTTATAATCAAACAGTTAAACGAAATATTAGTTAGATAGTTCAACAACCTTCACATAATTTAATCATCTGATAAGTAAATCACAAAACTTGGTAAACAACCTACAACCTGGTAAATAACCTATAAGAATCAATTTGCACCAAGATCATAATCATTAAGTAACATTATATATTTTGAAACAAATTGTTTAATTTCATTTATATACCTATTCGTTCTCTTGGCTTGATTCACGATCTATGATGTTGTTTGTTCCATGACTATCATATTGGAAACAACTACGGTGTCCACTTGAAGCATCTGGGACCTATTTAGAAAAAAAATAAGACATAAGTTAAAATATAAGTCAACTAAAACTATATTTTTAACTTTAAAAAATAAGTAAATATCGGTCTTGTAGCATGTCGCTCTGCAAATTCTGGAAACCTCTCCTGTAGAAAGGAAACAACTTCATCGTACATCACCTTCATGTTGTGGTGATCCTACTTCAAGTTGTTGTGTGCTTCATTCAAGTTTTTGTGTACTTCCTTCAAGCTGTTATGTTCTTGCTGTAAAGTACCCAACTTTTTCCTCAAGTGAATATCAGATGAGCTGCTACCTTGAATTTCAGTTGGCGATGGACCAAAACCATATGTCTGGGTTTAACCACGATGATCATGTCCCATTACATTGCCAAATACCTCCTCTCTAACTTGTTGAGTTTGCTGGTCTTGTAAAAATTGAGATAAACCTTCATTAAATTGACTCTACAATATAGTGAAAAGAAATAACAAGTTAATGAAGATAAAGTATTAAGTAAAAACTAATTTATAGATAGTGGATAAATATATAAGTTCAAAAGATTAAAGAACTTACAAATATTTCTGCATTTTCATCATCACCTACTTCCCCATTGCTTTTTGTTCTAGTCTTGATGAAGACACTAATGCGATCAGTTTGTTCTCCATTTCTTTTCATCTAAACAAAAAAAAAAAAATAACATAACTAAAATAATATAACTAGTAAAGAGATATACGTAGATCTAAATAACCAACAAGTAGAGAGCATAAAAAAAAGTATAACTTACCTCTTCTTGTTTTTGGGCAAACGATGTGCGACCTGTTCGATGAAGTGCAACTTGTTGTGCTCGATTTACTTTATTCTTCTCTGCAGCTTCCTATAATATAAAAAATGTTAACAACAATTATATTATGACTTATAATACAGATATAAGCAAATATGGATCTATTCATTTTTTTAATTGTGTTAGGCACATACTTTAGCTTGCTCTATGCCCCAATAAGCTATTAGAATAGGCCACTGATCTGAGTGAACTCTAGGAGGAGTAAATTTTAACCGGTCCTCATCCGTGTCGAATTTTTTATAATAGTCTTTCTTCACACGAGCTTTCCAATCCCACCAAAGGTTCCTAATATGTTGTAAACAAGGAGGTCTATTGGGTTTAGTGAGTTGGTGTGAGCCTTTCTTTTCTTTTTTATAAATGGGTTGCTTTGACCTTTTATTTTTAATGTTTTTTATTGTTAGTGTCGGTTGGTTTGGTTGTTATGGATGTAGTGGGTTGGTTGAATTTTCTTTTGGGTTTAGTGAGTTAGTGTGATCTTTTTTTGTATTTTATTTAAATGGACTGCTTGGGCTTTTTTTATTTTTTTTTCTTTGGTTAGTGTGGGCTAGTTTGGCTGTTATGGATGTAGTTGGTTGGTTAGGATTTGGAATTGGGTTTAGTGAGTTGGTGTGACTCTTTTTTTTTTTTTTGTTTAAATGGACTGCTTTGGCTTTTTTATTTTTTTGTTGTGTTTGGTCAGTGTGGGCTGATTTGGTTGTTATGAATGTAGTGAGTTAGTATGATTTTCTTTTGGCTCAAGTGAGTTAGGGTGGGCTTTATTTATAAGTGGTTTAAGTGAGTTGTTTTTTTTTTTTGTTCACTTGGTGTGGACTAGTTCGGATGTTATCGGTGTAGTGGATTGGTTTGCTTTCTTTTGGATTTCATGAGTTAGCGTGGGCTATTATTCAAAATGGGCTGCTTTGTCCTTTGTTGACTAAGTATGGGCTGGTTGGGCTGTTTTGTCCTGTTTTGGCTAAGTGTGGGCTGGTTTAAATCAGCTGCTTTGTCTTGTTTTCGCTAAGTACGTGCTAGTTTAAATAGGCTGTTTTGTCCTTTTTTGGCTTATTCGGCCAGTTGGGCTTAGAGCTTACAAAGTCTTATCAAACAAATATAATTTACAAGTGTAGTATTATTCATATTATATGATCTATACATAAAATATCAATTATGTTAGTGCTACAAGGAGAGATAAAGTACATTATGGCTTGATAAGATGTTGACCTCTTTACCCCAAAAAGGTTTTTTAATTACTCTTTTTTTTATTAAATATTTAACCTTTTATATTTGTATTTTCACTTTCATTTAATCATATCCTATACATGCATGAAAGATAAAATAGTATATAAGCGAAATGATTTTATTAAATTTTTTTAAATGATGTTACAGCTAGGACGATGTATTCTAGACCTTTTGTTTAACAAAAAAAAAAAAAAATTGAATGTTATGATCTTCTATATAGTTTTTGTCAATATTGCCTAAATTATTTTAATTTGTAAATTTTGTCATAAACTCTTACTAAATTAATTATATGCAGAACGTGATTATGAGAGAGATTTGTAATGAAATTGTAAAGGTCGTATTTAAAAATAATAAACATTGTTAGAGATAAGATTTGCAATCTTAGAACATACTAAAACCCAATTCAAATGCAGAAACCTAAAAGCCATAATCAGTTCAACAAGTCAAAATTTGTCAGTTTTTGGCTAAGAACTAGAAGCTTATCCTAATGAAAGATTCAAATTCATCAAAAACTAAGCCAAAGACATATCATGTGCACATAACTTACACATACCGATGCCACTTTACGCAAAGATTATGAGCCATTACTTTTGGCTCCTTAACAGAGTGCACAATTAGTGTGATGGCTTGTTTCTGCACTCTCCTTAACAGAGTTTTAGTTGAAGCTTATGTATTCCTTTTTCTATAAGTCAATTTAAAATTTAATTAAATTGTATATTTTTATGTAATTATTTTAGTTATCATTACTATAATCCACTAGTTGGCTACAAATTAGTTGAACCATATCTTCTAATATTTTTTTTCTGTATTGGATTTTAAAAACCAAATAGTTATGTCGTGCAAAATAGACTAGTTTGCATACTCTTTCTTATAACTACTCCACAAATTTTTTTTTTTAATTCTCAGAAATTCTTTTGCCTTTCTTTTGTTCACTGACTTCTACTACGAAATCTACTTTCACTACCTTATTCCACAAAGACATTATCCACTTCTCGTTTTTTTTTTATTCTCCTCTTGTTAACCAAATTTAATTTAAATTAAAGGCTACATTCAATAACTTCTTCCACTGATAAATTATCCACTTATTACTTTTATACTCTTACCTTGTCCAAGTTTTTCCAAGCTAAAGTCTACTTTAATATTCTCTTCTAGAAAAAAAATATAATCACTTTTAACTTTTCTAATACGGAAAATGTGTATCTAACAGTTAGGACCAAAGAAATGGCAGTAAATATTTCAAACAATAACAAGGTTCGAACAAATTTTCAAAGAATATCAGGATGCACTAACAACACAATGCAAATAAGATAAGACTACTTCAATTTAATTCAAAGCAAAGCAGAATAGCTTTTTACCACAATTGAGGTTGTTGAGGATGCTCAAAAACAGGCTTTTTAATATGCTGTAGATTAAATAATTAAGCAGTAAATTAATAATAATCTAAAGGCTTAAATTAAATTAACTAGGCTCACTTCACAAACAAGCATACAATTAAGCATAGTTAAGCTGAGTTTTGCACATCTAACCATCATAAATAACAGGACCCAGAAATTTTCCCAAGAAGCAAACAGAAAAAGAACAGTCGAAGTACCTCGTTACAACAAGAACTCGATCTCTGTACTATTAAGGTTACTACGCTTAATAGAGGGAAATTAAGACAATAAAAATGTGGAGAATGAAAGAGAAGAGAACTGACTGACACATCAATGGCTCAACAAAATCAAACAATACAAATATGAATATGATTATTATGTATTATATATACAAGGAATCAAATAGAAATTAATAAAATTAAATTAAATTAAAAGAAAAGAAGAGAGAGAGATTCTTTGGAAAATAATAAAGACAGAGAAATGAGAACCGACAATTGTTCACTTTCTGGATAACAAAAAATGGCTGGAAAACGAGCTAATATTAATTTAGAAGTTGACTATTTTTTGAGGAGAACAATTCCAAAACTAGCTCATAGTTCACTTTCTTAACAGTCCTTAATTTCTCTCGACATAAATCCATCTTTCATCAACCTAACGTAACAAGCTCATTGAAGAACACAACAAATATCTCCTAGCTAGCTAACTGATAGATATTAAACCAACTTACATTTCCACTATCATTCTATGATTTTTTTTTTTTTTTTTTTCAGAAATGAGAGAGATACATAGATTAGAGGCAATTGAAACTATTGAAAAGAGCAGGGATGATAACAAAGGGGGTAGACTGGGCAACTTTGAGGATTGAAATTAACTTAGTTATAAACACATAAAGCGTACAGTTAAAACTCATGCACAAATCTATCACATACACACCATAATGATACTATAAAAGATTTGTATATAAATCCAGACTAAATACCTTTGCTGAAAATAAAATGCCCGAAAGAAAACCTTGCTCTACCACCCAGTTTTGAAACTAGCGAAATCTAACAAAGAAAAATGAAACAAAATTAAAGACCATCAACAACAATAAAACCAAAACGTCATGAATAAAGAAAAGAGCGGGCGTGGCTGAAATGCTGAGAGGGCTTCGGTCAATTTATAGAGATAAATTTTGAGAGTTTGGGCGTGAAACTTTGATCAATAGTCTCTAAAAGAGCTTGCTTTTCAAAGTGTATTCGAGCTCTCAATTACTGTAGCAACATAAGGGTTTTTAAGCTAATCAAATTAAATTAAAAATACTGGTTTGACAATTGAGTAGTAGTTTTTAAGTATTTTTCTATAATAATTTAAAGACATGTAATATTTGAGACGGTAGTGAAAATCTAATATTGGAGTGACATTGAACATGAATGGTAACTTAAAAATTCTAATAATAGAAGAGTTATATATATATAAAACATATTTGCTATTTGCTCAGTCAAGTTTCAAAGCTAGACAAATGCGTAGATACACAAAGCGACTACGTAACATAAACGAAACTAAAAAACATGTAAAAACAAAAACAAGAACGAACTTACTCAAACTGGTTAGGAATATTTTTTATCATCAAAGATGTCTTTCCACCTAGCAATGCCTCAAAGTCAGTGGAAGGAGACTACCCTCTCTTATTCACAGTAGCCTTCACTGGGGCCCACTCCTTGTTTGCACTCTTTCTCGCTCTCCTCAGCCTCGATGAAAAAGCCCTCTTTCCACTTTTTCACACCTTCCTAAGACCACGATTCACAAGCCCAGAATCCTCCATAGAGAGCTTCATCTCCTCCTGCATCACCACCTTTCCCTCGCCATAATCTTCTTGGACGCCATTCGGACATGTGGCTCGAAGTTCCCTTGTGGAGGTTGTGAGATTAGCGCATTATAACACTCAACTTTCGTCGGATAAATGGTCCACAACGGTCTCCTCGGTTTTGACTTCTTCTTTCTTTCTCTTAGCAGATGGTTCTGTCTTATTACTCTTTTTAGGCAACTTAGTGTTGGCTAGTCGAGTCTCTCTCCTAGTCTTGAAGATGCTCAGCTTGGTGGAGAGTTACCAATGGAATCTTGAAAAGTAACTCCAAGCAGGCAAGAACCTTGGCAGAGAAACGCAACTCTAAAATAGGGAGGAAAGGGATCAATTAGCATGAGAGAGGAAATGGGGTAAAAGCAGGGAAGACAAAGGTGAGATGCGATATAGGAGATCGAGATGTGAGATAAGGTTTCAATTGAGAGAAAATGCGAGAGAGATGAGAGGGAGATTGATAGAAGTTGATGCAAAATTGACGCGGTTAGGGTAAAATTAGTTTGGGGGTTTTTGGCGCATTTAGACTGTGGTTCTAAAACCGCTGTAGATAGGTTTGTGTATCATCCATTTATCGCGGTTTTTAAAAATCGCCTCAAATGAGTACAGTATAAGCCCAACCTTCTTGTAGTGTATAATATTTTTGGATAACTTCAACTACTAATTGCTCACTTTATGACAAGTTTTAAAGCCTGAAAGCATGGACGACGCCCACGCATATGGTTAAAAACCTTAGCGAGGAACTAGGTTCCAAATTTGAATGATGTATTTTCTGGACTTGGACCTCACAAAGTCTCTCAAATTTGATAAATTAATTAAACATCTTTTGCAAGCACTAATGATTCAGCACAAATTACTGTTATAATTACTACTCTTCATTGATATTAATTGGATGTCGACCTTCACTTTTGGATTAAACAATTGGCTTTTAACCCTTTGTTTTGAATATATATTAATTAGAAAAACCTAATTTCTAAATTTTGTTTTTCGTTTTTTCTTCTAAATTATTATCATGTAAAAAAATTCAATAGCTTGCCTAGTTTAACTAGTGACATACAAGTACCCGTTTTTCATCTAGATAATTTAATTAAAAATCGTATATTACAATTTGCAATCATGCAAGTTTCACTTTCTTTTAGTTTTATTATTTTATATAACAAATCGTATTTTCATTTTTTACTATGATTTATTTACTCTAATATGAGTAATACTTTTCTCTTTATTTTTTTAATCTTTTATAGTTTGTAATTAATCAATCTAGTCTTACTAAAAAAATACAATTTTGAAGAATTATGGATGAACTTTAACAATTAGCTTGTTATGGATAATTATGTATGTGTATTTACTGAATAAATAGTGGCATATTAGCATTTTATATTTTAATTTGTTGTGTTTTGATTATTTTGATAGTTAAGGTCATTATGTCCCTTTATCTAGGTATATTATTTTTTTTCTATTTTATTATATTTTCTCGTACAATCAAGGTTATTAAAAAGTTAAAAATATTAAAATATTGAAGGTACCTTCTCTTACATAAAATCTTGGGTTCACCACTGTATATGGATATAATGCAAAGGCTCACATTTTTTAAAATAATAATAATAAGCAAGTTGGGAGCTTTTACATGCCTGTATACTTAATCAAGATTAAATTTCTAAAACGGAAATTTATAGTAATTATACTATAAAAGAACATATTATTCAGCCGAGTGTATATGCTCTCTCCCACTACACTAAAATTAATGGTTAAAAGTAACTTATGTGTGAGTACAACTCCAATTATTTTTTTTTTTTGACCTTTTCTAATATTTGACCCAATACTATTTCAATTGTTTTCAAACAAAGGCCTCCATAAAAATAATTTACTCCAAATCTCTCTCAGGGAGGAGCTCAAGCCTGTATTCTGCAAACTGATTAGCCTACTAATTTGACCAATCCTAAGGAAGCCAATGAAATTTATCCTAATCTTTTATTGTTAATATCATTATAATGTATATAATCTTTTAAATAAAATAAATTGATGATTCAAAGTTCGCATTGTATTTTAAATAAATAATATTTAATTTATCCTATAAGAAAATTTAATTAGAGCTTTTTTTAAGGTAGAAGGGCATAGACAACTGTGTGATTGCTAGAGCTTCAACATGTAATTGTAGTTAAAGTAGAATGAAATTATTTTTAAGTCCAATATTATTTTTATATTTGACTATTATAAAACATTAAAAATCTGTATATTTATGTATAAATGTAAACTTAAAAATTAAATCTAAATTACGAGGGAAAGCAAAATTTGAAGGTTCACAACTCTATGCTCCTTGCATAGGACGCGAGAATTGAGTTTTGAATAGTAGTTTAAACGTGTGTCTCGAGTGCTAAAATGAAAAATATATAATTTCTAGGCTCTTTATAGTGTTTGAGTATTTTGACATTAATGAATTCTTTATTGCATGTGTATGAAACATATATTTCACATATTATTAATATTTAGTTTCTTATTTTAGTTTTTTTATGATGCTTTCTTCGTTACAATCTCTTGACATAAAAGGGTCTTAACAAAAATTTCAGCCAAATAATAATAGATTAAAAACACTAAATATATCATACGTGGGACTTTATCATAGCTAGATTGATTCAAAATATTGCAAATTAGGTGCCTAATTAATAATTAAAAATTATTACTATGATCATGTAATAAATAAAATGGTGGTTAGCACATGTACATGTTGCGCTTCGTTGACAAGGTAAAACCAATTTGAAATTTATATATGAACATCTGAAATTTTATTCAAGCAATCTCCCTCCTTCCCAAACAATGGCTAGCAACTCCAATGCCAAGTGGCCTCTTCTTCTCCAATTCTTCACCATCACCATATCTATAGCAATCCCATTAGCAATTGCTTTATCTTTCCATTTTTCCAGTTTCAGTCCCAACTACAATGACAGCATGAGCTATGAGAGAGCTTTCCCCGACCAAAATCGAACCATTCAGCTAGTATCAAGAACTGGGATGGCTGGTCGCGCAACATACAGCCAACCCCTCCGGCTTTGGAACAAGGCTACCGAAAATCTCACAAACTTCACCACTCATTTTTCCTTAGCTATCTACTCTCAGAACAGAAGTAGCTACGGAGACAGGTTGGCCTTCTTCCTTGCGCCTCAAGGTTTAGTGATTCCTTCTATAAGAGGTGGAGGCTCTTTTGGCCTAACGAAAGATGACAAGCCATTGAATTCAACATCGAGTCCTTTTGTTGCGATTGAATTCGAAATCTATTACAACAATGGTACTGATCCAACTCCACCCTCTGAACATGTAGGGATTGATATCAACTCTGTGAATTCTACGAAGACGGTGCCATGGTAGAGTGATATCAAAGATGGAAGAAGAAATGAAGCGTGGATTAGTTATAATTCTAGCACATAGAATTTGAGTTGTTATCTTCACTGGTTTCAGAAATAATATAGTAAGGCAATCCATTGAGTATAAAATCGATTTGAGGGATCATTTGCTTGAGAAGGTTACTTTTGGCTTCTTGGTTGCAACTGGAAGTGCATATGCAGTACATACAATTTACCCTTGGGAGTTCAATTCAAGCTTAGAAATTGGTGATAGTTCACCACCACCAAGTCCTGCCGAGGATAGAAGAAGAAGAAGAAGAAGAAGAAGGCTGAGGAGGAAAACGACGTCGGTAGTGGGATTGAGCCTTGGTGAAGGTGTTTTGGTTGGTGCGTTGGCTTTGATAAGTTTTCTTGCCAGCTTTAAAAGAAAGAGGCATGGCGACAAAGAAGAGGATAATCTGTTATAGAATAATTCAAAGTTTGTATCCGTATATTGCTGCACATTCCGTTAGTGGCTAGTCAATTTAGTTGTAAAGTTAGCAGCTGTTGGTGTGTTAGTGGGCAGAATTTTAAGGTTGATTTGTTATAGTTGTAGCCTATATAAAGGCATGTTTAGCTCATCATTTTGCACTGCAAAATAATAAACGTTGAGCGTTCTTCTCTCCTCTATTTGCCCCTGTTTTTTATACTGTTTGTGATATTTGTTTCCAACAAATTTGGTATCAGAGCTTACTTGAGAGAGTGAGTAGAGAGGGTAAAAACGTGAGTTGAGTGAAACACTTAAGAAGAAGCCAATGGCTAGCAACAGCAATGCGATGGGTGCTGCACAACCTCCTATTCCTGTCTTTAAGGGGGAAGGCTATGAGTTCTGGAGTATTCATATGAAAACTCTACTCAGATCTCAAGATCTTTGGGACTTGATGGAGCAAGGGTATACAGATCTCGATGAAGAAAGCAGATTGAAAGAAAATAAGAATAAGGACTCCAAGGCATTAGTGATCATCCAGCAGGCTGTCCATGACATCGTTTTCTCATCAATTGCAGCAGCAGCCACATCAAAGCAAGCTTGGTCGATTCTACAAAAGGAGTTTCAAGATGATTCAAAGGTGATTGTGGTGAGATTGCAATCACTTCGGCGTGCCTTTAAAACCTTGGTCATGAAAGGTGGAGAATCCATTGCTTATTTTTTTGTCTACAGCAACAACAATAGTTAGTTAAATGCGATCCTATGGAGAGAATATTATTGATTAGACAATTGTTAAAAAGATATTGCGAAGCTTGACTCCAAAATTTGATCATGTAGTTGCTGCAATAGAAGAATCAAAAGGTTTGTCAATTTTTTCTTTTGATGAACTAATGGGTCTTTGCAGGCATATGAGGTAAGATTAATCAATCACTTGAAAAGAATGAAGAAAAGGCATTTCAAGTGAAGGAGGTTGTCAACAAAGCTAGAGAGCATGATAGTTCGATAAGTATGGGCCGTGGAAAAAGAGGATCTGTGGTCGTGGTCGTGGTAATGGAAGAGGCAGAGGTCGCTTCGATGGACAATGCCGGTCCAATGAGCAAAGAAATAACAAGAGTGGCATTCAACGCTATTATTGCAAGAGATATGGGCATATAAAAGCTGATTGTTGGAACAAAGACTAGCAAGTAAATTTTACAGTAGAAAATGGTGAAGAAAGTAAGCTTTTTACGGCTCGTTTTGATACTAACAGTCAGTCAAGCAATATCTGGTTTGTAGACAAGGGTTGTTCGAATCATATGACAGGCGCCAAATCAATGTTTATGGAGCTTGATGAGACACAAAAAATGAAGTAGTAGCTTGACAATGGCAAAGAAATGCAGGTTGAAGGGAAAGGTATAGTGGGCATTGAAACTAACCATGTAACATAAAGCTTCTACATAACGTTCAACTTGTACCTGATTTGGGATATAATTTGCTAAGTGTTGGGCAATTAATGGCTGGTGGATATTCAATATTATTTGACGATGATGCATGTGATATTAAAGACAACCAGTCAGGCCATACGTTGATTAATATCAACATGACTCAAAACAAAATGTTCCCGTTAGAAGTTTCAAGCATGGGGAATTTTGTTTTTGCTACTGGTGAAAAGATGACTCAAAACTATGGCATTTGCGATATGGGCATCTCAACATCAAGGGTCTGAAATTACTAAGTGAAAAAGGTATGGTTTTTGGACTACCGAAAATTGGTTCTATTGAATTTTGTGAAGGGTGCATTTATGGGAAACAAACAAGAAAATCTTTTCCTATTGGAAAGGCTTGGAGGGCTTCAAAGTGTCTTGAATTAATACATGCTGATTTATGCGGGCCTATGCATATACCTCTTTTGGTAGGAGTCATTATTTTTTGCTTTTTACTGATGATTGTAGTCACATGAGTTGGGTTTATTTTTTGGAAAACAAATCAAAAACACTTTAGAAATTCAAGCACTTTAAAGCTAAGGTTGAGAAGCAAAGCGGTTCTTACATCAAAGCTCTTTGTACTAATAGAGGTGAAGAGTTTCTGTCCACAAAGTTTAATCTTTTTTGTGAAGCAAATGGCATTCATAGGGAGTTGACAACTCCTTACACTCCGGAGCAAAACGGTGTCACCGAGCGAAAAAATCAAATTGTTCTTGCGATGGCAAGAAGCATGTTACAAGTGAAAGGACTTTCAAATCATTTTTGGGATAAAGTTGTGGTAGCATCAGTCTATTTATTGAACATCTCTCCCACAAGGGATGTTTTGAATCAAACTCCATTTGAAGCTTGGCATGGTAGAAGACTATCTGTAGGTCACTTAAGAATTTTTGGGTATATTATTGCTTATGCTTTGATAAATTCTCAATTTCGTCATAAACTTGATGAAAAATCTGAAAAATGTGTTTTTATTGGTTATTGTACACACTCCAAAGCCTATAGATTATATAACCCTTTTAGTGGCAAGATTTTAATTAGAAGGGACGTAGTATTTGATGAAAATGCAAGCTGGGATTGGAGTGAAAGTGATGAGAAGATGCAACAACAGATTCCTATGCCAATTTGAATATCTCCAAATAAAAGTCAAGAGCCAACTCCTACAAATTCACCAGCTGGTTCCTCTATGGTGTAATTGCGTTTTTTGTTGGTGTAATTTCTAGATTTATGCAAAATCCATCAAAGCTTCATCTTGGTGCAGCAAAGCGGGTCTTGCGTTATACCGCTGGAATAATGGATTATGGGATTTGGTACTCAAAAGCTTCTAATTCTAGATTATGTGGGTTCCCAGACAGTGATTGGGCTAGTTCGTTGGATGATAGGAGGAGCATTTAGGCAAATGTTTTTACTTTTGGATCAAGAGTAATCACTTAGAGCTCAAAGAAGCAAGCCACAATAGCATTGTCTTCCTCAGAAGCTGAATATGTAGTAGCCACTTTAGCAGCTTTTCAAGCCATTTGGTTAAGGAGAATGTTAGCAAAACTTCAATAAAAGCAAGAAAGAGCAACAACCATATTCTGTGACAACAAAGCAACAATCTCCATAACAAAGAATCCAACTTTTCACGTTAAAACAAAGAATATTGACATTCGCTTCCATTTTATTCGTGATTTGGTTGCAAATGAGGAGACTACTTTGAAATATTATAGCACAAACAAACAATTGGCTGATATGCTTACCAAGGCTCTGTCGAAAGAGAAGTTTACCTACTTCGGATCTCTACTTGGTGTTTGCAACTTTGAATCAAGGGGGAGTGTTATAGAATAATTCAAAGTTCGTATCCGTATATTGCTGCACGTTCCGTTAGTGGCTAGTCAATTTAGTTGCAAAGTTAGCAGCTGTTAGTGTGTTAGTGGGCAAAATTTTAAGGTTGATTTGTTAGAGTTGTAGCCTATATAAAGACATGTTTAGCTCATCAGTTTGCACTGCAAAATAATAAATGTTGAGTGTTCTTCTCTCCTTTGTTTGCCCTTATTTTTTATACTATTTGTGATATTTGTTTCCAACATAATTAGGGCTTCAGTGAGTACATGAATGATGAATTTGAAGAAGGAACAAGGCCCAATAGGTTTATATACAAGCAATTGGCTACCGCTACAAATGATTTCACCGAAGAGCAAAAGTTAGGACAATGAGGCTTTGGTGGGGTTTATAAAGGGTTTTTTAAGGACAACAACTCTTATATTATGGTTAAAAGGGTGTCAAAAGGGTCTAAATAGGGGATAAAGGAGTACGCATCAGAAGTGAAAATCATTAGCAGACTGAGGCATAGGAATTTAGTGAAACTTGTTTGTTGGTGCCATGAGAAAAAGGAGCTCCTGCTTGTTTATGAATTTATGTGAAATGGAAGCTTAGATTCTCATCTTTTCAAAGACAACAACTCATTGACATGGGAGATAAGGTATAAAATTGCTCAAGACTTAGCTTCCGGATTGCTTTACTTGCATGAAGAATGGGAACAATATGTTATGCATGGGGATATAAAATCAAGCAACGTTATGTTGGATTCAAATTTCAATACCAAGATTGGGGATTTTGGATTAGCTAGGCTTGTAGAGCATGCCAAAGGTTCACAAACCACAGTTTTGGCAGGAACAATGGGCTATATGGCTCATCAATGTGTCAAAGCAGTAAGTGTCACGAGCTTAGAGATTAGCGCAGCACGCTCGTACGGCACTTAGACAACTTGAACCGAAAGTCGCTAAGTAAGCCTTGATGCTAATCTTCTCACTCAAGGAGAAGAAAAGACCATTGAGCCAAAGAGCCTGTAGGCAAAGAAGAGAAGAGATGTAAGATGGAGACAAGTGTTGCTGAATAAGAAAGCTTTGTATTATACAAGAATGCTTGCTTACAACTTTGCTTGGATTTCTGTGGATTTGTGGATGATTTACAAATGAGCATTGGAGGGGTTTATATAGTGAACCACCTCTCAAATGAATGGTTAAGATCTAATGCATCTAAGGGTCCTAATTCATTCTTATCTACTAAATTATCTAAATATGTACAAGAGAATATTATCTACTAAATTATCTAGATAAATACAAGAGATAATTCTAGAACTTATCTTGCTAGAGAATTCTAGAAGATGGGCTTAGGCTTGGGCTTTCTAGAAGCTGGGCCAAGCCTCTAGCATATTTGGGCCACTCTAACAAGTAAATTGGGCGGATCGTAATATCCTCCCCCACCTAATTTCGTGACGTCCTCGACGCGCTTTCTTCCTTGTAGCGTTGGATGTACTCACCGAATTACCACAAGGTGTCTTCGTGTTCCCAACTCGGCTCACTGTTTGGAAGGTTTTTCCACTTTACCAAGTACTCAATGTATGGTGGAACTCTTCTCCTCCGAATCATTCGGTCCACAAGGATATACTCTACGTCCTTGTCGAATGCGATGACAATAACTGTGGGTGCTCTCTTGGACTCGCTTCTTATTGGATCTTCCTTGTCTTCATGATAGGGCTTGAGAAAACTCACATGGAAGACCGGATGAATCTTGAGGTTGGGTGGCAATCGGACTTTGTAGGAGACTTCACCCACTCGCTTAACAATATGGAATGGACCTTCGTATTTTCATACCAACCCCTTGTGTACTTTACAAAGTGACTTGAATTGTTGGGTTAGTAGCTTGTGTTAGCCCTAAGGCTACATGATAATTTTGATGATAACAATACACATTGATTAATTGTGATTTACTAACATGTTTATTTATGTGCAAGAGTAAGATCATTGAAATAATTTTAAAATCAAGAAGAGGCTTATTAAAATGAAGTGTTGAAGCTAAGGAGAAGACTACATGTTAAAGGCACCAAAGTTTAAGAACAAGGATTGACTCAAGGAATGTGACACATGAGCAATGTTCAATCAATTGGTCATATATATCTCTACAAATATCCAAATGATGTGATTCTTGAGCCTTTGGAAAGCTTACTCAATTTATAACATTTCATATGTTTTAAAGAAATTCAAATTTCAAGTGCAAGGTTGTCCAAATCATCATGCAAGTTGAAAGACAAATGGAAGCAGTTGACATGAGCACTGAATACTCCTTTGGACATATCTTGAGCTAGAAAAATCAAAATGACTTGATTCTTACGGCATTGAAAAGATTACTTAATGGAGAAAATTTCATATGGTTTGAAAAAAATTCAAATTTCAAACATAAGGCCGACATAATTGACATGCAATTCGGTGGACTGACACAGAGAAGAAAAATCAACTCACATGAGCACTGAATGGTGTTTTGGCCATATCTTAAGATAGAGATATCCAAATGCTTTGATTCTTAATGTTTTGGAAATATTATTTAAATATGCAGATCTTTTATGTTTTGAAAAAATTCAAATTTCAAACGGAATGCTGACAGAATTATCATTCAATTCGGTGGACTGACACATGAAAGAAACATCAAGTCACATGAGCACCGAATGGTGTTTTAGCCATATCTTGAGCTACAGATATCCAAATGACTTGATTCTTGATGCGTTGGAAATCTTATTCAAATGTGCAGATCTTTTATGTTTTACAGATTTTCAAATTTCAAACGGAACATTGACAAAAATGGCAGACAAGATTACGGTTTTTATGGTGGGCAGAAAATTTGGAGATGGTGTCTTCACTTGATTAAGTTCATCCTATTTGCCTATAAAAGGAGCCCTTCTCCCATGCATGCATTCAGAAAGATAAGTGCAAGAGAAGCATTTTATCAAGCAAAAAGCAAGAGAAATATCAAGTCTAGAGAGCTTTTATATTATTTATCTACTCTTTGAAGAGAGTTATACTTTTGTTGTAAAAATTATCTTTGTTCTTGTATTGTGGTGAGAGTGAGATATTATTGTAAAGGATAATAGTTATCCTTGAGAGAACTCTTGTTGTGTGTTATCAAGAGTTGAAGAAAGTTGCCTTGGTGAGGTTGTTCATCAAGAAGAACTCTTGGTGTGGTGTTATCAAGGGTTGAAGAAAGTTGCCTTGGTGAGGTTGTTCATCAAGAAGAACTCTTGGTGTGGTGTTATCAAGGGTTGAAGGAAGTTGCCTTGGTGAGGTTGTTCATCAAGAAGAACTCTTGGTGTGGTGTTATCAAGAGTTGGAAGAAAAAGTCTTAGTGAGGTTGCTCATCAAGCAAGTTGTAAAGATTTCTACAACTTAGTGGAAAGCTTAGCTCGTGGAGCTAGGAGCCCGTGGACGTAGGCAAGGTTTGCCGAACCACGTAAATTGAGTTTGCACTCTCTCTATCCCTATCTCTTTATATTAACTTGCACTTGTGATTGTTCTTCATTTCTATTCTCTTGATTGTATTCTATTTTCATCTTCTTCATCTTTATTCTCAAAGAAAGAGTTAAATAATTTTGAACTTTCAAGAAAAGTTTTCTAAATCCGTTTTGATAAATAAAAACCCAATTCACCCCCCCTCTTGGGTTGCCATACCTGGGTCAACAACTTGATAAGCACCAAGTCCCCCTCTTGAAATGCGAGGTCTCGTCTCTTAGTATCCACCCATTTCTTCATTTTCTTGACAGCCTTGTCTAAGTATGCTCGCATGATGTCGGCTTGTTCATGCAATTCCTTTGCGAGTTTGTATACCGCCAGACTCTTTCTTTCATAAGTTAAGGCTATGGCATGTGGAGTCATAGATTGTTGTCCCGTCACAATCTCAAATGGACTCTTACCCGTTGCCTCACTCATTTGGAGATTGTGTGAGAATTGGGCAACGTCTAGCAACTTTACCCAATCATGTTGATGAGCGCTCACATAATGTCTCAAGTATAGCTCAAGCAAGACATTGATGCACTCAGTTTTTCCCATCGGTTTGGGGGTAGAAGCTTGTTAAGAAGTTCAAGTCAGTCCCCAACATTTTGAAGAGCTCTCCTAAAAAACGTCCTGTGAAGCGAGGGTCATGATCATTTACTATGTTTTGTAGGACTCCCCAAAGCTTCACAATGTGGTTGAGGAATGCTTGAGCGGCTTCGTTCGCGGTGCAATCCGCAGAGACAGGTATGAAGGTGGCATATTTGCTAAATCGATCAACTACCACCATTATGCTTCCATACCCTTCAGATTTTGGTAAGGCCACTATGAAGCCCATCAAGATGCTTTGCCATGGCCTTTCTACGATAGGTAGGGGTTCAAGCAACCCCGCTGGACGTTGGTGCTCAATCTTGTCTTGTTGGCACACAAGACAAGTCCTTACATAGCCCTCCACGTCTTCCCATATTTGAGGCCAATAGTAAGAATCTTGCAAGAGTGCAAGGGCTCGTGCCATACCTAGGTAACCAGCACATTTGAAATCGTGGCACTCCTTAATGATCTCCTTTTGCAAGTTCCCATATCTTGGCACGAAGAGGCAATTCCCAGTTGTGAGGATTAGGCCTTCGTCAACCAAAAGCGTCGTGTCTTCCCCTCACTTGCCAAGTTCAAGAGGTTCTTGGCTAAGGGATCGTGCTCTAGGCCTTGTTTGATGTGGTCAACGTGTACACTTTGTAGGCGACTTAAGCTCAAGGTGGCAAGTTTCACCTTGCGACTTAAGGCATCAACTACAACGTTTGCTTTAACCGCTTTGTACTCGAGCCTATAGTTGAACTCGGCCAAGAAGTCTTGCCATCGTGCTTGCTTGGGGCTTAGCTTCTTTTGCGTTTGGAAGTAGCTTGTGGCCACATTGTCGATTTTAATGATAAAATGGGAATCAAGCAAGTAATGTCGCCAAACCCGTAGGCAATGGATGATGTCGGTCATCTTCTTCTCTTGGATTGTGTATCGCCGCTCTGTGTCATTGAGCTTATGGCTCTCATACGCAATGGGGTGCCCTACTTGCATGAGAACTCCCCTAATAGCAAAGTCAAAGGTGTTCATGTGCATCTCGAATGGTTTAGTGTGGTCGGGTAGCACCAATACCGGTTCTTCGTATATTGCCTTCTTCAACCCTTTGAAGGTATGTTGGCACTCTTCGGACTAGTGCCATGTACAGTTCTTCTTGAAAAGATCCATGAGTGGGGTGGCCTTAGCTGAGTTGCCCTAGATAAACCGTCGATAGTAGTTAACCAACCCAAGGAAAGATCGTAGCTCCGGTACCTTGGTAGGAGGCTCCCATTCTTGAATGGCCTTTACCTTTGCTTGATCCATCATGAGCTTACCATCCCATATTCGGTGGCCAAGGAACTCTACCTCTTGTTGAGCAAAGGAATATTTATCCCTTTTGATGTAGAGTTCGTTGTCACGAAGCACTTGGAAGACTTGTTGGAGGTGTTGCACATGCTCTTCAAGAGTTGTGCTATAAATAACAATATCGTCCAAGTACACCACTACGAACCGATCAAGGTAGGCATGGAAGAGTTTGTTCATGAGGGTACAAAATGTGGCGGGGACGTTGATGAGACCAAATGGCATGACAAGAAATTCATAAGCACCATACCTTACCACACACGCGGTCTTTGGCTCGTTGCCCTTGGCAATGCGCACTTGGTAGTACCCGGATCTCAAGTTAAGTTTTGTGAAGTATCGAGCCTTCTCAAGTTGGTCGAATAGCTCCGCAATGAGTGGAATCAGGTACTTGTTCTTGATGGTGATCTTGTTAAGTGCCTAATAGTCGATACACATGCAGTGGGATTCATCCTTCTTCTTTTGGAAAAGGACGAGTGCACCGTATGGAGCTTTTGAGGGCTGGATGTAGCCTGCATCGAGCAAGTCTTGGAGTTTTTTCTTTAACTCTGCAAGTTTGGGTGGCGCGATGCGGTAAGGCGCCATGGCTGGAGGCTTGGCACTAGGCTCCAACTCAATTTGATGGTCCACTTCTCGTCGTGGAGGCAACTTCTTTGGAAGTTCTTGGGGCATGATGTCCTTGTACTCATCAAGGATGGATTGGACTCGTCTTGGCAATGGGTCTTTGTCAAAGGCAATGTCCTCACCATCATTTAGTTCTCGGACGGTGGCAAGGAAGCTTGGATCCATTTTCATTCCCCATTTGAATTGTAGTACGGAGAGCATTTTGCTTTCAACCTTTGCTGCACATTCCGCCATCACCATGCATGAATGACTCCCATTGAGTATATTGAGGGAGTTAGAAGATGGTATGGGGAAGGCTTGAACTTGGTCGAAGAACTCCATGCCTAGCACTACTTGAAAGTAGTCCATGGGGACGATGGAGAAATCAAGCTTACCATTCCATGTGCCAAGCTGCACCGACGTTGCCTTGGACACTCCTAAGTTTGCCTTGGCAGGTGAGTTTACCGCCTTGATGGTGCCTCTTCCATTGACATATTTGAGGCCTAACCGTTTGGCCTCTTCCTCGAAAATGAAATTATGTGTGGCTCTCGTATCAAGCATCACACGCACATCCTTGCCGTTGATGGTGGCATTCACATACATGAGACCCTTTTGGATATGTGTGGGTTTCTTGAGTGCGCCAATTGTGCGGAGAGAACCCATGCCTGCTTGAGGCTTCTTATTTTGTACACCCTTATGTTGAGCGGCTAAGGCATTGAAAGCCTTCCTCTTTGGGCAATCCTGCACCCAATGAGGACCATCACAAATGAAGCAAGGACTTTTAGGTTTACGGCCATCGGACTTACCTTTGTTAGGTGGGTCACGCTTGTCTCCCCCGAATGGTTTACGTGCACCACCTTCCTTTCGAGTATGGTCTTTCTTGGTATTCTGCTCTCCCCCACCTTTTTCATGGTTGGGCTTCCTCTCCTTGGATTGGGAAGAGTAATCTACGAGGGATTCGGCCACGGCTATGGCATCATCAAGATTTTACATGCCGCGCCTTTCAAGTTCAACCCTCGCCCAATCCTTAGGCCCATCAAGAAAGTAGAAGAAAGAGTCTTTTTCGGACATACCTTCGATTTCAACGATGATGGTGGTGAAATCTTTGATATATTCCCGAATCGTGCCGCTTTGCTTCAATCGGTGGAGGCGACCCCTTGCCTCCTTTTTGGTATTGCTTTGAGAGAAGTGCTTACGAAGTTCTCTCTTGAAATCCTCCCATGTGCAAAGGGAAAAGATGCCTCTGCCCACGTCATCATGCTTACAACGCCACCACAGTTGAACTGCATCTTGTAGGAATGTGGGTGCAATGCCGATCCTCAAAGCATCATCATAGACACGTTTAGCTTTGAAGTATTGCTCCAAGCCAAATAGGAAGTTTTCAACTTCCGTGGCGTTACGAGTGCCATTGTATGCGGCGGGAGTAGGCACGTGCATGGTTTTTAGCCCACTTGTATAAGACGGGTTAGCACGATCACATTGACACTTCTCCCATTCCATGCAAGATTCCTACACATCTGCGCGAATTGCTCACGACTCATGTTCCACAAAGGTTCGCAAGCCCACGAGCTCTCGAGTAAGGTTGTGTAGCTCCTTTTCATAGGCATTGCTAAACTCAAGGATGTTGGACTTTGTTGCTTGGGTTATCTCTCCATAATCCGTCTCTAGGCCTTCGAGACAGTTGGAGAAGCCCTCAATTGCATTGTCCATTCCTGAGATAGCTTGCTCTAAGCTAGCAACACGAGGCTCTAAAGACTCCGAAGGTGGAGCTTTGGACTTACTTCGTTTTCCTTGTTGGCGTGGTTGAGGTTGCTCCTCTCATCCACGAACTTGCTCCTCCATGGTCACTTCAAGGTAGGATGCCATGCTCTTGTGCTCGAACTGTACTCTGATACCAACTATCACGAGCTTAAAGGTTTGCGCACCACGCTCGTGCGGCACTTAGACAACTTGAACTGAAAGTCGCTAAGTAAGCATTGATGCTAGTCTTCTCGCTCAAGGAGAAGAAAGGATCGTTGAGCCAAAGAGCCGTAGGCAAAAAAGAGAAGAGATGGAAGATGGAGACAAGTGTTGCTGAATGAGAAAGCTTTGTATTACACAAGAATGCTTGCTTACAACTTTGCTTGGATTTCTGTGGATTTGTGGATGATTTACAAATGAGCATTGAAGGGATTTATGTAGTGAATCATCTCTCAAATGAATGGTTAAGATCTAATGTATCTAAGGGTCCTAATTCATTCTTATCTACTAAATTATCTAGATATGTACAAGAGAATATTATCTACTAAATTATCTAGATAAATACAAGAGATAATTCTAGAACTTATCTTGCTAGAAAATTCTAGAAAATGGGCTTGGGCTTGGGCTTTCTAAAAGCTGGGCCAAGCCTCTAGCATATTTGGGCCACTCTAACAAGTAAATTAGGCGGGTCGTAACATAAGGCAAGCAAAGAATCAGATGTCTATAGTTTCGGCATTGTTGCATTAGAAATAGCTTGTGGAAGAAAACCCATCAAGCCAACGACCAATCAAGGTGAGGTCCATATGGTGTAATGGGTCTGGGAGCTCTATGGAAGTGGAAAACTACTTGAAGATGTTGATCCAAGACTAGGTAAAGACTTCAATGAGCAGCAGATGTAACTCTTGATCATAGTTGGGCTATGGTGTGCACACCCAGATGAAAATCTAAGGCCTTCAATAAGGCAAATAATTCGTATTCTCAACTCTAAAGCTCCATTACCTATTCTCCCACCAAAGATGCCCGTGCCAACATATTTCAATCCTTCAATGAATATGCCTATATCTACGCTTTCATACTCATATGTTGCCACTACATCTGAAGGAGGCCAAAATCTGAATCATCAACGAGTTATAGTTACAACACAAATTTCTCACAATTCAGTTCATCTTCTGCGGCTTCATCATCCGAAGCAGCCCTTTTGCACAAACGCTAGATATATTTTTTTAGTTAAATTTTTTGTTTGTAACATTGATTCATTATCACTTTTATGCCCGTTTTATGGAAGTAGTCAGATATTATTTTATTCACTGGGGTCATAAATGTTACATGGCTATGGGTGTTGTTGTTTTAGTATATATACTTGGTTGGCTATTATTAATACGTGAATTGTATATAAGAGAAGTGAGAACCAAATCAAGAATCTCTCTTTCTCTATATATTTTTTTCAAATGCGGCAAGTCTAATAAATCAAATTATAACTGTTGTACATAAGTTTTCTCTCTAGATTTTTATTTTTATTTTATAATTTATTCAAGTTATTTATTTTTTTTGGTTTCTCATCTTTTTTAATGTAGCATAAATACGTTGCTGGGGTGTCGTGCGGGGTTGATTTGCATGTGTTAAAGAATTAAGTTTCAGTTATCGCACCACCTCACTTAAAATGTTTTATTTATTTATTTATTTTCTCTTTGGGTTAGTTCAAGTTTATAGTGAGTATGACATAATGAAAGGTAATTTCTAATAACCTTCCTAATATTTTGGAAAATTAAAACGATATCTCAAAGCCCATAAAATATACAATAACCTCTTCTAAAATTTATCATTAAGGAGTTGAACATATAATTTGGTTATTTATTATCCAAAGAAAATTAAAAAATTTCTTCTATTCAACGTTGGAGCAATGTTATACTTACCATATATATTGTTGTTACCAAAAAATGGCAACAACCAAAATTAGACATATAACAAGATTTTGTGGTAAATGACTTAGATGACCTTATGTGTTAGATATGTATTGATGGAAATAAAAATATAGGGACTTTCTGCTAGGTACATATCAATCCAACTCTGAAGGCATGGTTGGGACAGAGTAACGAATGAAAAGTAACAACACTTAAGACTTGATAGTGACCTGATCAATTACCAAAAACGAGATTGGACAAGTCTCTGAGCTACAATACATATGGGTTCCAGACAAGCAATGGAAAAGCCAATCAAAGTCCTATAACTTAACCTAAGACCAGAATAAGGGAGAAGCAACCAAAAATTAAAGACTCAAGAATAGCTTCAGACAAACCTGCGGTGACCAAGGGACAACCACTGATAGGATGAAGAGCATCATTGTGAGAGCAGGGAAGCAAGCCTCTGGTAGTTGAAAGCAACAGTAAACCCTCCAATTTCTTCCTCTTAAGGTACCAAGGTTGCTCTACGATGCATTCATGGTGGTGGCTGGAACCTTTGTAGCTGAGAACTTCTTCAACAACTACAACACAGAAAAGTGCCAAGGTCGTTAGATTTTTAACCAGCATAAATCATCCGACGCTGAGAGGCTGAGCTTATGGTGAAAAATCAAGGAACATGGGTGTTTGAATGTGTCTACGTGTGTAGGAGCAATGGAATAGTAATGAAGAAAAATGAGTGGAAAGGTGGTGGCTCAATTCAGAGAAGAATGGATAAACCTTAGTGAAGTTTCTCTCTTAGGACGATGATTCAGAATCTTTTGTGGGCTCTGAATCCTTTCCTTTAAACCATCCTCTAGTTTTTATATGAAACTCTTTCCTTAACCTAGATCCTGACCCTTCAATTCCATGAGGTGTCATGATCCTAAAGGCTTACACAACCTTTTAGAAGCTTCCAGGGGATTCTTAAAACCTTAATTCCCAAGCAATAAGGATTTGCCATGTAGCATGTAATGTGACATCACTTTCTTGGTAGCCTTCTTAGAGCTGTGGCTTAATCTTGATGGCTAACTATTGAAAAGGACCAACC
Organism: Boswellia sacra; assembly: GCA_013180625.2. NCBI lineage: Eukaryota > Viridiplantae > Streptophyta > Magnoliopsida > Sapindales > Burseraceae > Boswellia > Boswellia sacra. The sequence goes on along the minus strand of SNVD02010312.1, from coordinate 182,346 downwards.
TTTGAGCTAGCTGGTGATTCAAGTGCTTGGTGGTAGACTTCAAGCTATTAATATTACTTGAATAGTCACTTGGACTCTTAGTAGTTTCTAAACCTTCATTCTATCATCACTTCTAGCAAAGGAAAAGTCTCCCCTTTATCCTTTAGTTAGCTACCATCTCAAGGAAAGTCTCCCCTCTGTCTTTTAGCTAGTTGCCATCTCAAGGAAAGTCCTCCCTCTGTCCTTTAGTTAGTTGCCATCTCAGGGAAGTCTTCTTTTTATCCTTTCATTAACTGTAAACGATTCAGGATTGACTTGGCTAGTTCATGAGTTGGTTTGTAACCCAAGTCTAGAGGTTTCTTTATTGTTGTCTTTGTTAAGCTTTTCTTTTGGGAAATCCACCTAGTAGTATTTGATGTTTCATGGCCCTTGAGTTGAATTAAGAAGGTAGATTTGTCTCTTACTTAGTGATGACAAATTGCCATCCACATTAGCCCACTTAGTCGCAAGTCTGAAGTGTGAGGACTTGTGACTAATCAATTATAAAGAATTCAACTCAAACTTGTCCTACCTGAGGACTTGTGGTTAACATCCATCCAATCTAAGTGGTTGTACATCGACTAGCTGAGCGTTATCCACTAGTTAGGAGCTTGGATCCTTTTATAAATACTCAATGCCTTAAATCCCTTATCACTTCTCTTGGAGTGATTGATTTTCTTTACAATTTAAAAGTGCTACTAATGTAGGCTCTTTGGAAAAGAATCAATAAATAACCACTCTTCCTTTTTTATTTTATTATTATTTTATTACTTATCTTTAACCCGATAGTGACGTATGGTAAGGATGGCTAGATAAAATAACAATTATATATATATATATATATATATATATATATATATATATATATATATATATATATATATATATATATATATATATATATATTGCTTTTCCTTCTCTGACTTGTGTTTAATAGGGGCATGTTTTGATATTTCTTTCCTAATCCTGCTTTTTGATAACTGCTAGGGGTGGTAATTTAGGTCACGACACCCAAACACGATACGAATACGACACGATATACGAGTAATAAATGGGTCGAATTTGTGTTAAGGGTGTTCAACAGACCAACTCGTTTATTGACACGAATAGTTAAATATATCTTATCAATCCTTAACATGCAAGCTCATTTAATGATATGAATTTTTACCTATTTACAATATATATAATATAAAACTAAAAATTTTATATTATAAAGTAAATATTTACATAATAGAATTATGATGATTTTAATAATTTTTTTAACTAGCAATTATTTATATTCCAAAACTAATTTTAATTTATATAAATATATAGAATATGATATATTATGCATAATTAGAGTAAACAATTAAGTAAATTATGTGAATTAAGTATGACACGATTACAACATGTGGGTAACACGTTTAATAACCGTGTCAAATATGTGTTTCATTTATTGACACGAAAAATTAAATAGGTCAACACGAGTAACATGAATTGCCACTCTGTTAACTGCTCATAGTTCTCAAATTTTCTTATTATATTATTTTTTTCTTTTTTTTCCTTTTTTCTATTTCTTCTAACTTGTTTCTATTTCGTCTTTTTGCTTCATTCAGACTCGTTTCTTCCTCTTTTTCTTTCCAGTTTTCTTTTTCTAAATCTTCGAGTTGACTACAACTCATTAACAGAACTGTGGACTTGGCTCAATCTTCCATCATGACCACTGGTAGCATTTTCGCATCATATAAAAGTCTTTTAGCACTTTCTTTCTCTTCTTCTCCTCTTTTCTTCCTTCTTCATTTTTTTTAACTTTGTTGTCTTAGCTTACCTGATGCCTTTTTTCAATATGGGCAGGTTTGATTTGAAGATAAATGTTGATAAAATTAAGTGCCAAGTTTTCGATTTTCATATTGAAGTGTTATTATTGATTGATGCTTTTTTAGGTTATTAGAGGTATTTCGCACTTCAGAGGTTGGTGATCTTTCATTCTTTATTTTCATAGATGTATGAATCTCAGGTATTTGGTTATTCTTATTGTGTTTGCCTTCATTCTGAGATGGGTGATTGTTGGTTTAGGTAATCTTGAAACAAGAATGATGTTTATGAAATTTTTGATTTTAATCTTTTTATCGATGCTTAATGACGGTTTACTGAGTGTATGAAATTTCTTTATGAAACTTTTCATATAAAATATGAATTCTTGATTTTTTGATTTGCCTTTTGAATCTTTGTGAAATGTGCACTTGCATTCAGAGTTTTTGGAGTGTAGTGAGGGTATGTTGTGTGAATGTATGAAGTATATGAGTAAAGGTGTTTGGATCGGTTCTATGGTTTTTTTACATTAACCAACAACAAAAGGGTTAATTGGTGATTGGGATTTGTGTGATAGGAAAAATGAGAATAATATCCAATCAAGCAAATTAACATAAAATTTAAGTTGTATCCAATGGCTGGAAGTAGTTGCAAGGAAGCAACAACCAATAGGCTAGGACAATGGTTGGTAACTAGATTGATAACTAGTGGACAAAATTAATGCTTGATCAAATAGATTATAAAGCAAATGAATAGGTATGAATTATTAAATAATATCACTAATTGATTAACTCAAATGGATGGTAGGTTAGTTCGAATAATCGTTGTCTAAGTGTTATCGGTTTTGTTTTGGTTACGTAAGTGATTGCAATACCTATTAATGAATGATGTCTATCTACTTTGAATAAAAATCTTCATAATTGCAAGCGCATATCAGTAACCACTAGTTTCTTTCAATTCTAGGTTGACGGCTATGAATATGAGCTATATTTGAGTGCTTGGGTATGGATGATTCTTTAAATTCAAGTTCTGAGTCGTCACCCCTAGAGTCTGGTTTCCCAAAAATTAATAGTTTGCATGGGGTTAGAACCCTTCTTATAGGCCTGGGGCTAATTATCCCTATGAAGCTCCCTTAGATCTTGTTCTTTTGGCTACTTCTATTTATGTTTCTGGTATTAGTTTGAGTGTTATTCAAGTGGATCAAGTCCACTTTTATAATAGACAACCTTTGTAATGAAGTAGGTCTAGTTCTGACGTGATATTTCTTGGTAAAATAGGCCCTAAGGTTGAGGTTCATAGATCTACTAGCCTTGCTTCTGTTCAATTCAGTGGCTATAATCATTCAAGAATGGAGATAAATTTTGAAAGAACTACCAAACCCTCTATCATTGATCCATACGAGGCTTTGAGTTTTGAATCCATTGAATCTTTAGATGATGACCTAAATAAGGATTTCAAAATATTTGATGATCAAGCTTCTTCAAAGGAAGAGAATGCTCCCAATTCAAAATGAGTCTCTCGTATTAGAAATACTAGAATTGTTAATCTTCAAAATTTTACAGTGGGTGATGTTGAAAGTATTGTTGATTTCACTTTCGTAGCTAGGTTTTGGAAAGCTTGTAGGTTCCTAATAGTGTCACCTTTAAGACCACATATGGGGTCAAGGGAATTAAATGGCAACCTGGTGAGATTCTTTTCCACACATCCTTCTTCAAGTTTGGAGTTAGGCTTCCAATTCCACACATCCTTCTTCAAGTTTGGAGTTAGGCTTCCAATTCAACTCTTTTTTGCTAAGTTCTTTAGGCATATAGGGATAACTCTTGCTCAAGTAAACTCTGAATGATGGCGAATCCTTTCTACTATGTATCATCTCTGGAAGCTTATGAATAAGGAAGAGATCGCACTTGATGAATTACTTTATCTATTTTGTATCAAAGCCAACTCCTAAGTTACTGGTGTGGGTTGGTATGGTCTATTTTTAAGAATTGATCCTAAAGGTCCTGATGTTGATGGCTTTGATATCAAAGGTTTTGATGGAAAAAAAAAATATAGGGTAATTCTAACATAATCCAAAGCTAGAAAAACAAATGGTTCTATGTTGGCGGTGAATTGGATACCCCACCTGATGATGCTGGTAGCCATACCCCCCAGGACTTCTGCACCCCTAATAAGTCCCACTAAACCATATACCTGAATATTTGCAATTGGTGAACAAGAATGTTCTTTTGCTTAAAAAACTTATCTTGAATAATAAATCATTTTTTTTTTGCTTGGCTTAGCCACACACTTTTTTTTTTTGGCTAGGTGTATCCCAAAACTATCTTTATCTGAGGAGTTGAAGAAGAGAATTACCAAGGCTTTGCAGCATCCTTCCAAAAGGCTTAAAAGATAGTAGGCTTATTGGTGACTTTCCCAAAGTGAGGAACCTAAACCAGTGGGATGTTGATAAGGATTTCATACTTTAAGGTAACATCTAAGTGTTTGATTTGTATATAGTGAAGCTTTTAGAATCTTGTTAAAGAAACAAAACTTGTAATCCTAGGTTTCAAGAGTTAACTTTAAGTTAAAGTTAGGCTTTTTTTCTTTCAACTGTTAACACTTTTACTCACATTTCTTACTAGAATTTGTTGCAACTTATTGTTAATGCTAACACATCGCTTTTGCAGGCCAACAGAGGAAACTTTATAAGAGAAAGACAATAGGGAATTTAGGTGGTGGTTCCTTATGGGATAACATTAAGGCTAAGAGGAAGAGGGATATAGAAGAGGGCAATGATTCTGTTGAGGTAGCAAAAGGGGAGGCTCTTTCCAAGAAATCTAAGGGTAAGGAAATAGCTCAAAGATCTAAGAGCATCCCTTCAAGAAAAAAAGCAACTACCCATTTTTTGAGTCTACCAAGGCTTACCATTTAGAAGATTTTGTCAAGGTGTTTGTTAAGCTTTTGGAACAGACCTTTGCCAAGCTTTCAATTTTAGATGCACCCCTTACTTTGCAACCTGAGTTTATTGACATAGAAGTTGGCCACATTTCCTCTTTTATCCAAGCTTGTGACCAAACCCTTACACCTAAGGTTGTTAGGAGCTCTGATAATCTTGATCTACTCAAAGTTGTTGATAAGTCATCCATTGTAAGCCAGCTTTTGGTGAGTCAACTAATGGACTGTTATTTCTTTCACAGTTTAACTTTCCAATCTATTTTACTTATGTCATTCCAACCTTTTATTGAACAATGGTAGTTACAGGGATTTTTTTGTCTTGGTCCAACATCGTGATGTGATCAGAGCTTCTTTTGAGAAGCTAAGAATCTTGATTAACGAAAGGAGACAATATAATGCTTAGAAGCAGCAAAAGGTTGCAATAAATAAGACAACTATGGGAAGACTAATGACATCTGCTCACTCCAATGATGTGGAGAACGAGAGGCTGAGAGAGAAGATTAAAAACTTGACAGAACAACTTGAAACCCAAAGACAATCCAGAAAGGATAAAGATGTCCGTATTTATGAATTAGAGTTTGAAGTCAAGAACTTTGGGGATTACCTCTACAACCTATTCAGAGAGTGCCTTCACTAACTTCATCCTACAATTAATTTTGATGGCCTTTATTAGATGATCTTGGCTAAAGTAGATAAAATTCCCATACGAAGCCCTCAGGCACATGAATGATGCTCTAAGAACCTATGCCACATTTCCTGCTCTATGTATTTTGCTGAGCTGTTATTGATAAAGGAATGTATCTTACCATTATAACTCATATTGACATGATGATTTTTTGGATTACCTGTAATCACCATTGTGATTGACCTTAATAAGGTGATCTATTTTGGATTGTTCATTATGACTGACCTTGATGAAGTGATCTGTTTTAGATTGTGTGTTGCATGGTAACTTGTCAAGCTTGTGCCCAAACCCTTACACCTCAGGTCATTAGGAGCTCTGATAATCTTGATCTACTCAGAGTTGTTGATATATCTAAAGTGAGCTAGCTTTTGGTGACTCAACTAATGGATTGTTATTTCTTTCATAATTTAGCCTCCCAATCTATTCTATTTATACACTACAAGAAAAAAGCAAATATTTGACTGTTTTTAGCCGTCAAATATGATAATATTTGACGGTTTTTGCGCGTCATATATGTCACCGTCAAATATGATAATAGTTGACCGTTGGTCAAACAGTCAAATATCCACTACAGTATTATTTGACTCTTACGAAACAGTCAAGTTTTTATACCTTTGGATTCAAATTTTAGGCCTTATTTGACGGTTTATTGAAGAAATATTTGACATTAACCGTCAAATATGACAAAAGTAACGGTCAAAATTTTAAAATTTTGTTAATAATATTTGACAGTAACCGTCAAATATTTTGATTCCAACGGTCGAATTTTTCAATATTTGACTGCTTATAACCGTCAAGTATTTTGCAGTAATCGTCAAGTTTTACGAAATTTTTTTCCATATTTGATTGCTTCTGACCGTCAAGTATGTGAGCATAGAATAATATTTGACCCTTGTTGATAGACAAATATTATTAATTTAATACTTGACCCTTTCGATACTGTCAAGTATGGTAAATATTTTGGCTCATATTTGACTCTTTACGGAACATATTTGATTGCTTTTGACCGTCAAGTATGTAAGCTATTTTACAGTCAAATATTATTACCTTAAATATTTGAAATTTCGAACTTGGTTTCGAACTTGGTGAGACCTTGAAATTTCGAACTTGGTTTTAGGTTTACGAAATTTATAGATGAATAAATTAAATCTGAATTATAGTCTATTAGACCTAACTATATTCTATCAACATTAAAAAACCATATTTAAATCCCAATAAATCCCAACACAAAATTGAACAATTATAGATAGATTAAGGTTGAGATCTTACCATTGACAAAAATATTTTCACTAGCATAAATTATGCTTCTTAACATGAGTTTATAATTTTCAGTTTGTGGAGGCCTATGAATTCCAAATCAAGATCACTACTTGAAGACATTGAAAGTAAAATTGTATTACAAATAATCCTGAATTTCATAAGATTAATGTATAAAAGTTTCTACATGATAAATGGGAAACATGTGACTGCAGTAGCGAAATTAACTAGCGTATCTGGATGATGCTGAGGTCTTTCAGCGTTGCAAAAGAAATACCTGAATGGCAAAGATTAAAAGTTCACCAATGGAGAAAAGAGCAAGGAAACCATACATGCTCTTGAAACAAAAGGCACAAAAGTAAAATATTGCCCCAGTAAATGTAGTTGCTGCAAGCTGCAAAAAAGGCCAAATAAGAGTTTAGTCCGACAAATTCCAAAACCATTGTCATGTGAGTTGAATAAGTAAAGCAAGTCAAATGTACCAAAAGACCCCAAAGAATTCAAATAACATAAAGCTCCTGGACGTTTCTATCTTATTTTAAGTAATTTATACGGCTGAACAAACAAAAATCATTGCAGACGTACTCAGTTAGACCTAAATGTTCAACTTTGTTAACAAAAAATCACTTATTAATTTTATTTGTTCTTTTGATATCGCCTGATTAATTTTAGAACAGCAACACTTAATGTATAAAAGATTCAATCCTTCCAAAACTCAATACATTGAGCAATTTATCAGAAACTTCAATTACTTCAGGTGATCAATGATGTTTTTTGAACCAGAATATGCCACTATAAGTAGCAAACCTTAGTACATTGTTTGCTGCACAAACCCTTCAATTCCAAAAAAATTATTATTATTATTATTATTTGGTCATTCTTCACCCATCTGTATGCAATTAATGTTTTACAAACAGGTCATTTTGGTTCAATCTTACATTTAAATGAGCTAAACCATAAAAAGAACCAACTCATTAAGAAAGCAAGTAACCATACAAGGGGCTACATCAAATATTGATTTTCTTTCACATATCTAAAAATCAGCTTGCACCCCTACACACGGTCTTAACAACTGTTTGTAACATAATTCAGAGCTACAAGCAACATAATTCAGAGCAGCCATCTTTACATAATTCAGAGCTACAAGCAACATAACAGGTTTATGGTTGACAATCAGGATATATTCTACAGCAGCCAGAAAATGGAACACTGGGGTACATCTATTAATACAGTGGGTCTGGCATTTGAAACATCAATTGAAGAACTAGAACTGTGTAATAGTCGTGACTAAAAGTATCAGATCGTTCAGTGGAAAGATATTCACATAAGAGAAAGAAATGGACAAAAAAGCTAATCAACAATTGAGCGTAAACAAGCATTGTATTATGTTATTCGTGTATGCACAATAGCCCAAAATGGGTAGAATATAACTATGTTCTAGCAACGCATAGCATAAATCCCCATAAAAGAAAAGCCTCAAATTTAAAATAAACAACAATTGTGTTACGATAGAAACCACCAGAGCATGAATCAACACAAATCCTTGAGAAATTATATGCCCATCAATCAAGGTCTATTAGATATCCAAATTGCAACAAAACATCCACTCAGCAAGCCCCAAAGTAAGATCAAAACATGACCCATATCACATGCACCCAATTTCAGTAAATATCACAATGCAAGCAACGAAACCAATCAAATAATAAAGTAAGAAACAGACTACAAACGTAAACCATATCAACTGAATTTGACTAAAAAATTGAAAATGCTATCCTAATAAGCAATGATCAAGAATCATCAACCAATCAAAAAATCAAGTTAGCAAGGTCAGGTAAGTTGAAAAGGAAAGAGCAAGAAAGAGAGGAGGGACTTACAACTGGGCAGCTTCGAGCTTTTTCCTCCTAGTGTCAAATTTTGAAGCTTTCAATTAAAGTACACCCTATTAAATAATAATCAATCAAAATAAATTACATAGAATCCATTCCTCTCCCAAACAAAACAATTTCTTTATAATAATCTATCCTAAGAAATCTACTAGACACCACCATCTCAAATCTGAAATTTCTTTCTTCCCTTCTTTTTAGTTTTTTTTTCATTAATTTCAACAAAAAAAGAGTTAACTGATTCCTCTTTCATTTTATTTCATTTTTAAATTTCGATTTATATGATGACACAAGATCTATGATAGCCACAGAAGTTCCCAGCAAAGTGAGTAATCAAAAATATACTAATCAAAGACAATAAAGTAAATAAAAATATACTTTATCTACTTACTTAACAGATGGTAATATTAATGATTATGTTTTCATAGTTTTACATATATTCTGGGATCTAGGAGTTTCTATTATGAGAAGATATTGATGGATATATTTTAAAATTGGGAGTTTTAAGTGCATCACCACACTGTATTAATGACAATATAGACCAATTTCCTAAGTGTCAATGAATGTTAACATACTGCCCACACAGATGAGCATCTCAAGGAAATGGTCAAAAGTGAAAAAAGCAGAAATTCAGTCAATAATCAACAACTATTTAGTCAAATCTATCCAAACAATGACATACAAAATAACATAAAAAAATTCATTAACCAAGGACTTTATGCAATACGATTATAGAATATAAAGAACGAATGCAATTTTGGAAATTTAACTACTGTTTTCCTACAGTTTCATAGCAATCAAATAGAGGGAAAACATCAAAGCTAGAAACCATAATAACAACAACAACTCAAACAATACAAGGACACTCTCTTTTGCTTTTGATTGATTACGTAATAATAAAACTAAAAGAATCACACCTTCCTCTATTTGATTATTTGCATAAATGTAAATAAATTTGCACCATCATATCATTAATTTATTCATTTACAAACAAACTGAAAGTGATTTTTTAATACAAGTCTATTGCTTGGTTGTTCATGGGCCCAAAGAAACTATGCTTATAGATTACACCAGAACACAATTACAACACAAAAAATAGTATAAACATAAAAATTAAAAAAAAAAAAAGCACCTCACATAAGATAGACAACCAAATAACCCAAAAACCCCCTGAAAAAATTTAATAGAAGTAAAAATAAATGCATGCATGTAAAGAGAACAAGCATTACCGATATAAATTTGAAATTTTGTTACATACCCATTTGAGATCGTGTGGAACCCACATGAGAAAGGTAATCAAAGAAATGAACACCAATTTTAAAGAAGTGTTAAATAGTGAACACACATCAATTTATGTTAATCCAAAATAACTTCTAATTGAAGCATACAAACTACTCAAAAACATAACCCAGATAGAAATATGAACAAAAAACTCCCAGCCCCCATCCAAAGCATTCAAAAACAAAAAACCCAAAACAAAAAACACACAACCCCTACTTAAAGCATGAACCCGTTCAAAGAACCAACCCCTGCCCTCATGCCCATAAAAACAGTCACCTCTCCACCAAAAAAATACAATCGAAATAAAAAAAGATACGAGAAATTAAAGAGATTAGCCATTGAACTTGAGAAATCAAACAAGCAATTCATTTATCACCCGATATAAGAAACATAAATTAGTACAACATATCATAATATACATTCTGGATACAAAAATATTATTGGTTTTAAAAGAGGTTTTATAAAGAAGGAAATTAACGAATTGTATCCAGAAAGATGAAATAGAACATGTACAGAAGATAGGAAAATTAGCTATGTAGGTTATAAAATCAACAAAATGGAAGGAATTTCTTAAAATGACTTCAAAAAACACAATGAATCTACTTTAATACTTAAATAAAACTAATCCAGACTTCTTAAATTGTAAGCGAAGCAACTTACCTTATTGTAGATTTCGAGAAATGACACATGGAGTAAGAACTCTCTTCCAGGTGCTTGAAGTCAAACGATGTTAGTGTTCTAAACTTCATTCATGAAAGTATAAAAAAGTAAAAAGGAATATACAACAAGACCAGGCAAGAAAATCAGTTTATTGACAAAATAAACATGTTTAACTCCTAACTCTCCTAAACCAAAAAGCTCAATTTTTTCTTACTCTCACGTCTAGCCTCAAGTGATTTGCATTTTGGTTGCAGGAAGCTGCTGTAAAAAAAAAATACTTAAAATAAACATCCAAGAGTAAATCTTTTGCTCATTTTGGTTGCAGGAAGCTGCTGTAAAAAAATAAAAATAAAAAAACCATCAGGTGATCAAGTTCTTAAACAACGGATTTGCATTGAAAGAACTTGGATGGGTATCTTTTTTCCTTGGAATAGAAGTGGGGAGACACGGCAGTTATCTTCATCTATCCCAATCAAAGTACTACCAATGTTTCACATACATATTTCCAACAAACAAATAAGCTCGACAACATATAAGATGTTTTATATTGTATTGATTAAAAATTATTACCTTCCATCCTCAAGGAGTGATCCTTCCCATATTGAGCATAAACAGGAACCATCAGAATGAGTCCAATCAAGAACTTTTGCTTCTGAAATCAAACATCAACAAAAGGAAAAAATTAATTGAAATAGAAACAGTTTAGACTTTAACTAGAAAAATTATACAAGATAGTACAAAGCCATTTTGACAACAGCAGCAATAGGTGAGTACTATGAGTGAAAAATAAACATATAAAAGCATAATTATATAAAGGATAACCAAACTTCAAAATAGAGAAAATAAGCATGAACCTCGGGCTGATTATAACCAGCTAAATGTTCGAAGATAAGATACATCGAGAGAACAATAGCAACAACAACACATATGCTTGCACTGAAGATTGGCAAGGTGATGGCTTCAACTGACTCTGACTCAGCATCCACTGTTGGTAACCATACCAGTTCTGAAAGACAAGTCTGAGGAATTAATATAAGCATTGAAAGACAAAAGATATATACATGTGTTCTTCATACAAGTCTGAGAAATAAATATAAGCATTGAAAGACAAAAGATATATACCAGTTCAATTTGGAAGCATTGAAAGATCATTAATGGTGGACCCAAAAAAATAGAAGGACAAATAAAAAAAACACAAATTTTATGATACTTAGCACTCAAAAGGTAGAACAAAATAAATTAATCTAAAAAAGAAGAGGCTAATAAGTGCCTAACAACAGTAATCTAGCAGAACTTGATAGCAGACACTTGAATGGAAAGTAGTACAGTAATCTTTTGGATGCATGAAAGATGTAGCTCACTGGGTGTCCAGGAAGAACAAATCCCAGGAGAAAAGAAATTTCTATTCTCTTTTGTGAAAAAACCATTACAATACATAAGCTAATCTGATCAACTACCAGACAAAAGTTTGGTTGAACGGCAGGGAACTAAACGCACCGTTTAGGCCCTTTCAATGTAATAACCAACTAATAGAAATTAAGCAAATAAAACAAGAGGCTTACTAGTATTTTTAAGTAAACAATCAAAATAAACTATAGAAAATAAAAGGCAAAATAAACTGCAAAAAATAGAAGGCAAATAACACCAGACAATCAACCAAAGAAACGACAGAGAACAGAACTAATACCAATTCCTCTTCCCACCAAGCTTCCCAGCTTTCTTCCCCTTTAACTCCAATTCCACCTCTGTAAAGAAGCCAATTTGTCCAATCTCTAAAAACCTCCACTATCCTAAAATCATAACAATGATAGTATTCAAAGAATGGGGTAGAATCTTAGCTTAAAAAGAAATATTAAGTAATCCTTAACTGGGATTTTTTGCTTCTGAAAAGAAAATTTTTTTTCACTTTCCTTGGTTCCAGAGACATATGCAGGATTCGATGGTAAACCAGCTCGCCTGGTTACTTCTTCGCCTTGAAGAAAACTCTCTTGTGAATCTTGAGAAAAGGGAATACTTTAGAAGTCAGAACATCAACAAAAAGATTATTCAGACATGATAAAGTTAAGACCACAATTATGCCATTTCATTTTTTGTTTCTGCTTAAAGTTTTCTGTAATTATTTTTACTGGTTATGTAGTATCATACCTGAGACCTCATGGTTGAGGCACAATGATGATTCAGCAGTACCACCAATGGTAGTAGCATTCTCTGGGCTTTTAAAATGACCAATCAGATGATCTCCATGCTTCTTTCTTAATGCCGTTTCTCTCTGCAAATAAACTTTATGCATAATTATCAACCGTATGACAATAACTACAAACAAAGGATAAAATGTTTTTTTATGAAGAAGATAAAAATCATTATAATTGAAACCTCTTTTTACTAATAAAGGAACAACATTGCCTTCATTCTAAACAGATCTTCATATTAGAATGTTCTCAACAAGCTCAAAAACTTCCTTTAATAACTAAAATTTGGAACATAAACACATTCCAAATGAAAATAACGATTATTATGAGTGATTTAAATACTAGACATGGATAAACACCTTTTTTCTCCTTTTCTCTCAAAGGAACGACTTCAGATTGAACTTCCTGCAAATTGTCAAATAATTCATTAGATATATACAAAAAACCATAAAGGAAGCGACCAAAACCTTTGAAAGCAAAACTAAACAGACCATCTATAAATAATAACCAAGCCTAGACAGACCAAAATTTCACAGTAGTTAACTATCAACTGTCCTCAATTATATAATGTTTTGCTGTAGAATGCATATCAAAAGTTTACCTTCTCCACATTTTTGCTAGAACGTTGCTGATGCACTAAATTTATAATATTCTCATGAACTGCTCTCTTCTTCTTCATCACATCAACCCATTGACTAGATGAACCCTGCAACTGAATCCGAGCAAACAGAAGCATTATTCAGGATAAAAAAATGGCAATATTTACATAAATAGGAATGTAGAAGACAAATAAAAACCAAGTAGGAAAAAGAATTTAGAAGTTAGAGCATAGAACAAAAATATTTGCAAATATCAATAAATACCAAGCCCTGCTATTATATTCCATTGCATGATTATAATAAGAAGGGGCAGTGGTATCTTGTGACATAATAAAAACAGGGAATGGGTGTTTATTGGTACTGACAAACAAGTTCCCATCAGTGGGACACAACCTCTGAACTGAAAAGAATGACATTCTAAAGGCAGGGATGATGGAATATCATACACTGATTGTGAGAAATATACAAAAGAAGTTACTAATTCTTAATGAGAATGCAATGGTAAGCAAGTTTTTAAGGGAACTGCCTACTTGCTTTGCTTGTTCATGTAGTATCAACTTTGTCTCTGTTCTACTGTTACTGGGATGACTTGAGTTAGGAATCACTTTCTAAAAGGCCAGAAGGAAATGCTTTTTTTTTTCAGTCTTAGACAATGCCTTAAAGATCAAAAAAAAAGAAAGCGATGAACCCTGTTTGTGCTGGTTTCACCACCTTTCTGATGAACCCTGTAATGCTGTGTAACTGTTCCATGGGCAGCTTCTGCTTCTATTGTCTTCCCATCTGGGCACACCTGGAGCCAGTTCATACTCCAGTAAGAAAAAAAGAAGATACAAATGGTAAAAGATAGAGAAAGAGTTAATTTTCATTGAAATGCTAGCATAGTGTCCTCCTGCCCTACCAGAATTACCTAATGTCTTGTATGTGTGACATCAAGATACTTTTAACAATTTTTCGTAAGAAGCAAAAAGAAATCCATAAGAATGAAAACACTTTGCAGACCCACAAAAGTAGATACATGCAACTTTTTAAATAACCAATGATAATGAGATAATGCAATGTATATATCAAAACAAAATAGATCATTGTGAAGAGATGTACCAATACAGATGTCATCAATCCAAGAGATCCAAACCCTACAGACATGTAACTGGAAATTAGTGATCGATCAAAGCACTGAATGCCTAAATAACTACAAGAAGCAGCAAACTTGTTTCAGGTTACAGAAGATTGAAGCAAAAACTACACAACTCTTTAACTAACTTGAAGTTCTAACGCTTTACTAAATAAACCTTGGGCTAGAAAGTCACTCTGGACATCTCCATCATAGTTTTTGCATGCCCACACATAACCCCCCTCACTCTTAAGAGCATAAGCCACCATATCATCAATAAGGCGGTGTTCATACCTACCAATTCAATAATGTAAATTATGATAAGAAAATAATTAAAACTTGTATTTAATCAAAACATATATACAGTTGCTATCTTACAAACATGTGGGGTTGACAGAAGCATGTATAGACTATTATCAGGACTTCGATAGAAAGCAGAAACTTCTTTATCAATGAAACCTTTTGCACTATTTCAAATATCGACAACAACTGTGCATGCAGGAATGATGGTGCTTGATGCAAACTCCCTTGCGGCTAATGGCTGCTGATTCCATAATGCAGTTGCATCCTTTAAGGTAAATAGAACCATAATAAGACCACTTACCATTCTCCAGTTGAAATACATATAAGTGAGCCCAATACAAACAATTTTTTTCAAGTTTTCCAAGATATATCGGAGATTGATGCTCACCATATTAGCCCTGAGTAGAGCAGTGTATATTGTTTCAAGTTCAGATCTGCGAGAATCTCTTCAATCTTCTTCCACTTTTTCCTTAATGAATCCTCAGCTTCTTTCCTCTCGGCACACAATTTATTCAGTCATTGTATTTAAGACATCAAAGTATTCAAGCTTACCCTCAAACCAGTAGCTTCTCTCTCCTTGGCCCAAACATCCAACTATAAAAAGAAAAGGAAAGAAAATGGCTAAGCCTCTGTCACCCAGAAGCTAGAGGAAGGAAAGAAAATGGTTAAGACTCATGAACAGATTATTAGAACTAGCGATCTATGCACAAAGTAATGATGCAGTGAAATGTTTAGCAACACATAATGATCTGTTCAAAAAATGTTCCAGGCAGCCTCTATGGAACACTCTTCTCCTGTGCTCTTTCGAGCCCATGGTGTAGAGCATTATCAACAAGAAGACCAACAAAAAAAAACTTATTCCAACAGAAAACAAATATTGGAAAATAATTTCAAAATTGTTCAAGAAAACCAGAAAACCTTGCACAATTACCTACCAATATCCATCAACAAATCAAGGGGAAGCATAGGTAGGGACAGTCAAGAAGGGAAATGGTGCAACAGAGGCATATGCTACAGGTGGACGTGCTCGTCTGCTATCAGAGGAATGTTTCAACTTGTTCTTGGTGCTGAAATTTCCACTATCTTCAGCTACAGTTTCTGAGGATGTTGAAAACTTGATGACATTGTCTGAACTTTCTTCTGTAAGGCAATCCTAGTTATCAGTGTAGCGGTGAAATAGGAGCCCTGACATAAACACAGGAAGATACAGGAGGCTGGCACGAAACATCCTTCTGGCTTTCTGAGTTGTCCTATCTCGATAGAATGAGAATGCTGCAGCACTTATTGCTAGAGTGATAAGTGACGATTCAAGACAAAACCACCCAGAAGTCATCCCCCCTGTAGACAGACAAGTTATGTTGAAGGGTGAAACAAGATGAATTCATATTGTAGAAATTACGGCATGTTTGGACAGAAATATACAGTACATCATAAATGCTTTATATAGAAATTAATTTTTCAGAAGCTGGGTTCATTTCATAGTTTATTCAAGAAAGAGGTTTGCAATCCAAAAAAAATGAAGAAAAGGATTCTAAAATTAGAAGCAAAAGCATCCCTGACTCAAGTTATTCAATATCTATTAATCCTGTACAAAAAACCTTTTTTTTTTTTGCCCAAAAATTAAAGGAGAGCTTGCCAGAAAGAACCAAATTTGGAGGGGAAAAATTAAAAATAAATAAATAACTCGTAAATGAGATCTGTATTTGGTACTCTTGTAACTCACAATCATATGCTAAGTATCCCAATGGTATCAGATACAGGCAGTTCCTCAAGGCAACTGAGGCAGTTCTCTGACCAGAAGCATCAGCAAGCGAGAACATCCTATAACTGAAATGTTGATAAATGATAAAAATAAGAAATAGGTAAAAAAGATGTTTAATTATCACACCACTGTATATAATATCCCTGTTGACGATCAATTGATCATCTTTGCGAAAACTAAATATTTTCGTACTAGATATGTATCACAAGTACTATTAAATTATCAATAATTTTTCCAGTATAAGCACTTAAGGTCATGTCATTGGGTCATCTCTATGTCTTAGCTTATAGCAAATTTTGGACAAGTTAGAAGAAAGCCAGAGCAGTATACTACATGGTGAAACAACATCCCTACACAGTCATTGAGCCATAACCAAAGCAAGTTGTCACCAATTATTTCATGACAAATGTACATACCCTCCAGCAGCATAATCATCGCGACACAAGTATGCAAGAGCCATAAAATGGGGTATTTGCCAAAAGTAAAGAGCTGCAGGGAGAAGCATTCCATTAAGCGAAACTTGACCACAAGCTGTAGTCCAACTGAGAATCCAGAACAGAGACAAGCATGAGCATGCATGCATGACTACTAAGTTTTGAGTTAACAATAAAGCATGTAAAATTGGATTCTGGTTGGGTTTAATAAAAATATCAATCTAATGATTTGATCAGTACGAACTCTTGAAAAATTCATCAGAAGTATAAATGAAAGTCTGCAAGGAGAAAAAGCCATCATTTTCCAATGATAAACACTTGTTATTCTTGTCAAAGGATCTAAGCTCTTTACGATCAGCTAAATAAGATTGCTATAGTTTATAATTCTCCAGGCCTATCAGTGAAATTCCCTATATCAAGGCAGTATGAAGAGGCTACTAAAGAACTCCAAATGAATTACAAATAAATTGCATCAATTCTCAGTAGTGGTAACAATACAGAGTGCAATAGCACTTCCATCCAAAACTATCACAATAAATGAACATATATCATTTTTAGCATCAAGAATCCAAAGATGGGTAGAGAACTGCTAATGAGTCTCAACTTGAAACTTGCAAGCATAATAATGGAAATAAGAGTTCCTCACAAATCCCAAGAACTAGCATTACACGCATTAAAACTTTGATTGGATCACACCTAACATTATCAATTTTCTTTCTTATTATTGTCTATTGAAAAGATGATTTATCATGGATATGCCTAATTCCAAGAAGAAATTTTCTTAGTAGCGTGGTAAAATGAGATGAGATGCAGCTATAAAGACAAATTAAAGACACCAAAAAAAAAAATTACCCAAGAAGGGGTGGAATAGCGCCAACCACAGCACCAACCCATGTATTGACTGGGTGAATTTGCTTCAATGGCGTGTATGCAAATGCATAAAGAATAAGATTAGAGGCTGCAAGTCCAGCTGTCAACATATTGGCCTACAAACTCCTTGCCAGCATAGATACAATATTAGTCTCTCAGATTGTAGCAAGTTATCTATTTGGTGAAGACAAGAGTATAACATGATGATGTCCAACAATACTTAATAAAGAGTAATTTTATTTCGCCACCTTGTATGTCAATAAAGCAATGCCAGCTACACCAACAGAAGATGCCCAGATAACCACATGAGGCGTAGAAATTCTGCCTGAAGGCAGTGGTCTTAGCCTTGTTCGCTTCATTTTTGCGTCATTTTTTATCTCAAATACCTAATAACCGAGAATAAGCAATCATAAAATACTAACAGAGTGAAGCAACGCAATATATTTATATCTAGTCATCTACCCGACAAAAGAATAAGGAAAAAAAAATTTCCTATATTTCTGTTTTATCTACAACTTTCCATCAAACATAACAACTGAACAAAGAAATCACTCATACAAAATTCTCCAAGCCTTTCATTATTTAATAATCTCTTGAGTATACTGGTCGTGAATAAAAAAGAAAAGCATTAAAGATATGAAATAGATAATGACTAACAGAGGCAGAGCCAGACTTCAGGAACTGAGAGCCAATTTTTTTTTTTGTTTAAATGAAATTTTAGTCTAGAAGTTTTAAACAAATTCCTAAGTAATTTCAAAAATTTCCCATGCTAGGAAGCTTGGCCTCTGTTGTCCCTGTAGTAAGTTGTAGATGCACTACTAATTGACTAATTATTTAAGTCGATGATGGAAAGAGTTTATATCACCTGATTCAAAGAATTAGCAGAGGCAGCAACCATCATAGTTCCAGTACATGTCCAACAAAGTCCAGCTATATCAATGGCACTCCCACTCCCCAGTACAAATCCAGTTCCAGAAGTTGCAACAACTAGCATGCTACATACAATAGTACAAGAAATTTCAATGAGAAACTAACATGCATATGTATAATCGATTCACTTAGATTATGTTTTAAGCAAATGGATTGAATATGATGAAGGATTGAGAGAAAACCTGAGTCGAGCTTTGGAGAGTTCCCAATAGCAACGGCTGAAATGGCGAACGAATGATGAAAGATCAACGGCCATGGTTGTTGCTGTAGAAGCGGCAGTGGCAGTCGCAGTGGCCGTGGCCGAAGAGGAAGAGGCACGTGATGGAATCCCATCAGACTTACTGTTGATGAAAGCCCCTAATTCTATTGACAAGTGAGGACTCTGCGAGCCGGAGTGAGACAGCAGTTGCCGGACAATGCTGTTTCTCCACATGATGAAGTTTCTGTGAACCTAGAACTAAAGGAAAATTAAATAAAAAATAATTTTAAAATCATATCCTGACCATTTGCTCAAAATTGAATTTGTTTTTTTAAATAAAAAGAACCAACCCAATAGCAACACAAAGTAATGATGCAGTGCAGACCGATCGACCTGAATGATGGATTGAGGAAGAGATACCGGTGAATAGGGAGCAAGGGAGATGAGGGATTGAGCTGCTGAGAGTCGATTGAAAAAGAGAAAGATTGATCGAGTGAGGGAGATAAGGGATTCGAGTGAGGGAGATAAGGGATTCAAGCGAGGTAGATAAGGAGAAAGCGAGGGAACGACGGAAAGAGTGGAGGGAAATCGATTTAGGGCAAAAGAAAAAGAGGGAATGAAAACATAATATATATAGGATGGCAAATTCGTAAATAAAATAAAAATTAATAGTGTCAAGTATAAGCCAAAAGTATGTTGACTTTTTTTGGGGACATCATATTTTACGGTTTTACAAAAAATGGTCAAATATATAAAAGCTAATGTGTCAAATATTTTAAAATTTCTTGTAGTGATTAGTAAGAAAATATATACTAACATGCGGAGTCGTCTAATAATTAGCATACTATCATGCCTCTGGTAGAAAGTGTACAGATATTCTGAATCTCAAATCCACCAAATATACTTATAGCGATATGAATTCACTCTGTTGAGAGAGAGAGGGAGAAACGAATTTAGGGAAAAATTTTGTATGTATTCCATTGTAAGGAGGTGTACATATATATAGTACAATAAAGGAAAATAAAATAGGAAAGAGAGAATCAAATATGTATCTAATAGGAACACAATCCTAAATTCCTATATAGAGATTTAACACTCCCCCTCAAGTTGGAGTATAGATATTCTCGATGCCCAACTTGGAACATAGATGAAGAAAAACTCATTTATGAACTGCCTTGGTAAAAAGATCTCCAATTTGGTCTTCAAACTTAACATAAGAAGTGATAATCTCTCCACTCATTACAGCCTCACGAACAAAGTGACAATCTACTTCAATGTGTTTTGTTCTTTCATGAAAAACTGGATTGCTAGCAATATATGTTACAGCCATATTATCACAAAACATTTTTGATAGCTTTTTGAAATCAATTCCAATCTCAGTTAAAAAATTCTTGACCCACATAATCTCACATGTTGTATGAGCCATAGCATGATACTCTGCCTCTGCACTGGATCTTGCAACTACATTTTGTTTCTTGCTTCTCCAAGTCACTAGATTGCCTCCCAAGAAAATACAATATCCACTTGTGGACTTCATATTAGTTTTGTATCCAGCCCAATCAGCATCAGAATAGTCAACAATGTCCAACTCTTTACCTTTCTTGTAAAGAATTCCTTTACCAACGGACTGTTTTAGATATCGTAGAATTCTACATACCGCCTCCCAATGGATCTTCCTCGGATTTTGCATATACTGACTAACTGCTCCTACTGCAAAAGTAATATAAGGTCTAGTGACAGTAAGATAAATCAACTTTCCCACAAGACTTCTATATCTTTTCTTATCTTCAAAATCTGGACTGATATCACCATCCAATATTACATTAGGATCCATAGGGGTCTCTATTGGCTTAGACCCTAACATACCCGTCTCATCAAGTAAGTCTTGCATATACTTTCTCTGAGACAAAATGATACCTTCTTTACTCCTTAAAACTTCAATACCGAGAAAGTATCTGAGTTGCCCCAAGTCTTTTGTTTGAAAATGTGTCTTTAGCTGTCTTTTCACTTCTTCTATGCCATTAGAATCACTCTCAGTCACAATGATATCATCTACATACACCACAAGTATAACAATACCTGATCTTGTATGTTTAACAAACACTGAGTCATCAGATTGATAATGGGAGAAATTGATCGAAGCCAAAACGCCACTCAATTTTTCAAACCAGGCCCTAGGTGACTGCTTCAGACCATAAATAGCCTTCTTTAACTTACAAACAGAGGTGGTTAACTCCCCCTGAGCAACAAATTCAGGTGGTTGCTCCATATAAACCTCCTCGTGTAAATCACCATACAAAAAGGCATTTTTGACATCTTGCTGGAAGAGGTGCCAGCCAAAAAACACAGCGAGAGAAATGGGAATGTGGACTGAATTGAGCCTGGCAACAGGAGAAAAAGTCTCAACATAGTCAACACCATAAGTTTGAGTGTAGCCTTTAGAAACAAGACAGGCTTTTAAGCGTTCAATAGTACCATCAGGATGATATTTGATAACAAAGACCCAACGACAACCGACCACTTCTTGACCGTCTGGTAATTTTTGTAACTCCCATGTACCACGATCATAGAGAGCTGACATCTTATCTTCTATAGCTTTCCTCCAGCCAGGATGAGCCAAAGCTTCCTGGTAATTTTTAGGAATAGAAACCACATATAAACTCAAAGCAAAAGAACGAGGAGACAATGATAAGGCATTAAAGAAAACAAACTGAGAGATAGGATACCTCTGAGAATTTTTAGTACCTTTGCAAAGAGCAATAGGGAGATCAAGATCAGAATACTCATTTGTAGGAGGATTCGGATCTGGAGTAGAAGCAGACACTTGAGTGATGGGCAGATCAGTAACGGTAAATCATCTTGTGTAGCACGGGATTGATGTGGCTTTCGCCTAGAATAAACTAAGAGTGGTGGAGTAGAGGGACCCGGTAGAACTGACACCGGTATTGGAGGATCAACTATACCAGTATCAAGTCTAGAAACACTCGATGAAAAATATGGTGTGGACTCGAAAAAGGTGACATCTACATTGACAAAAGTTTTTCCCAAGCAGGTCAAGACATTTGTAACCTTTCTGAGTTCTAGAATACCCAAGAAAAATACATTTGGTGGACCGAGGAGACAATTTATCAGAAACCCTATAAAGATGGACAAAACAAACATAACCAAAAATACGAGGAGGAAGAGAAAAAGCAGGTTGATTAGGGAATAAGATGAAGTACGGAGACTGAAAATGAAGAACAAAAGAAGGAACCCGATTAATGAGGTAACAGGCGGTAAGTAAAGCTTCCCCCCAATATTTTGATGGGACTTTCATATGAAATAACAGAGTTCAAGCCACATCTAACAAATATCTATTTTTTTCGCTCAGCAACTCCATTCTGCTGAGGGATGTAAGCATATGATGTTTGATGTAAGATCCCATTAGAGCTACAAAAAGCAGATAATGAGGAAGAAGTATATTCTAAAGCATTATCAGAACGTAAAACTTTTATAGAAATAACAAACTGAGTCTTTATTTCATTGTAAAACATTTGAAACATACTAGGGACCTCAGATCGATCTTTTAATAGATACACCCAAGTAACTCTAGAATGATCATCCACAAAGGATACAAAATATTTAAACCCATGACTGTTGGTAACTCGACAAGGACCCCATACATCTAAGTGAACCAAATCAAACGGTTGGTCACTAATTTTATTGACTCGACTACGAAACGAAAAACGAAAATGTTTACCTAACTGACAAGACTCACATTCAATTTGAGTTGGACTAGAAAAACCCATATGCTGAAGCAATTTATTTGAAGGGTGACCTAAACGATAATGCCATTGTTCGGGAGAGACAGAAGAAGCAAGAGTTGTATGAGAGGACGAAAGTGCTTCAAACAAGTGATAAACGCCATTCTTTTCATGCCCGCCACCAATCATCTTCCTCGTACCAAGATCCTGAAAAATACAATAGGATGGAAAAAAAGTGACTGAGCAATTTAAATTCTTAGTTAACTGGCTAACAGATAAAAGATTAACAAGAAATCTAAGAACATGTAACACCGAAGATAAATGAAAACTAGATGTACGAATGGTTCCAGACCCTTGCACTTGGGTTTTAGAACCATCAGCAAGAACGACTGATGACTGTTTGTTAGAAGGGATAAATGAACTAAAAAGAGAATCATTACCAGTCATGTGAGAAGAGGCTCCAGAGTCTATAATCCAATGATGTGGGTACGAAGAAGAAAATAAGGCAGTGGACCTACCTGTTTGGACTAAGGAAGCGGAAGGCTCACGGGCTGGTTGACCTTCAGATTTATGAGCAGACTGCGCAGTAGGTGGAGCATGAGACTTAGATGAATTACCAACGGAAAGACGCTCCTCAAAGCTTTGATTTGCCCATTCAGGTTTTCCAAACTTATCCCAACACTTTTCTGAAGGATGATTAAGTCTACCACAATGAGAACAAGGAACTCTTCCACCTCGACCTCTAACACATCCTCTACTCCGTCCAGAAAGGATCCTCTACCTCGACTACCAGACATAACTAAGGCAGAAGCTTCCTGATTATGTTGAGAGGTGGGTAACCATTGGAGTCGAGCATATGCAGTTTAAGACTTGGGAGATCTTTCTCAGTCAAGATACTATTCTTAGCACTTTCATAGACAAGATTTAAGCTAGACAGGAACTTGACAACAAATAATTCTTCGCGTTGTTTACGTAATGTCTCAACATCAGCAGTAACAGGATGATAAAAGTTAAGCTCACCCATTAATCCTTCGATTTCTCCTAAATATTCACTTAACGTTCTATCACCTTGCTGACAAGAAAATAAAGTAGAGTAAACATAAAAAAATATGAGAGACATTTTGAGATCCGCCAAACCTGTCTTGAAGTGAATTCCACAACTCTTTGGTAGTATCAACCCACATCACAGTTGCCGCAAGTGATGGCTCCATACTGTTCCACAACCATGTAGTAATCAAATTATCTTCCTTAATCCATTTAGTATACTCCTTTGAATCAGACGATGGAGGATCTTGTGTAAGATAATTATGTTTCCTTTGGCCAATCAAGTATTTGGTTACTGCTTTTGCCCATAACTTGTAATTGGAATCATTCAATTTTACGGCTGTGATGAAACCACCAACTCCAGGAGGATTAGAGGACGGTTAAGAAACCATGGAAACCCAAACACAATTTTTCTTCCAAACAGATCCACCACACGGAAAAAAGTTTTAAGAAAAAAACCGAATTATGTGCTGTCTGTGAACAATAACTCCAGTTAACAGTACTCATCTATAAACAGTAACTCCGGTAACAGTCCGATGAACAATACTCGTTGTGAAAAGTAACGCTGGTGAACAGTATGCCGATGAACAGTAACTGTAATTTTTTTTTTTTAAAAGGGTGATGGAAAATGAAATTGGGATAAAGAAAATTGATGGTGGTGGGAGGTTTAGGTTTATGGGTTGAACAAAAATTAAAGGATAAATAGTATAAGAGAGGATCAAAACCACGCTCTGATACCATGTTGAGAGAGAGAGGGAGAAACGAATTTAGGGGAAAAATTTGTATGTATTCCATTGTAAAGAGGTGTACATATATATAGTACAATAAGGGAAAATAAAATAGGAAAGAGAGAATCAAATATGTATCTAATAGGAACACAATCCTAAATTCCTATATAGAGATTTAACACACTCTATACATATCTTTTTTTTACTACATTCAAAATCATCTGTACATAAGACATCACAAGTACATCATACTGAAGATGTGACTGCAATTGATTCAACAACAATGCAAATCAATATGATTTATTTGCCAAACTTCACCAGGAAACGAACTTTTTTATGCTGCAAGCTAAAATACATATTGAACCAGAGGAAGGCCTGGCAGCATGTACTCCCCTGAAGGCATGATATTTTGAGTCCGCCTCCACATTTGAGATCCAAGGAAAATTTTTGCTTCCATCAACCTGCTGCAAAGACAAGTTTTCACTTCCTTATATCTCTGCTGTGTGTGAAACCTTGCTAAAATACCTCACCAATCTTCCTTACTGCTGATTTCATTTGTGGGATATGTAGAGTCTCTAAGCTTCATTTTAAAAACCCTCATCAAACATCACACCTGCAGGTAGAGAACTGCAAAAATCATATCAGTAAAGAAGGGGGAAAATGCAATTATTAAATATGATCAATAACAACATCCACACAAGACTGGAGAAATTTGATTCTTCTTTTTGCAGCCGAAAGGAAAATTCAATTAGAGTATTGGTGTAATTATTCTCTAAAACTATGCACGGAAAATTCCAAGCAGATCAGGGCATAGCAATCTCAGGTTCTGAAAACATTTTATTTCTTTCTTTCTTTCACCCTGTAACAGTCCCAAACAAGGCAACCTATCAAAGATACTAACATTCTCAAAAGCTGCTTTCCATAGATTACCCTAATTCATTTTTAAAATATTTCAAGAATTTGCTTTGGTCTTTTGTATCATTGAAACACATTAGGGAAAACATGCTCTCCAATACTTCGTCATTATTGGTTTTCCAGAATTATAATGGGATTTTCAGAAGTAAAAAATAAAACTTTGGTTAAATAGGTCTGAAATTTTCCATTCAGCTTCATTCTAAATTATGGGGCAGGTCCATAATGATAATATAAAGTTTACGGTAGAACCCCAAAATACCAGCTCCTCTATATGACATGCAGAGTGACATGCAAATGTCAGATACCAATCTCCACATTCTGCATTAAAGGAGGGTATTTCAGACAAAACTTCAAGACAAAATGAGTCTTATTTGAGGACAAGATGATGAAGAACATATGTTGAATGTGCAATCAATAAATTATGAAGGTAAAAGTGCAGAGGATAAGCTATTTCTATGTGAAACCAGCAACCGGAGGCCACATTACAATAGTAAGAAATAAAAAAAATAATAATAATAAAAAACCTTCATAATCTTTTCAACAATTATTAGCAGACAAACATTAAAACAGGAATAATGACTAGGAAATAAATTAGCAGCATTTGTTGCGGTCATATCAATTAGCTTACCATGAAACTAAAATTTGTAATGGTTCAAAGGGATTGGAAGTCTGGGCTCTGCTCTTTTCTGATGCAAGAGAAGGTGAAACACAACCCAAAAGGGAAAAAAAAAAAAAAAGGGAAAAAAAAAAGATATACATGTATCAGCCCTGTGTACTTTTTAAACCCATCTGTTTCATCCACAAGGACCACTTAATAGCCTCTAAAAACTTATCATTCTTCCTTAGGGCAGTGATCAGATTCGTGTATGTTATCCTGTCAGGTTCTATACCATTCTCTCTCATTTCTTTAACCAAATTTACAGCATCTTCAACCATTCCAGCAACTCCATATGCCTTAATTAATGTGTTATAAGTGCACAAATCAGGACCAAGCCCACATTCTTTCAGTTCTGTCAGCACACTGGCAACTTTATTGATCCATCCTTGCTCTCCATAGATATTGATCATAATGTTGTAAGTATAGTGATCAGAAGCACAATTTGTTTCCTTCATTTCCCGCAAGACAGTTCTAAAATTCTCCAATTGACCTTCTTTCCCATAGACATCTAACATACAATTGTAGGCTTCAAGGGAAACTGAAAAGCCATCAAATTGCATTTTCTCAACTATTGATGACATATTTTTCAAGTCCTTATTTTGACCGTAGGCAGCAATGATTGTATTGTAAGAAATTACATCCACTAAACCTAGGTTTTTAGCCATCAAGAACAACTTTTTAACTTTCTTGAATAGTTTGGCTTTTCCATAAACATCAAGCATGGTATTGAAGGTGATGGTATTGGGAGTAAACCCACGCTGAAGCATCTCATCAAAAATCCTGGAAAGCTCATCAATTGGGAGAGCACGAGCACAGCAATTTATGACACAATTATACAATTCCTGATCCCAAGTAATTCCACTCTTCAAGATTTTACAGTACACATATGCTAACTTATCCAGCATCCCGCATTTTTGGTAAATTCGGAGCATGTCAAGGAACAGATAAACATCTGGAACAATGCCCTTCTGCTTCTCCATTGTTTCTAGAACAGAGCAAGCATCTTTCAAAGATCCAGCTTTCACGTACATTCTTACAACAATGCTAAAGGCAATCACGTCCAAGCAGATTCCTGAAGTTTTCAACTTCAGATAAAGTTTTTCTGCTTCATTAAATAGACTCATAACACTGTAAGTGTCAATCATCGTGCACGCGATGTGCAAGTTTGGCTTGTCATCAGATTTGGGCATGTGAGAGTATATCTTAACAGCACTCTCAAGACGACCAGACTCCTTGCATGAGCAAATCAACAAATGATACAAGTTACTTTCAAAAACTTGATCTTTCCACTCTTTGTCCCCCAAGACTTTTATGGCATCGTCTACCAATCCATGTTTTACATAAGCCATGACCAGAATGGAGCAAGATGTCGGGTTGACTAAAACATGTCGATAGAAAGACCCTTTCAGAATGAGAGGCACTTTATCAATTCTTCCAGCCCTCTCATGTGCTTGCAAAAGAGTACCAAGGATGGAAGATCGCTGGCAACCCATCTTCAGCATATCATCAAGAATTTTGGCAGCGCCGTCTCCATCCTCATGCTTGGCCTGCAAGTTTATCAGTGTGTACAAGTTAGATGAATTAGGCTTGTAACCCAACCGCTTGAGCTCCTTATAGTACCATGCTGCCTTCCTATAGTTGCCGGCCCGTCCCCATCCTTCAATCATGGAGCGGTAAGTTGTTTCATCAGGCTCTAATCCAAAATCACGGATGCTCAGGAATAGACGTTGAGAAGTGTCCATCTTAGATGCCTTTCCATACCCAGTAATTAATGTATTGTAAGCAATAATATTTGGAGAAAAACCTGCTTCCCGCATTGAGACCAGTACAAGTTCAGCCTCCTCCAACTTGCCCTGCTGACTATATGCATTAAGCATAACCAACCAATTTTCCATGTTTGGAACCAATTTATCTTGTCTCATTAAACCAATAACCTCTTCTGCTTTGTCATACAAACTCAAACGGGTATAAATTGTGATTATTGCTGAGTAAGCAGATTCACACTTAATTCCAAATTTTCTCATCTGGGCAAAGGCAAATTCTGCCTCCTTAACATTCCAACCCTTCTGGTAAAGGCCCATAAGCATGCCAAAGGTAGCAACATTAGGCCGAACAGCACATTCCAACATCACATGGAACCATTTTGCACCCAACTCTACATGCCCACGTTTACTACACACATAAATAAGAGTGTTAAAAACCTGAAAATTTAGCTTGCTACCCAAATTAACACTCACTTCCCTAATCATTGTCTCCGCTGCATCCCAATCTTCCCTCCTCCCAAACACTCGAAGAACCAAATTATAAGCTGTCAAATTTTTTTCCAGCTTCCCATTACTCCTCATCCACTCAAAAAACTTCAAAGTTTTGTGATCACTACACGACTCAAGCCGTTTCAGTATTGCATTGCATTGCTCCAAGCTTAAGTTAGCCCCAATAACAGAATAATTAACATCCAATTCCCCATCATTCACAAACAAATCCTCCTTTGGTTGTTCAATATCTTTTCTTTTAAAACTAAAATTCAAACCCAAGTCTCTTTTCAACCCTTTCTTCGCACTGTATCGTCTCCTCTTAACTTCGCGTGAATAATTCGAGTTTTCTACAGTCAAAACCTCGTTAACCAGATCTTTTTTTGTCAAAACAGTGTCCTTATCATTCTGGTCAGAAGCTTCAGTAACGTTAGACATTTCATTTTCAGACAGAGAGACCTTAACATGCCTGACCCTATTCAAAGCAGAGACTATACACAACCTAGTGAAATGAATATAACTAGAAACTGAAAAAATGGGGCAGTGAACAGACAACTGAGTTGGGTTTGCATTGAAACTGAGCTTCCTTGACTCAGTTGTGTCCAAAGAGATGGACAACAACCTCAAAGAAGCCATGAAAGTCAAACAATGAGCAATTTAACTGTAAATTTAGAACTGAAAAGGGTGTTCTGGAATAAGTATACCTTATAACTTATTGTTTGGATAACGGAGGCTGAAGCAGCGGAGCAAAATTAACGATTTTGGATTTCATATTACTCTCTCAGTCTTATATAGACAAAAGATTGGGGGGACCCATCGGATTTTTCTGTTTGATTGGGGACCTGTTTAAAATAAATGAATATTTGATATTAAATTTTGTTGGGTCATCCGAGTATTTACCTTTGGGGGATTCTACAGTTCTGGGTCAGCGAAGTTGGCAGCGCATTACAGCTACTAATGCACTCCACTCCATCACTAAAATGAAGCTATGATGGAAATCCATTGTATCATAATAAGGTTTATGTTAACAGCTGTCGTATTTTAGTGAAGTTATTCATATAATAATGTGTAACAATATAAATCTACAAGTATTACAAATTTAAAAATTAAAAAAAAAAGCCTCTATAAATGTAAATTTTTTAAAAATATATAAATATAAAAGACAATGTCAGTTACACATTGTAAAAAGTCCTTAAAATATAAGACTTTTTGCAACATACAATTGTATAATTCCATTAAACATGTAGAAACATGCATTATACCCCCAAATGTCTAGGGAAAACTACCATCCCTAACAGTGTTGGTGGATGGTTGACAAGTTTTGATAGTCGCTCTTCTGTGCGTATAACCTCCATTCCCAGTACCGAACCATTTTGTGGAGAAGCCTTCATCTCTTTCCTTGGTCTATTCCCTAAATATATAATCTCATCCCCTCCCCAAACAGATTTGGGGACTGCAGAGGCCCATCCCTGCGACTATATTTATCATGCCTAGTTATCATTTCTTAGGTTGTTTGGGAATAATTTTACAACCTTTTGACAAAAAATGTTTATCCATTTTTGTGTAAGTTGAATTCGATATGAAATATAGGATGATATTCTGTGTTCCTTGTTACTCATCTATCTTTGTTTTTGGATATGTAGTTGTCATTGGCGAATGTATAAAGAGATGCATGCTCTCTCTTGCTTTTCAATTAAAGATGTTAATTATGGTTGATGCATTTATCATTTCATTTCTTTATCTCTAAAAACAAAATAAAATAGGCCAACTATATCACATGGATCTTATTCGTGGTTTATGGGCTTTTAGATACTGTTTCTCACCCACCAAATGCATGATGATAAACATCTATATTAAATTTCATTTGTTTACTTAATCTAAAATATGTTAAAAAAATTTGTATGATAAGTCAACTTACTTGATAGTAATATAAAACCTATTCGTAGATTAATAAATTGGATTGAGTACATAGGAGTTAATACTATATAAATAAAACGTCCAAAAAAGATATTATTTCTCTCTTCATGTTCTCTGATTTAAATATTAACATTATGCATACAACCAATTTCATGCGATTTCTACTACATGTGCAACCAATTTATACAATCAAATCCATAAGCGATCGAAAGATAAAATAAGTTACAATAAATAATTTAACTGTTGTGCTTTCAGACCCAGTAATTTTCTCAGTTGCCTCCCATCTCCAAGTTTAGAAAGGATAAAAGTGGAATAAAAAATAAAGCTCTTTTCAATCGAATAATGCTACAATTTATTTACAACGAATTCTCTCTATAGTCTAAGTTGGTCAAAAATCCTAATACTGAAGATATAATTACCATTCATACATTATAATTTCCCTTATTCATTTTTATTTTTTACTCCTCTAATGAATTTTTGCCAACTCAAGTTATAATTACTCTTTTTTTTAATTTGTACAAAGTTACATTTTACAAGTTATATTGATTTTTTAAACTTTCATGATTTCTTTAAAGTTTTTTTATTTTAAAATCTTTTAATGTTTTTATAGTTTATAATTTTATAAAACTTTGCTTATGAAGTTACGATAACTACTTTCAATGGTGGAAGATACTTTATTCTTTTATCTAACTCTTTTAGTTTTTTTTTTTGGGTTAATGTAAACAATAAAAATAGAGTTTCATTGTATTTTAATCTTTTAACAGTTGTTCTCTTGTTTATTAACAGTAACAAATCCTCCCCATGGTTGTCAACTTGTTAGAGCATGAACGAGTAAAATTACCGTGTCATTACCATGAAATATTACGAGAGATATAATTATCATATTATGAATTTTAACTTCCAAGTTATACATTATAATTTCTCTTATTTATTTTTATTTTTTAATTTTTTAGTAAATTTTTGTCAACTCAAATTATAACGGCACTTCGTTGTAAATAAACTATAGGTGTAGTATTATTTAAAAAATAATAATAATAATAACAAGTTTTTAAGTTAAACGTAGAAGAAAAACTAATGAAAATAACAACGTAGGCATATATTAATTTATTATTAACGACATAAAATAATTAGGATTCTAGGGGCTGTACTCAATGTACACCAATTTGGAAAGCCTTACTTATTTAACCAGGAGTTTATAAATTACATTCACTTTTAACCCCTGTATGCCCGGTATCACTTACGCTTAACGTTAAATTATATGTCCATTAACGGAAATGCCAGACATTTTAGAGACTTAAGTATCAATAAACTCCGATGTGCTGTGAACTTAGATGTTGTCTAATGACAACTTGTGGCAAAAACGGTACATGTTTCAACGTCAATAACACCAATATCTTCATTGCTATGGCCTAAGTAACATTCTATATATGACCCTATTACGACTCGATTCATCATACTCAAAAATGTTACAAGTATTCACCTCACATATCAAAATCAGAAAGAGAATCTTTTTTGCCCGCCTCAGATGAAGACAGAGAAATAATTGTGCGCATGTAGAAATCAAACCCTGATACTTGCCCTTCAAAGCATTAGGTAATCCAAGGAAAGAGAACCGGCGTGGATTTAAAAGTCAAACCCAAATGCTTGCGAAGGCTTCCTCAAGCGCCCTTTTCTTGCTCAGCTCTATACTCCATCCTGCTGCCTTTGCACCCTTCTCTGCTCGAAGCTTCATCGTTTCCTCATCTTCATAAGCATAACCATGCATGTCCAGGCCCCCACCAAGTGGCAATGGTTGCGGAGCCATGACTGTTGGTCGCGGCTGTCCTCCAGGAAGTGTAGGTGCATATTGTCCCTGTGTCCCCCCAAAGCCTCCTTGAGAACTCTGGTTTGCTGCCTGTCTCAAAAAGAAAACAAATTAGTGAGCAGAAATGTTTTCCTTTCTACAAAGTGAGAATTAGGAAAAATGATAATGGATAAGAATTATAATGACAAACTCAAGGCAAGATAGAAATGTCCAAAAACAGACATCATCTGTTTCGTTATTACAAGAATGAAACAAGTGAATAAAGATATAAACTCATTAGAGGAGACACTGTCATTCTTTCCTCGAAGTACAGATCATGATCAGGGAAAAAATGTAAGTTAAAGAGACATGTCTTATAAAACTTCCACTTAGTGAATGTTCAAGTTTAAAGGCTAGTAAAGATCAGAGTCAGGGGAAAGATGGAAATTGGATATTCATTCAATGAAGTCAGCCAGAATTTAACTCTTAACTGCATTTCTTAAATCTTAATTGATATCCCCTGCCATAAAAGCTGAAGAAAGATCCTATATTCAAAAGGGTTCTTACAGATAATGCTTGCAGATGAAGCACTATGGTTAACATAGACTCCCATGATTTAATCAGTTTCAAAGAGCTACATTATCCCACCCCAGGGCAGATTGGCAACCTGATGCCTATAGGCTGTCATGTAACACATGCGACAAGCTTGCATGCACAAAATAAACTATTAAAATAAGTATTTAACTTGAAGAAGAGAAACAAAATTCATGTTGCATTTGATTCCAAATTTTACAGTGGTTTGAAAACTTTATGTCAATATTCAATGAATTGATATGAAGAAAACACAGCATCAATGATTTTAATGTAGGGTAAATAACTTAAACAGCATGCTTCAATCAAAAAGAACTCTGTAGAGTTGCAACAAAAGTAGCATGATGTGGATTAAAAACCTCCAAAAAGAAGATGAAGAAGAAGAATTCAACATTTCATAAATCTATACATAAAGCAGTGGATAAGACTCAGACCAAGCAATGAATTTCTCAAAATAAATAATGACCTTTGTTAACAGATTTAAGAGGACGAGGCATCAGAATTAGTAAGAAGAACAAAATCTACACAAAACATTTTCATTCTCACCCCATCAGTATCATTTTGCGCTGAAATTCCCTTGCTTGCTGCCATAGCTGCAGCTAGTTCTTCAGCCTGTTTGATTTTCATCAATATTACCAAAATTAATAACCTCTAAGTAAACTTTGGTAGATAAGCTCAAACTCAATGCTAGAATGGTAGACATATCCATACTCGCTGTTATTCTTTGAATAAACTGAAGAAAAGCCAAATTTAGCCATCTGATAGTCATGATGGACAATGGCAGAATATGTTAAGAGGAGAAAATACAGTATTACGGCCAAAATACCTTCCTAGCTTGATTGATCATTATTTGTTCAGCATTTTCTTTTTGGTACTCTTGAATTCTTTCTTCAATTGCATTTACATCTATCCCTTCAACCAAGTTAAATACTGCGATACAAAATATTTCGTATCAAAATAGCACTTTTAATCGGAATCATACTAGAATAGATAATTTAAACTATTAAAATTCTTACTCATGTCCTCTACTTCCTCCAAATAATCATTGTATTCTCTCAGTGATGGAAAATCTTCCTCTCGTTTATTATATCTATAGAGTAGTAAACAAGTTAGTTATCTGCACAATGATGCTTAACAGTAGTACCATGTATACCATGGCAAAGAAAATCAGTAATCAATACAATGGATTGGCAGAAACACTGATAAAAAATCAATGTTTTGATATGACATGCTTTTTTCTTTCTTATGATCAAAACCCCAAAACTAATCCTTGATGATCAAGCAAGTAAAAATCAAATAAGAAACAAAGACAGCTTCTGTCAGATGATAAAGCAAAAATATTTGCTTGTTATATCTAGAAATTATTAATATCTTAAACATAATTCAATTTTAAGATTTTGGCAAATGTCCACTTTAGGAAAAATTGTCAATGCTTTTTCTATGGACAGTGATGAATAAAGATTGATGCCCACTGGTTCTTTTCTGCATTAGGCAGAAAATGCAAAGTAGTGCACTTCACAAACGCGAAAACAAGTTCAAGCCAGTCAGGACATTAACTCAATGCCCATATCTTGTTCATGATAATATAATCCCCAAAAGCTAGAGACAGAGACAGGAACGAGAACTACATGTTGGCAATTCTCCTCCTGATGGTCATCTCCCTGCTGTGAGGATTAGAACTAGCGATTACCATTTTTGTTGCCCTCTCAGCCTTTGCTTCTCCTTTTGCACCTTCATTTCAAGCAGATCTATTTGTGAACAGGGATTCAGGTATAAGAGTGAATAATTTGGGACATATGTACATACCTCTTCAAATGGCACCTTCAGAAAGTGGCTCAATAGGATTTAGCCCACAGAACCAAGTATCACTGCCGACATATCTGCACAGCAACGTCGAGTTAGTTTGGCAGCTGACAGAATCTGCACCATGAAGGCACTGTTTCAAAAAATAAGATACTGAAAATGGATTCTACTAACCATATCACTACCCTGAATTTCAATCAGGAGTTTTCAGTCATGACGGACAGCAGTAAAACAATAAACCACCATCACAAGACTCAAGAAAGAGTATTTCAGAGAGAAGTGTCTCTTACAGCATGACACTGGATTATGAATCCAAAGTAAAAAGGAGGTAAATTACACCAGAGCTTGTCATCACCAAGTCACTTCACTTGATACTAAGAACTATCATTTAAACTAAATGAATCAACATGAAGGAAACAATAACCCCATGAGGTACTTAAGAGTTGCAAAACATTTGGTTGCCAACGAAGAGAACTTAAGCTCTATTTCTACATGCCCACATACCAGGGACATTATATCCACAATTTTCTTGGCGACCGAGGCTGTAAAAGTCCATTGCAGCCCTCAGTTTCAAACCCAGTAGACATTACAAGAGAGTTTTGAGTTAATTTTTTTTAAAAAAAAAAACAAACAAACAAACAAACAAACAAACAGAGAGCCTATCATGATACCTTTCTTATAAAAATAATAATAATATTAATAATCAGTTTGAGTACTATACAAACAAGTGTAACTAGAGCTCTACTTGCTGAGGAGATTTAAACATTGATGAACATAAACATCCACATTCATATCATTACTTAAAAACCATTGTAACGCTGATTTAGATTGATGTTAAATAAACATGAGAAACGATATAGCTGATTTTGACACTAAGAAGCTAGTTGAAGATTGATTATCAACCAAACAAGCCAATGAAAAGCAAATATTGAATTTCAATACAAAAATGGGAGATGGGTTGGCAACCAATCAAGTTCAACAAGAGTAGAATAACATGATTCTGATCGTACATATAAAAGTAAACAGACAGAAATAGACTTATACCATTTTTAGTGTATACAAGCCACGACAGCCATGGAAAAGAGGGAGAAATAAAGAGCCGTAAATGTATTGTTATGGTAAAATAATGGAATTTGCAGAGGAAGGGTTGCTGTGAAGGAGGAAAAAGAAAAGACGAGTTGGGCTTGCTGGGCCCGGCTGCGATGGCTATTTATTTAGCATGAGATGCTCCATTAACTTGTCCAATTTGGGTTTGGTTAGAATGCATATTGATCGTGCTTCCTAATTTATCCAACACTTTTTTTTTTTAATTTATGATAATCTATTTGTGGTTGTGGAGGTGGCAGCTGTGGCTGTAGCGTTACAGATTTGTTGCAAGGCTGAGCTGTGGTGTTGCTAGCTGTGCTGGGTTGTAATTTTGGTAGTGGAGGCAGCAGCTTTGCAAAACGGGATTGGTGGCGGTATTGGATTTTAGTGGTCACGGGTGTCAACTAGAATGAAGCTGAATTTTAAATTTATTATTAAGTCCAAATTATTTTTATTTGGATGGTGAAAGTTCTAAACTTTTTGTAAAAATCAAAAGGATAACATTAAACACCTCTTAACAATGGACAATACTTAATTGAGCCTCGCATACCATATCAGATATATTATGCTGTATTTTTATTTGTTTTTTTAGGATGAATGAAAGAGATGGATTAACAGTTTTATATGTTATGCTGGTTGGCTTGTCTTTAAGTTGCTTGCGTGGTATATTCATCTGCATTAGAATGGCATCAGTTAATAAAATAACAAGAAAAAGACATGCATGATTCCGTCAAAGCTAAATTAAGGCATAGAATTGTTAACGACCTTGTATATTAACCACAAATGTTTTGATTATTTTACAATTCCAGTGGTAGGAATTGAAGCATCGTGTATCAATGTTTGTTGACTTTGAGGAATTTTCTCCAAGGTGACAACATGAGTATTATATCCCTGTGAAGGGCTTCTTTTCTTACTTATAAACAATGAACAGGAGCAATAATGAAGATTGGTAACTTCAGGAGTCACTGATGCTGACTTGTTCCAAGGTTGGCATTGAACTTCCTGATAAGAAGGATTTGACGAGTGTGAGAGCAAGTTTGGGTCTATGCAATGGGACTTCATGGCCCGCTCCTCTCACGGAAACGAATGTGAGTCCAGCATACTCTTGAGTCCATCCTCCCACCTGTTTAACAGATGATGTTAATGTCAGGGAGTACTACTGTAAGCAGGAAATAAATTTCCTCTTTTGATCATCCAATGATATATATCAGTTGTAAGAAAAGATCAAGTACTCATCTTTTGGAAAAAAGCGTTGCTTATATCTAGGTAATGAACAGGATGGAAAATTGCCATTTACTAAAGTAGATTACCTGTCCGTCATCATACCAGGCACGCCAGGGCTCGACTGTTGGGAGCTTGAGAGCATCTATGCTGTACCGGGTAGATGTAACTGGGATAACGGCATCTGCATCACCACTGTCATATAGGAAGAAAAAACAGAAGTAGAAGCATTAGCAAAATTTTATCATGACAAGGCTTCAATTGTGGGGGGGGGGCGGGGGGGCGGGGGGTCAACTTATATCGATTATCAAATTAATAAGGGGTGATATCTATGCAAGTTAGCTAATGATAAAATCAAATATTAGCTATATATTCAAAAGCCATCCTACCTGAACATCCATATACGAAGTCCATAATGCAAAAGCTCACGATAAATATCCAGCACTGTCCTAGGAGAATCCTGCCAGTGACCATTCACCAAATCACTGCACAAGGGTAAGAAAAGAAAGAAAACCATGAAGGCTGACAGTTCATTCCATCTCTGCCAAGAATCAATGAGTACAAGGGTACAACAATTAATTAGCTAAAGCAAACTATTAAAAGGCATACCGTAAATACAAGGTTCAGTTTACATGCAAATTACAATTCCAAAAAATGAAATTATCAGATAGTTAAATTTTACTTAATAAAGATTGTACATATCATAGCCACTCAAAAGTGTCTATTAGTTACAGAAGATACAAAAATGACATCATACAACACCCAGATAATCTTACTTTTATGGTTTCTATTACTCTTATGTTAAGAATGGAGTAAAACAGAAATCTGACTCTAAAAATTATCTTATGTGAAGTAATACACCCATTCAGGGGAGGGAATGTTATCGTAAGCCAACTTTTTAATTGCTGTTTTATACAGATATGTTATCCCTCCCCTGGTTCTCTTCATCTCCTTGTGATACAAAGTAATAAATTCTTATCAGAGTAAAAATTATGAAGTCAGAGAAATGCTCAGGCAATCCACAGGTCTCACAACACTATGGTAATTAAAGTTCCTATCAGTAAAGTAAAAGCCTATGGTTCCACTTCTCCTAAAAGAAACAATTTATTGAAAAAAAAAATTGTAAAGCCATTAAGGCTCTCCTTCACCGTGAGATAGCAAGGCAACCAATAATTTTGTGGAGTATTTCTTCAAAGAGCTATACCTGCAGGTCTCCCATTTTTTTGGTGCAGCTGCTGGTATAACATGCAGTGCCTTTTGAACCTCAGGTCGATTAAAATATACAACTGAATGCTTCTCGGTGCAAGGATCATACTTCTCATTGATGCGACCAACAACCTATCAGATGAAATAACATTCAAATAGTGATCCGAGTAAGCCATCAAATATTACAGCAACATGAAAGAAGAATTCTTATGATGAAATGTTGAACATTTAATCTGAGGTAAATATGGGAAAGTTTTAAGACCATATCAAATTGAAGTCCATCAACAGTTTCACAGTATCTTAAAATGAAATTTAGGCAAGGATCAGAATCTTCTGAGAGCTTTAATTATTAAAAAAAAAAAAATCATAACACAAGAAATGTGGTTGGTTCCCTAAGAAATAAGGGTAACAATCAGATCTGTCATAATGATCAAGCAACCAAGGTAATTCCAAACCATGACATGTGATATGGCAATATAAATTTACATGGCATAAATAAAAACAATTAAATTTATTATTGCAATCAAAATTTCAAATAATAGTGAGAAGTAGGACTGTTGGAGTAAGCTTCTTTATGTGATTTGGTAGATGCAGAAATGTTACATTTTTTTCCACCCAAGAACACTAAACTGAACTTTATAAGGAACTACCAACCAGATTAGTTGATTTTAGAAATGTTCTACACTATATGTCAAATGTGTCAAAGGAGATCCTTTAATTACATTTAAAAAGAGATAGTAGACTTAGAAGATTCCAACAATTTAGTGAGCACACAGTTCATAAAGCTTATACTCACACGAACTCTTTTCAAAAGCCGATTTGACTGGCTAACATTAGCAGTGCAGGAAGGAGTAAAAATGCTGTACGGGTCAATGTTTCCAAGTTCGTCGTTAGCAATATCTAGGATCTTATCACAAGCACTTGAGGTGTGGATAAATGACTGAAAATCACAGAGAAGGTTTAGTAGCCTGTATGTCTCATCAGATATCAGACCAGCAGCCCACATAAACTGGAAAACCCCCAAGTGATCATGGAAATCATCAGTTAGTGCATTTCCCACCTGCAGCAGGCATATATGTTAGCAATTTACTTTTTTTACATGACGCTCGATCATAAACCATTGGCATTTCAAGAAAAGAGTTTATACCATGTAACCCTTCAGATTAATTACTTTATCACCAGTTGCTATGTTGTGCCTTACAATGGCTTGGCTTAACTGAGGAACGTAATGTCCTGTAAAAAATTTTATGCTATTTAGAACTATACTTAAAAGAAGCTCCAATGCCAGCACATAAGGTAAAATATATATAAAATGCTATGTAAATTCTCAGCCATTAAGCAACTAAAAATGTAAATCTACTATCATACAAATTATAGTGCAATTCTATTTAATTCACACCTCCCTTACGGTTAGCAAAGTCTTTAACTAACTAATACATCGACTGAATGGGCGCTAAGTCTAATGGAATCTCATGTTATCATAAAAGTGGAAAGACAGTTTGATCATGGGTTAATGAACTTGCCAAGCAAAAAGTTAGCAATAAAAGTTAAAGATTAATACCAACCTCTTTCACTGAAAACATCAAAGCCATTTTTATAATATAGTGAAAGTGCCAAGAATATCCTGTTGGAGATAAAAGGTTCAAAACTCATATTTTACATCATGAGTTACAATTACAATAAAAACATGTGTTACAAAACTTATTGTTTGTAAGTTACATGTTTTTATTAAGAACTTTAAGGCTTAGGAGTTACAAGAGAGTCAATTTGTAAGTTACCTAAGCTAGAAAATAACTATATAAAGGAGTATCAAGGTTCTAACACAATAACAATATTCTCGAGCATTTTCTCTTTGTTTTTCAGCGACCACGACATATGAAGACGTGTTATTTTCTTCTGGTGATCGTGCTCATCGAGAAAATAGACTATGAGCATTGATTTGTATGTCGGAGCCCTTGAGTACCGATATTACCCGCACGAGGAGAGGACTCTTTGACTTTAGATTGTTGAAAATATTTATAATAAATCTAAATATAATAAATCAAACACCAATAATATCATATAAACAATAATACGCAAAATTAAAAAATACATATAAAATATATGAGAGATAATAAATATGAGACTAAAGCAGTTGGAAGGCATGTTAAAGACATTGTCTTAAAGCCAAAGAGTCTTCCCCTCATGCGGATAATATCAATACTCAAGGGCTTCAAGATACAACCCAACACTAACAACCTATCTTCTCGATGAACATGAAAGAAAATAATCTGTCTCTATATGTCATGGTCGCTCGAAAACAAAGAGAAAATACTCAAGAATATTGTATATTGTTAGAACCTGGAGACTCTTATATATAGTAGTCTTCTAGCTTAGGTAACTTACAAATTAACTCTTATAACTCCTAAACCATAAAGTTCTTAATAAAAACTTGTAACTTACAAATAATAAATTTTGTAACTTATATTTTTATCATATTTGTAACTCTTGATATTAATCTCAAATTAATATTTTTAACTCATAATGTAAAATATGAGTTTTAAACCTTTTATCTCCAACATATCCTTTTCTGTGGCTGGCTTTGAGTGAGTGGTTGAGATGAGTAGTTCTAAGGTTAATCATCTACTAAAAGAGAATCCTTCTGTAAAGCACTCTTTAAAGAGTTAAGAAAGTGTATGAAAGGTAAGATGATTGAGATATCAGACACTAAAAGTTTGATCCTTAAACAGATTTGGTTATGGATAAAGACTGGAAAGAGAGAGAGAAGACAAGGGAAAATTTAAGCAAAAATTCCTTTGAAAAAGATAAGAACTCTCTCCCCAAAGGAAAAATCTGCACTGGAAATTTAGGAATAAAACATAATCTGTATTTTGATCTAATTAATCTATTCTTCCACAAATTTCTGTACAACCAAATGTAGAAAGAATGTGGAAGTTTTCGTCCCATCCTTTCACAGCGCTTCTCTTTCCACCTAATTTTGGTTCTTTTCTCGCCACTGCTACCAATTGTAATCAGGCAATCATAATTGGGGATATAATGGAACTTAGTATGCAGAAGAAGAATGTCCAACGCTTATGGGCATGATTTAATCATTGTATTCTCAAAGGAGGATAATTGTCTCCTTAGCACTCTGGTGACTTTAGAAGGCTTGACCAATAAACTCCACTTGAGAGGTTGTAAAGGCTTAAATGACGGAAAGCTTGTATATCCTTCATAATGATGGGCATTCCAACATATATAGGTAAAATTTATGATTGAAGACTGCTTTTAACAATATATTACGATTAGCAGTGTAAAATAAGAATTAAAATTAATATATTCAGTCCATATTTAAGATAATTTTAAGAATTTCTTTTCGTCTTTCCTTTCTCCATCTTACGAACTACAGTTCTCAGCAAATGAATATGTGCTTTTATCTAAGAAATATTCGAATCAATGTCATAAGATAATGTGACAAAGAAACAATGTAGAAGGAGAAAAATTAGACTGCTTTTAAACAAACTAGAAAATATTGCACACCTCCATAGCTCTCTCCTGTGATATAAAAATCCCTTCCTTTAAACTGTGGGAAGCGTTCAACCCACTTCAGTAGAAATTTTACGGAGTCCTCAGCTGCAAATTAAAGACCACAAATTAAATGTGTGCAACCTAACAGCAATGACCCAAAGTTCGAAGCAGAACTATGAGATACAAAGTGGCTGAAGTATTACCAGTCCTTTTATCACCATTGTTCAAAAGATCAGAAGAAGTATTTGAATACGAAAAGCCAACTCCAACAGGGGAATCAAGAAACAGAATATTGGCAACTGCAAAGTGATAACAGTTATCAAATATTATTACATGCACATAGAGAGCAGAAAAAAATGAAAAAAATTAATCATTCAGGAGAAGCCACAATATCTGCAAGTGATGCTCTCAGAATAGCTATATTAAATTTTTGATGTTTGAAACTATATTGAATTGATTTATTCTATTGAGGCAATCTGATTACCAGGAAAAAGGAAGGAACAACTCAATAGAGACTTTGAGGAATATAAATACAGGCTCAAGAAATAAGCATTTCCCATCAAAGAAATGCAAATGAACAGAAAAGACTCTAGCTGCTCTTTGACTAGCACAAACCTTAAAAACAAAAGTAAATAATAAATGAGAAAATTTTGTATGGTATTCCTTACCTTGATTCCAAGAATAAGGGTTCAGATAAAGGGACTTCCCGTCCGCTCTTATATGAAATGGACCAATTTCCTCCGCCTCCCCATAAGCAATGGATGAACATCCAGGCCCTACAGGAATAGCACATTAACGAGAATCCCGTCCTAGAACTAAATAACAAGTTAATAGCTATAAGATGCCAAATAAAGTATCAATTTCTATCGGCGAAAACATAGAAGGTAGAAAAGGAGAGAAAAAAAAGTTTAAATTAAGCACCCAATTAGTCAAATGTGGACTGAGATATACAAGACGAAGGCATTACAAATAACAATAGTGATAGAAATAAAACAAAATGAACAAGCCAATGCATTCTATTTAACTGAACGGAAAGAAAGAATAAGAAGTGCAGGAAACAACATTTCCCAATATTACAGATTCTTCAAAGAACTCAAGCAATAAGGGATGACAACATATCATAACAACAAAGCACTAAAAAGAAGTTTCAATTAAAATAAAAAAGAAAAATGACCACACACCACAATCAAACAACAAATAAAGGCACGAACAGATGATTGGGAATCAATGATTAATCTCTACAGAAATACAAGCAATAGTGACTGTAAATAACCACACAAAAAAACCAGTGAGGAAGCAATTACCAAATACCAATGATTAATTACGCAGTAAGACTCAAAACAAAAGCAATGAACATAAATACAGCAAGTACTACGATATTGTGTCCTTAATGTTACCTTAACCAGCTGGTCATGACATGAAAATGGTAAAATTATCATTCTTGCATTAGAAGCTGAGCTAAATTTTGTTTAGTACTATTGTAACATCAAATATTAATAATATAGCTCCTTAAAATTCATTGCTTTCGGTAAAGATACCAACTTTTCGGGAAAAAAAAAATAAAGGAAACAAAAGGCCGTCTACAATGAAAGTTAGACCTCCATTAAGCCAGGAAACAAGAGACTTATAATAAACCATTAGATACATAATTATTCAACACAATCAGAAAGTAAAAGGTCAAGACAACAGTGAGCAATGAAAAGAGAGTAAAAAGAGTATGCAAAACTGAAAAGTTTTAGACTTAGACCTCCATTGAGCCAAAGAACAAGAGGTTTAGAATCAGGGTCTTCAACAGCCTCAATGAACCAGTAGAAGAGAACCCTCCCAGATTCCTCATTAACTGTCACATAACCTGAATACTGGGCAAAGCTAATATTGAAATTCTGC
The DNA here is from genome assembly GCA_013180625.2 of Boswellia sacra. Classification (NCBI taxonomy): domain Eukaryota; kingdom Viridiplantae; phylum Streptophyta; class Magnoliopsida; order Sapindales; family Burseraceae; genus Boswellia; species Boswellia sacra. The sequence continues at coordinate 139,099 of SNVD02010312.1, read as the reverse complement.
CCAGGTAAACTCTGAATCCTATCCAGTTTCTGCTGGGCAAGTGGGTCCGCTTCAAAACCATTACCCAGATAAGAACTTGCAAGGAAAAACACAATCTCAAAAAGAAAAAACGACCCTTTTGGAATGGCCATTTTTAGAGGAGACTAAAGTTTAGCTTGTGGTTGCGATTGGTGTTTTTATATTGGGGTTAAGAGGAAGAGAGAGTGTAGAATGAAGCAATCATGGTGAGGTCAATGATGTCATTTGGTTTGTATTTTTGAGGTAGTTCGTTTGTTGTTCTATCATACCTGTTTTTGGAAGAAGAACGATGGTTGTTACCAACCAGTAATTTGTTTTTGGTTCAATCTGTTTCTTTTGACTTCCGCAAACTTGGGCTTCTTGTCTGAAAACATCTAGTATGCAGATGGCATTTCAACCGTTAGATAAAGTTCAAAGGTTTGCTCGTTTCCTTTCCTGTAATAATCTAATGATATATATTATTGATGAAATATTACCATTTGATTTTGAGTCTCTGACATTTCCTAATGGATGGAGACTGCAATAAAATCTAAGGGCAAGAGCGCACTCCTCATAAATTTTCTACCTTTTTTTTTTTTTTTAAACAATTAAGAATATGGATTCCTTAATTAAGAATTTTGATGTTTGACTGAGTTATATGTATTCTTAATAATATTATAAGCATGATTTTTTAATGTGTTTGACAATAAATCTTAAAAAAAAAGAGTAATGCTACTCATACAAACTATTTATATAAACTCAACCATACAAACTGACGTGACATGATATGATTTGATAAATAAATATAGTGATTTGATATTCAAACTTTTGACTTTCTAAAATACAATTTTTACACTCATCAATCACATAATTCAGTAACTGTAAGATGAAAATTGAAAGATAATTACCTTTCATCCTAACTTAACAAATTTTCATTGTAGAATATCAAAGGTCGTTAAAAATTGAACGAAAATTACATTTGTGGTTAGACTTAGTGGTCATCATCTCCGGTAATCCTAAACACTAGAACAAGAGGGGCGCAACAACGAACTAAATAACTCTTATCTCTTAATTTCAAGAGGGTTAAATTGTTAAAAAAGAAAAAAGTTTAAACTTGATCTTTTTTTTTCCCTCGGAATAAGTTCAAGATTCTCGACCGCATAAAACAAATTCCATTTCTTCCCCATTTCCTGACAATTCACCTTTGGAAGCAAGAACCAAACCAAGTAAATTATAAAGGAAAAACAGATTACATGGGAAAAAAAAAAAAAAAGAAGTTGTCATTAATTCATGAAGAATGCAAATCTACTGAGTGAAAATATATCATTAAATTTTGAATCATTTGGAGAAACTAGAACTTGGATTTCAGAGGAAGAAGAAACATGTAAGTTACAAATTAAATTGTAAAATTAAATTACCAAAAATTTAATAATTCGATTCTTACAAGCCAAAAAAAGTCAACCTTTTGGGGCAAAAAAATAAATAAATAAATAAATAACAATAAAGAGATGGGTCAACAATTAACACTGTCTCATACAAAGTACCACTCTAAAAATCGAGTACCATATTCTATATATGCTTCTTTTTTCAGTTTTGTAGAGTTTATGTTTGTTTGTACTACCAAAATTTAGTTAAAAGCGATTTTGGGTCTGGCTTAGTAGTTTTTTTTTTTTTAGGTTATACTATAAATGGGGTTTAAAAGATGATGATCACGGTTTTAAAGTCGTTCTATTTTTATTTACAGTTTTACCCCCCTAAACTGAGCGATAGGGAATAGTTAGGTCATAGGTGGGACTCGAATAACACCACTCGCAAAATAAATGTGGCTCGGATGTTGTGGGTTCACTAGGTGGTGAGCTTCAATAGAGAAAGCCCAAGTGCCCAACTCAAAGTCTCAAACCAGACAACTAGGCACGAGGCCCAATCTAACCTGGGATCTCAATTATTCACCCACTACTGTTCTCCCAACCTGGAAAACTGCTACAGCTTTAATGATGATGTACATGGCCTGCAAATAACAAAACCAAGTTAAACTCCTCATAGTTGTCTTCGTGTTCCTTCTTTTGCCTTCCACTGTTGGCAAACTGGAGAGATCTAACTTCTCCGTTCCATTTGCTTCTTCTTTTGACAATGTTCTCTTTAGTATCTTGTAAAACTTCCCTCACGCACAAGAATTATTCTTTTTCTATTTCTATGCCCACCTTGCATTGTATGGGAATGAATCTTGGAAGAAAACAAGGATGAATTTGTTTATTAGGCTTATTAAAAGCAATCATTGTTGGAAAAATTGAGAAAATAGACAAAATTAGGAACCCTTGTTGAAATTTAGACACGTTCTCAAAAATTTTTATGCCATAGACACTTTCTTGATAAAAAGACCCAATTACCCTTATTTTTCAATTTTTTTCCAAAGGCTCATTTCCGAAACCCATCTCTCGCGAAAAAGAAGACACTCGACACTCGAAAACAACCTGTCGAGTCATGTCGAGTTATGTAATATCGAGTGTCGAGTGTTTTCGAGTGGTGAAATGTCGAGTGTCGAGTGTTTTCGATGGTGAAATGTCGAGTTTCGAGTGTTTTCGAAGTGGTGAAATGTCGAGGTGAAATGTCGAGTTTCGAGTGTTTTCGAGTGGTGAAATGTCGAGTTTCGAGTTTGTCGAATGGTGAAATGTCGAGTTTCGAGTGTTTTCGAGTGGTGAAATGTCGAGTTTCGAGTGTTTTCGAGTGGTGAAATGTCGAGTTTCGAGTTTGTCGAATGGTGAAATGTCGAGTGTCGAGTGTTTTCGAGTGGTGAAATGTCGAGTGTCGAGTTGTGTCGAGTGTCGTCTCCGCGTGATATAATGCTCTAAATATATCCTTACTTTTAATTTCTTTTTAGTCCCCATAGTTTGTAATTTAACAATTTCATCCCCAAAAAGAGTGTCGGATGCAAGTAATCACATGCAAATAATTTCAAAGGGTATTTTAGTCTTTTTATTAAGAAAGTGTCTATGACATGAAAATTTTTGAGAACGTGTCCATTTTTCAATGAGATCCCCTAATTTTGTCTATTTTCTCAATTTTCCCATCATTGTTTCTTCAAAACCAAGTTGAACCTTAGTAGCTGTCTTCATGGCTTTCAATTCATTGAGTTGCTTTCTTCTGCTAAGGAACTTAATTGACTGACCCAACTTGTCCATTTGCTAGTCCAATTGGCTTGGAAATGTGTTCCTTATCTTATCAATATTTCTCAAACACAAACCCCTAAGTTACCTTCTTTGTTTTTTAAATCTTAGAAAACAATAACCAGAAAATTATTGAAGTTTAGAATGTGTCAAAATCAAGTTAATTTTCTGAATATGAAATCAATGCATATGCATCTACTCTAGGCCCATTTCCTCAATTATTAATTTCTCAATTAACTGCCTCTTCAATTTTTCTCCTTGAACGGACAAACCAACATTCAATTTTGTAGCTTTATAACCAGCCAACTAATTAATAAGTTCAATACATTTAATACGGTTTTAAACAAATGGAAATGGGTAGCCTTTCAGGAAAGGAATCAATCATTGATAGCTAAACAGCAACAAAATATACTTATATTATGATAGGGTCCAACATAATGGGATCAAATCAAATTGCTCTGAATTTTTAGCTTAAATTAATCATGTGGACCAGGGTGATTGTTGATATACTTATCCACCTTATTATTAGTTGGGAAATATTTGGAACAAATATCAAATTCTATACTCAAAGCTAAAAATATATAATCAATTGTGTTATGGCCATAATAATATTAGGCCTCAATTATTTCTAATACAGTAAGCCCATTACTGAAGCCCATTATTTGGACCCATTGTCTGAGTCCCACAATGACCCATCCTGGCTCAATTATTTCTAATACAATAAGCCCATTACTGAAGCACATTATTTGGGCCCATTATCTGGGTCCAACAATGGCCCATCCTGACTCCTATATAAACCCTCCGAATTATTATTCAAGGTATGCACACTTTTCTGAAATCATTCTCTCTCTAAATTTCCTCTGCTTTTGAGAGCTTCTCTCTCTAGGAAATTTTCCCCGAAAATTCCGGAGTGCCGGACACTGACTTGAGCGTCGGAGGGTTCTCGCCGGCACCACCGCCGACACCCCTGACTATTTTTTTGTGCTCGCAGGATTGGACCCGACGTACAATTCGAGCTCCGACCCGCTTCCCGGCTGTCTGGAAATCGTGCATCAACAGTTGGCGCCGTCTGTGGGAACGACAGTTTAAGCCTCTTTAGTTGTTGCTCCCATCCAAACGTACTCAAACACACCATGAGTCACGAATCCCAACACTCAACCTCCCTAGAGGTTGACGAAGAAATCGAGGTCGAAGTGCCTCCCCGACGCCGAAGGGTAGTTGACACAGGGAGAGCTTTAGTGATATCCTCTGGGGTGGGGCCTAACCTCAGGCAACCCCGGCTCCCACTTTGAAGACCGAGGAAGAGCAAGACGAATCGATTAACTACCATGGAACATACCATGCAAAATTTCAGTGAACAGATGAATCGTATGACGACTATGTTCAACCAAGCATTTGGGCAAAGTGCCCAGCCGGCTGCAAACACTGCTAGGAATAACCCAATTAGTGCCATGGTAGTACCAAATGTCCAGACAGATGTTGGTGGGCGTCCTGATTTAATCGCCCAGACTACTGGATTGCCTCGCCATCAGGTCATTCAACCGAATCTTCCCCATCCTATTGTTCAAGGAGGGGATGGTCGTCCACAGATTCCCTCTACCTCGCATATCATATCTGAACAACAGTTGGCAGCAGTAGACCTTCGACACTCTCTGAACAAGAAGCGCCATACAAGTGTTGAACAGATACAAAGGGGAAGTAATGTTGATCAGCTAGCCTATTCTTATCATGGTCCTTACGCTCCAGGGGGTAATTACCAGACAAAAAGAAATCGCCCCAGCTCGCAACCTAGAGTTAGGAATCATCGCCCAGATGTTGCCCTAATGGATGTCTCAGAGGAGGAAACATCAGATAACCATTATGCGGAGTTCAAGCGAGAAATGGATGAAAAAATCCATAAACTGGAGAGGTTGATTAAGCGTCCAGGAGGAGAGGAAGATGGTCGTCCACAATGGGAATCACCCTTTGCTGAAGATATTCTAAGGGAAAGATACCCATACGGATTTCGGATGCCGCAACTCGAGCTTTACCAAGGGACAACGGACCCCCGAGAGCATTTAGACTCTTTTATTTCTCATATGGAGATACAAGGGGTCTCAGGGGGAATCATATGTAGAACTTTTTCTCTTACCCTTGGAGGACCAGCTAAGCAATGGTATAGAAGGATACCAACTGCATCCATCTCCAGCTTTGATGAGCTTGCTCGTAGTTTCCTCACGCATTTTAGCAAAATGAAAACAAGAAGTCGACCAGCACAGAGTCTTCTTTCAATCAAGCAGGGTCGTAATGAATCCCTCCGTGCATTTTTAGACAGATATCAGCGGGAGGTTGCCCGAGTGGATCTATTCCATGATGGTTACGCTATGCAAGGCTTGGTTCAAGGAATCAAAGGGGAGCTCCCTCTAGCATGGGAATTCTCCGTTAACCTCCCACGTACATACCAAGAAGCATTAGCAAGGGTCTCTAGCCATGCTGATGCAGAGGAAATTTTTCAAGCAAATTACACCTGGGCAGACTCCGGTGGTACCTAATTCCTCACGTACAGATAGACGACCGTATGATAATCATAGAGGAGAATCTCATGATAGAAATCGAAGGTCAGTTCCGGATCGACGCTCTGTGCGAGATACAGTCAGAAACGATCACTTCCTGTTGCAAGGGTCATCCACCCGACCCTGCTAAGAGCATCATGATCGACCTCAGGAGGAACACCGTACGTTCACGTTACTTAATATGCCACAGCAGGATATCTTGAAGGAAATCAAAGATAAAGGTCTACTAAAAGAACCTGCCCCCTTACGGTCGAATCCAAAAACAAGAGACAAGAGAAAGTTTTGTCATTTCCATCAGGCTCATAGTCATAATACTGCGGATTGCTTCGAACTGAGGAGACAAATCGAGGGTCTTATCAAGGATGGCCAGCTACAAGAATACATTTATCGGCCCCCTGAACCATCCAACAAGAATGACAAAAGGAAGGAACTGTTAGAAGAAGTAGCCACAATTTTTGGGGGAGTAGTGGCTGGTTCGAGTTCCCAAGCCCGAAGGCACCTAGCTAGGCAAGCAAGATACGACCTCCCTCGCCACGAAGTCAACTTGACAGCCTCCTCCACCAATGTTGGGGATCGTGATGTTATCTCCTTTTCATCGCAAGATGCGCAGGGAATCCATCATCCACATTGTGATGCCTTGGTCCTCACAGTAATGGTGGCCAATAAAAGGCTACGAAGAGTGTTGATCGATAACGGGAGCTCAGCTGACATAATGTCGTTGGATGCATTTGATCGGTTGGGTCTTAACCGAAAAGATATGAGAGGCATCCAAACTTCCCTGATAGGATTTGCTGGAGGAAAAGTTATTCCCGAAGGAGTAATTTCGTTATCAGTGACCTTGGGAGAAGGTTCCCTACAGACAACCAAGATGGTGAACTTTCTCGTCATAGATCATCTGTGTGTTTATAACGCCATTCTTAGACGGCCATCACTTTACGACTTCAAGGCTGTGATGGGTGTCTATCATCATTTCTTGAAATTTCCAACACCCGCAGAGATAGGAGAAGTTAGAGGTGAACAGCGAGCCTCTCGAGAGTGCTACAACATGGCTTTTAGAGAAAAGGCACATAAGCTATTGTTAATTCGAGGAAAACCTTCCGTGGGCATAAGCTAAGTGGGCAAGTACTACGAAGTACTCGAGATCCCATTGATGGAGCACTGGGGCCTAACTGGGAAGGTCTTTATCGAGTCAAAGCTCTCATCCGACCAGGCACCTACAGACTGGTCACCGTGGATGGCAGGTTGCTCCGTCGTCCATGGAATATTGAGCACTTAAAGAAGTACTACCCGTAATCTCTTTGTATATGCAATAACTCCTTCCAGGAACTTATGCATGTGTAACAACTCCCATAGGGAGACCAATAAAGAGATTATCAATAAAGTGTTCAGTTTATTCAGAATTTTGTGGTCATACATCCTTAAAGATCATGTATGATCAAGTTGCAGTGAGATGAAAAGAGTAAGAGAATACAACACCAAAAAAAAAATTCTTAGTAGAGAATACAACACCAAAAAAAAAATTCTTAGAGTTCTTATTATTTCAAAATTGATTGAGGAATGCCACACATATAGTCCAAGTAAGGACAAATCCTCACCTAGTACATTGAACTGAAAGTAAAGATAGTAAAAGGTAAAGTCAAGGCCTAGAGAGCAGCCTTGATATGATGAATGAGCATCTACCTCGTTGGAAGAATTCCAAATATCTCTAAGAAGTGGCCTCGTCATCTCCTTCTTCGTCTGAAGATGATGAGGTAGAGTCGCCTTGCTTGGCCTCCCAGGCTGCTGTATCCAATGTCGACTCGTAATCCTCATCTTTAAGGATGAGGCGGTAGAATTGATCAGGATCAGAATCTGCTGTTGGGATAGACTCTGCCACCAAGTTTAACTTTTCAGCTATGGGAGACTGATCAATCTCTGAGTAGCGGTCATGGAACCATCTACGCACCCTATTGACTCCATCAATATAGGAACGTTCCATAGCTTGCTAGTAGATACGACCCCTACGGAAACGAGCAACTGCTTTGTCAATCCTACTTTGCTCTGTAGCAGCCCTCTCCCGAAGCTCTTGGCCAAAATCATTGGCCCTTTTATGCTGGATAGCTGCCTCATTCTTGGCTTCGGACAAGTCTGCCTTCATTCTGCCCATCTGTTCCTTCATCTCTGCCATTTTTCTTTCCGTTTCGATTAAGTTGTCGAGGCAGACTAGATGTTTCGCCTTCCAGTCGTCAACCTCAGAAGTGAGATGGTTAACTTCCCTGAGGAGGTTGGTGTTGGTAGACTCCCCTTGAGCTAAGGGTCCTGTCGCCTACAGAAAGAAAGGCAAAGAGAGGAAAAAAGATAAGGTATGACTTTCAAAAGTATAAAAAAAAAAAAAGAATGCTGGGGGACTGTATTGAAAGTTTTTCAAAATAGCTCTCGAAAAATACTTTGAAAAATTCGCGGAAACACCCCCGCAAATAAAAATTAAAGTTTAAAATTTCGCGGAAACACCCCCGTGAATAAAAAATCAAAGTTTAAAATTTCGCAAAAACACCCCCGCGAGTTAAAATCAAGGTTTGAAAATTCACGGAAACACCCCCGCAAATAAAAAATTAAAGTTTGAAAATTCGCGGAAACACCCCGCGAATAAAAATTAAAGTTTGAAATTTCGCGGAAACAACCCCACGAATAAAAAATCAAAGTTTGAAATTTCACGGAAACACCCCCGTGAGTTAAAATCAAGGTTTGAAAATTCGCAGAAACACCCACGCGATTTTAAATAAAAGTTTCAAAAAATTGCGAAAACACCCCTGTAACTAATATATATGAAGTTTTAAAAATTTGCGGAGAGACCCCTGCAGATTAATAATGCCTCACGTAGCCTGCATGCAAGGGCTACGTGAGTTTTTTGACCTTCGGCCACATCGCCGCCCGCCTTGCGCCTCTCCCTGCTCGCCCAACACGCAGCTCGCCTCCCGCCTTGCGCCTCTCCCTGCTCGCCCAGCACGCAGTTCGTCGCCCGCCTTGCGCCTTCGCCTGCACGCCCAGGCGCACACAAGGACGAGCTGCCCTCATAGCGCGCCCAAGCACACGCAAAGGCGAGCTGCCCTCGCAGCGCGCCCAGGCACACGCAAAGGCGAGCTACCCTCGCAGCGCACCCACCCAGGCACACGCAAAGGCAAGCTGCCCTCGCAGCACGCCCAGGCACACGCAAGCCTGCTCGCCCTCGCGACCCTGCTGCGCGTCCAGTGCAGCCCCTGCGTGCGTAGCAGCTCGCCCACGCGGGCTTGCTGTGCACGCCGCTCGCCCATGCGAGCTGGCCCTCCTTCACACCCGAACACTCCCATTATTTCTTCCTCCTTCACACCCGAACACTCCCATTATTTCTTCTCCCTTCACGCCCGAATACACATTCATGTTTCTTCTTCTTTCACACACGAACCCGCAAGGGAAAACACATGCAAACGTTTTCATATTCTCACACAAATCACGTACACACACACATAGGGCATGATCCGTACAAAATTTTTGCATTGAAAAAAAAATAGACAAGACAATAATAAGCACAAAAATTAAACCTAATCCATGCATTCTAAAATATATACGCAAGAAAAAAAAAGTACTTACTTGTGGCGGCTTGCTCGGATTGAAGAGTTCTGTTTGCCGGGGTCACTTACACTGCTTGCCTCCAAGGTGCTTTCTCCTATTTTTGAGTAAACCCTACTCCCCAACACTTGTGTCTTATATAGAGCCCCAATTTAGGGTTTAAGCCACACTAAGCATGCATGTGTAATAAATCACATTTTTGGGCTGGCCCCCTAATACATTTAATTTATAGCTCAGAACAACTAAATAGTCCCTACGCCGACCCATTGGTCAACTTGGGCCTGGGGGGGACTACTGTTATGGCCATAACAATATTAGGCCTCAATTATTTCTAATACAGTAAGCCCATTACTGAAGCCTATTATTTGGGCCCATTGTCTGGGTCCCACAATGACCCATCCTGGCTCAATTATTTCTAATACAGTAAGCCCATTACTGAAGCCCATTATTTGGGCCCATTATCTGGGTCCCACAATGGCCCATCCTGACTCCTATATAAACCCTCTGAATTATTGCTCAAGGTATGCACACTTTTCTGAACTCATTCTCTCTCTAAATTTCCTCTGCTTTTGAGAGCTTCTCTCTCTAGGAAATTCTCCCCGAAAATTCCAGAGTGTCGGACACTGACTTGAGCGGCGGAGGGTTCTCGCCGGCACCCCTGACTATTTTTCTGTGCTCACAGGATTGGACCCGACGTACAATTCGAGCTCCGACCCGCTTTCCGGCTGTCTGGAAATCGTGCATCAACAAATTGCAACAAGGTTTAAAAGAAAAATTGTTAAACCATCATATCAATAATATGATAGAATATCTTTTTTACCCAAAAAAATTTTCACTTACAATATGTTAGTAAAATGTAAAACTAATATGTCAACTTCTTCGTTTTTTTTTTTTTTAAATAATTGTGAGTCTTCGGATCGAACCCATCTCCGACTAATCCTATAAAGATTCTAAAGATTCTCGGTGATAAGAGACAATGGATGTGAAATTTTTTACGCTTCATATAAGTTATTTTTATATTAAAGTGACAAAGTTATATATTTCTCTGATATATATGTTCACGTAAATGTGGAAAGTTGATGGGATGTGTTTCAGAATAAAAGCAGACCAAGCTTTTCTCTTGTTCAATTAGATACTTTAATTGTCAGGGAGAAGCACATGAGCTGCATTGCATTGCAACAATAATTCACCTCCAACTATCCATATTTAGTTATGTTTAAGCATGAACATGACCAGCAAGTTGCTTGAATTTTGTACAAGTTATTGTGGAGATTATTCGGCCGCGTGGTGGGCCGCTTTTTCCTTTCTCAAAATAGGTTAAAACATCACCTTCAGCTTCTGTAATTTTTGCAACATCCCATGTGCGTGCCTCTTCATGCACAGCCTGCTCCTGTGATATCACACACACACACGCACACAAGTACATTATCATCACTTCTCGACTTGAGGTTTTGATGCACGATTCTCCTGTCGAGGCATTATGTGCCTGTAGCGATAAGGATAAAACAGACCGATATGTCATATCATTTATATATATAATCACAGTCGAATGAATTCTAAGTTAACATGATACATCATCCTTTCTAAAACCTTTTTTTTATGACGAGTATTATATTATTTCTTAAGATCACTTGTTAAAGGAAGATTTTCGAAGACTTCATTTGAAGACTCAACTTGCAAAGACTTCTTGCACTAGCCATATCGCTATAAGATACATTTATGTTAGACACAATATAGTACGATGGCTATACCATATCATCCATATAATTAAAAATCAATTCAACGGTGGCATTGGCATCGGCATCGGCATCGGCATCGGCATCGGTTATATAATAAGAAAATACCCCATCTAAATTTTTTTCTTATCTCGGAAGGCATCAATGAAATTTTGGAGCATGTTTGAATATACATTAGTGAAATTCTCTCGAATATATTTTTGTTAACATGGTTTTATTAGGATACAAATCAATAAGCTATATAATAATCAATAATAATAACAATATTATTATAATGAAATTAAGTTAAGCTATTGAAATTAAAAATTAATACGTTGTATGTTTTTGAGTTATCAAGTCTTGGTGGTGTTTTACATTGAAATTATAATAAATTATTACAAAGGCTTCCTCTACCATATGTTTGTCATTTTTAATTAAGCTTTAAACTTTGGTAAACATGTATCACTTGAGCATAACAAATGGTTTGCCGGCCACTCAATATTGTTTCAAAAGTGGGGAAAGGGATGGGCCTATGGGCTTCTTTGTTTTGGCCCATTTAGTGCCTAGCACTACTTGAATTTTAACCATTTTTAGGGTGGGGTGTCATTAAAAAATAAAATAAATCAAAGAGGCTGGTAATATAATCGTACGGATATGAATTAAGAAAAAAATAATTATAATAAAGTTTACTTAAAAAACAAGCAATTCAAAAAGTCGTAGAAAATTGAATATTTAACCTCAGCAAGAAGTGGAAGAAGTCGGAGGGGAGGGAGGACGTGGTCAACTAAATTTCCTCAAAATTAGTATAATTTCAAAAAGCAACTTTTTACTTTTTTCAAAAAAAAAAAATTGCTTCTATGAAAAGTAACTCAAAATTGGTTTCAATCTAAAGCAACTTAGATGCCCCAGGTAATTTTTTTTTTTAAATTTCCATATACTTACAATTTTCAAATTCTATCTACATGAATTCATTTTAAAAATATATTTAAAAAACGTCAAACTTTATTGTGTTAATTTTTTAATTAAACTCTAAAATTTAATGTATTAATCGAAGATTCAAAAAGTCTTATAGCACCCTTCTTTATTGCTATCAAATATTTATCAAATAACTCAATAAACAACAAATTATTAAGTAGTCGAATAAATAAATCAACTTGACAACATGACAATTTATCTAAGTTATCAAACAAAGTTAGAGTTTAATAAAACTCCACCTCGAATATATATATCTTAATTATCTAAAACATTAAATTAAAAACTCGGTCATTTTTATTTTATTTTAACGATAAGCCAGAAGGGATAATTATTATCGGAGCTCATTGGATTCTGGCCTTCATTTATCCACGTAAAGTGCCTCAGTAACAACGACGCCATTTATGGCCACAACTTTGCCTAACAAAGACAGCTCCCTCTTTAAACAAACCGTAACTGAAAGGCACAAAAAGAAATAAAATTCACAACAAAATTAATATTTATATACCAAAACAAAACAAAATTATCATTTATATTCTAATTTTAAAAAAGAAAAAACAAAAACGCAGAATTTAAATATCATAGATATCAATATAGTTTATATATATATATATATATATATATATATATATATATATATATATATAAAATTTATTGATTATTTTATCTATAAATATTGGAGAGTTATCCTGAAACATTGGAGTCGATGAGGGTTTTCTTGGTTACATGTACAACGAAGATAAGAAAATGACATTAGAAACAATTTGTAAAGCATAGAATTGTTTAATAAGTGTAGCATTCTTGGTATTATCTATTCAAATGCCGGCCCCAAATTAATGTTAATTTTGTGTACTTCTCAAGGAGGGGACCAATTTGTACACTTCAATTATTGTAGTTGCATTTTAAGCATGAACCATGTGTTATATATTCATTTTTACTCAATTATAATAGACATTTATTTTAACTTGTATGATGTTTTCAACCGTTCTAATTATTAAATGATACTTTACAAATCTCTGTGTATAGATGGAGTCGGACAAACACAATCGACCAATTCAAGATCAAATATTTGACTATTAGATTGTACTACTTCGATGAATTGATTTCGAGTTAATGAAATGGTTATAATTGAGATCATTGACGCTTCCGTGTTTCGATTTTCCTTCTTTAAATCGTTTTAACTTTAATTGGACTTGCATAATATTTTGGTAAAAATCAAGTGGGAACATCAATAGCAGCAATAATAAATTATGTGAACATGGAATTGGTGTTATATAAAAACATTGACCAAACTTGTGTAAAGTCATTTTCTAAGCAATTCAATTAAGATTGATGAACCACGATAGAAATGTCCTTTTATGAATTTCGAATTTTTACATTCACACAATCATTATTTGTCATCTCTCCTTCTAAAAGTCTCAAGGGAAAGTGAAATTTATCCGAAATTCTAATTAAAAATTTAATGAGATCCAAAAATATCATATGGATATTTCAAATATATTATCAATCATATCTCTCTCGTTATCACTTCTTTAATTATGTTCACATATTAAGAGTATATATGCACAACCTATAAATAAAATAAATAAATTTTTGTATTTTTGTTCTTGTCCTATCATGTCCAATTAATTAATCAATATGTAACAAGATCACAATAATCATTAATGATGATAGCGAAGACGATGACGATGATGGTTATCCATCCTTTGCAAGTTCTAATCATGTAAAACTTATTTTACCATTTCAATTATCCAAGTGACTATAACTTTCACTAACCCCACATAATTAAAACCCTAATTATACTTCAATTTCGTGGAGGTTTATAATTCGTTTATAAATGCAATTAAAAAATCAAAGTGATAATAATTAATAATGCCACATGGGGTTTTGAAATTGGAGATCACGTGTTTCATGGGATTCATTAACAATTAATTTATAAGTAATGTCAACATATTCAACGACGACACGTCTCAATTGGTTGGCACTTGGCAGCTCAACACTTCCCGTTGAAATTTGGAACAGAACTTGCTTGGGAGATATTTTTGTTTTTCTATTCTATAATTATTTGATATTAAGAATAATCATTATCTTATAATGTTGGCTTATTAACTCGTATTTGTAACCGTTTCGAAAATCTCATAAACTTCCGGAGCTTTGTGACCATCTGATTTTAAAACTTTTTGTAACTTTTTTTTTTCCGAACTTCAAAATCAATCAAAACCATATCATAGTGAACGTGATATAAATTTATTAAATAAATAAAATTAAAATTAAAATTAAAAAAATGTAATAAATAAAATAAAATCTACTTATGTGATAATTTTGTATAAAATTAGATTTTTTGAGTTTAATTATATAAGTTGGTTATGTATTTAAAATTATTTTACAGATATGTTATAATTAAAATTTTCTTAATATATTAATTTAAAATAAAAAGAGTAATAATATATTCAGCATATATGTGTGTGTATATATATATATTGATATGAAATTACTTGTTTATTTGTATGTTTTTTAATTAAATAAATTTTTTTATTTATTTTTTAATTATGTGAATTAAATATGAAATAGATTGACTTTTCTCAATAAGTTTTTAATCATCTTATAACACATCTTAACCTGTATTTAAGATGTTGTACACAAAGATTACAAGACTACTTCTATTCAAAATTTTAACAAATTATATTCCAACAAAAAGAAGGACATAAAAGGTAGATTAATAATTAAAAATATATTCCAAAGTTTTAAGGATACTCTTAAAAACTCCGAAAATGTACCTTATCTCGGGAGAAAGCATAAAGTTAGGTTTTACTTTTTAGAAATTTCCATGCACATGAAAACATCACAGCAAATCAAATTACCGAAAGCAGCCAACGAAGTTGCGTGGAAACACATAATGAAATTTCACCAGCCTCAACGGCACAAATCTTCCACTTATTAACTAATTTTGTACTCCCATGCACATGTAAGCACAACCAAAACAATTCTAATTGTCAACAAAATTTGTCAAATTCTGACAAGCAATCCCCCAAGCAACAACATCAAACGCGACAACTAATCAACCCAAGCAGCAGCAGCCCCGAAGTTGCCAAGAAAGAAACGCAATTGCAATCACCAGAAGGATTCACCAGTTGGGCTGCTGCTGCTGCTGCTGCTTGGTGAAATGAAGCACAAATGTGCGATGAGCGAAGCTGCAGCTAGTCACTATCGAGCTTCGGCACACACAAATGGACCACATCCCACAGCTTTGGTGCAGGCTTGTTCTTGGTCTACCATATTTCAATAGGAGTCACTGCATCTGGTCTTATGTAGTAATTTCCTTTGGCTCCACAAAAAGAAGGCAAAATCAATCTCTAAATTTGTTTGATTTCGTAAGGGTTGCCTTCATGGAATTTTCTTTTTGATTTAGTGATTGGCTGCGACGGAAGTATTCTAAACGAACAAATCATCTCATTGTTGAGAAAGAATATGTAAAAATATTTAATGGGATGAAAAATGGAGAGTCGGGTCTTGAGTTTTTCTATGTTTAAAAAAGAAAAAGTGTAGAGAATCTTGTTGATGATCAAGCAAAGGATGAGAGTGGCGTGAGATGATGATTGGAGTAAGATCATTGATGATGATGTATATGATGTGGGGGTCAAGTTGGGGCCATATTGGCACTTAGTTGTACTCGTACACTTGTAGTACTTGGAAGAAATTACATTGTTTCCCCTTCTTACACAAGTTGAAGAAAAATAAATTGTAGTTTATATTACCAAAATCTAGGATTTGACATTATATTTTTCTTCGAGAGACCCCAAATTATCATTATTTAATTACTCTCTTGATATAATTAACTTGATGGCTCATGAACCCATGAGGTTTGATCAGTGAATATGATTGCAAGTATAACGCCTTTGCATATCATCGTTAGAAAGCATCAACTTTAGTATGGCGACAAAAAGAAAAGGGGAAAGTGAATTTTAATTTATACACACATATGTATGGGCAAACTTTCCATAAATCACTACCAAGTTGAACCCAAAATTGAAAGGAATCAGTAACATGAAAAGTCATCATAAATTACAGTAAAGTAATATGTAATACAATAAGAAGTTTGTTTCTCAATTATTCGTGCTAGTCCAATTCCAATATCATGAGTTTGAAATCTCTATCCAATATGCAATGGCTTACCCTGAGAAGGATGATTGTTGCAATTACAATTCTTCTTCTAAAAAAAATATTCTCTTGCAGTTTATTAGTCTTGTGGTCATATTTATCATAAGTGGACTAATTGACAATATATTTTATCATAAACTGATTTAAGGATAGTCCATTCAAAATTAAACTCAAACCCGTCTTAATTGAAGATATGAATCCACGAATCCAAATAATACCCATATTTTTTTTAGTTTACACATTAAAATTGGACATCATACAAAAAGATCTAGATTTAGATCTAACAAAATAATAATAATTATACAAAAACTCATCCCAACCCTATTTAAGTTTAAGAAGAGTTTGATTCCCCCCCCAAAAAAAAAAAAGCTCTCATCCATCTCAAATCCAGCAAGTTTATCATATTATTATTTATTTATTTATTTATTTGGTCATTGGTCTGTCCAATTCCAACCTAGTGTCTGAGACTTACAACTCCTAAGGGGGCGTAAATGAAATTTTAAGAACTTCATGGAAATAATAGATATTTTTTTTCTCTTTATACAACATCAATAAAAAAAAAAAAGAGTAATAAAAAACAGCCCTTTTTTCCTGTTCTTCAAAGTTTGGTGTTTTGCTGTGAGAGAGAGAGAGAGAGAGAGAGAGAGAGAAGGTATAGATAATAGAGAGAGGAACAGAGCACTTCTGCTACGGTGGCTTGGTTACTTCTCGCAGAAGGTTCTCTGGGTCTTTTTTTATATTTTATTAATCTAAACACTCAAAAATTAAATTAAAAAAAAAAAAACAAAGCCGTAGATTACACTAATGCTCTGCTATAACAACAAAGTATAAATCAAAGGGGTTTCGTGAAGAGAACCTTTAACAAGATTTTTAAGATTTTTTATTTACCGAATTAGATTCATTCTCTTCACGTAATCGCTTTGGGTAATCTATTGCTTCTCTTGCTCTCACAAAAAGCAAAAAAAAAAAAAAGTTTGTTTCTTTAGGGTTTTCATTGGGGATATTTGTCTTTTCTTTGGATTTCGTTTGTGGGTGTGGCGGATTTGGGGCTGATTTGGTGAGATATTTGGTGGTTGTGTTGGCGTTTGTGGTGTTCTGGAAGGATTCGAAATGGGTCTGTGACGATTGGGGCTTTTGTTAAGTAATCTCTGGTGGGTTTGCCTTTGGATTGGAGGGTTAAAGATTGAATTTTGGGTGTTTTTATCTGACAGGTTCTTTGGTGGGTCGATTGGTATTCGCCTTTTGCGGTTTAGTTCTTGGTGGGTTTTGTAAATATTGGTTGTTTTTTTTCTTTAGGTTTTTGAAGTGGGTTGGTGATAATTCTGGGTTATATCGGGGCCTGAGGTTAAAAAGTTTGCATTTGGGTGAGGTTTATCTTGTAAAGGGCTTGAATTTGAGCTATTTTTTTTGGTCTAAGCTTGAATTCTGTTGTGGTATAGGTAGTTTTTGTTGAATCATATTCTGTGATTCCTGAGGATAAGGTATTGAAGATGAGTTCCAGTATCACAGAAAGTTTGGTTCACGACGGCAAGCTTTTGGTTCATATTGCAGAGAATGGCCGCTCATTTGAGCTTGAATGTAATGAAACCACTCCTGTTGAGGCAGTTATGCGTTTCATTGAATCCGTTTCAGCTATTAGCTTTAATGACCAGCTTGTTCTCTGCTTGGACATGAAACTGGAGCCCCAAAAGCTGCTTTCAGCCTATAGGCTACCGGCTGATGACAAAGAGGTGTTCATATTCAATAAAGTGAGGCTGCAAAGCAACTCGCCTCCGCCTCCGCCCGAGCAAGTTGATGTACTTGAGGTTGTAGAGCCTGTTCCACCAGCTTCATCACAAGATCGTCACCCTTTAGATGATGCCTCAGACCCAGCTTTGAAGGCCTTGCCCTCTTATGAGAGGCAATTTAGGTACCATTACCAAATGGGGCACGCTATATATGTTTGCACACAAGCTAATTATGAGAGCTGTGAAAGGCTCTTGAGGGAGCAAAAGGTGCAAGAGAGAGCTATTGAGGTTGGTAGGGGTAATTTGGAACAATATTATAGGGTGATTAGCCAAAACTATAATGAATTCATGAAGCGATATTTGCAGCAGAATAGGATGCATTCTGATCTTTTAGCAAATTTTGGGAGGGAAATTGAGAAGTTGAGGTCTGTCAAGCTTCACCCTAGTTTGCAAAATGCTACTCGCAAGTGCTTATTGGATATTGTGAAGGAAGAAAACTTGCGGAAAGCAGCAGAGAATTGTGCCACCTTGCACAGGCAGTTTGAGAATAAAGTTTCACAATTTAAGCAGATGTTTGGTGAAGTTAAGCGCAAAGTCGAGGAATTGCTGAATACCAGGGCTTCCTTGCCGATCAAGAATTTAGAAGTAATGATTAAGGAGCACCAGCGGTATATTAAGGAGCAAAAGAGTATAATGCAGTCATTGAGGTTGGTCAACTTCGGATTTTTTCCCCTAGTGTATGCTGTCATTAGAATCGTTATTGTTTTTATTTAGAAAGTCTATTCTGGCTTTTGGTAATATGACTCTCTCCTGGCTTTTCTCAATTGATGAACTTGCATGTGGTACTATCGCAATATTGTGAAGTGTCAGGTTTACAGCTTGTCTGTGGGTTGGATGTGCATCATTGTTTATTGTTTTATACTGCTTTTGTTTCCATGTTTTATTATGCATTCTTAAAAGTGAAGAGCATGAGATTCTGAATGTCACAAGGATCGATATCATCATTCTTCTGTTTGTTATTGCTGGTACTTCAGTTTGTGTATGTAAGTGTCAATCCACTGTAATAGTTGTCCTTTAGAAGAATTTTATAAATTCACAAACTAATCCTTCACATGCATGTTCATGCAGCAAAGACGTCAGTACAGTGAAAAAACTTGTGGATGATTGTCTGTCCTGCCAGTTGTCCTCCTCAATCCGTCCTCATGATGCAGTTTCTGCCCTGGGTCCTATGTATGATGTCCATGACAAGAATCACCTACCCAGGATGCAGGCTTCTGACCGTGCTATCTCCAAGCTGCTTGACTATTGCAAGGATAAGAAGAATGAAATGAACATCTTTGTGCACAATTACATGCAAAAGATAACTTATGTTTCTTACATAATTAAAGATGCTAAGTTACAGTTTCCTGTTTTTAGAGAGGCAATGGTGCGCCAGGATTGTCTATTTGGAGACCTGAAGGTGGTTCGTGGTATTGGCCCTGCATATAGAGCCTGTCTTGCAGAAATAGTGAGAAGAAAGGCTTCCATGAAGCTCTATATGGGCATGGCTGGACAGTTGGCTGAAAAGCTTGCAACAAAGAGGGAGGCAGAAGTCAGAAGACGAGATGAGTTTTTGAAGGCTCATCTTCCATATGTACCTAGGGATTTATTGGCAGCCATGGGGTTATTTGATACTCCTAATCAGTGTGATGTTAATATAGCTCCTTTTGATACAAATTTGCTTGACATTGACATATCAGACCTGGACTATTATGCTCCTGAGTTTTTGGCAGGACTGCCTTCTAAAGGAGAGAAGCCTGGAAGCTTAAGAGGTTCTTTTTCCATGTCAAACGAAAGTTCACATTCGGCTGAGGCCGATGAGATAGCGGTGGACACTCTTGAGAAATATGACTGTGAAGAGCTCCTTGAAGGGTGTGAGCTAGTAGAGATTGCTGGAACTAGCAAGATGGAAGTTGAGAATGCTAAACTGAAAGCTGAGCTTGCTTCGGCTATTGCCATAATTTGTTCCCTGTGCCCTGACTTTGAATATGAATCACTTGATGATAGTAAACTGGACGGTATATTAAAGAATGCAGCAGAGAAGACAGCTGAAGCCTTGCATCTCAAAGATGAGTATGGGAAACATCTTCAATCTATGCTAAAGGCAAAGCAAATGCAGTGTGTTTCATATGAGAAGCGCATTCAAGAGCTGGAGCAGAGATTGTCTGATCAGTATTTAGGAGGGGAGAAACATTTAAACGGTATGGATGGTTCTGAATTTTCCCTTTTGACCGGGAGGGCTGATGACTGCAAACCAGAGGCGTCTGGTGGTGGAGAAACTCACATGCCTTGCATATCTACTTCTGAGCCCATGGATGAGGTTTCCTGTGTTTCAAATTCATTGGATGTAAAGCTTGGTCTTCTTAATAGGCAACCAAGCAAAGGTCGAGAAGGCGTTGATGAAAACATGTTGGACTCGTCTGGCATGGTTAATCCGCAGTTAGATTCATCAATGCTGGAGCCACTTCGTGAAGAACTTCCTGTTGGTGATAAAGATGGGAAAGATAAGATCGTGGGGCAGTTGGGCATGTCATTGACAAACAGTTCAACTGCTGAGAGCATGCCGGAGCATCTGAATGTCTTACCTAGTGATGCTACTGCTGGTCTTGGTTTGGAATCTAAAACCAGCAGCGATCTTGTGTTGGAATTGAGAAATGCACTTGCAGACAAGTCAAATCAAGTAAGTGAAACTGAAGCCAAGCTTAAAGCTGCAATGGAGGAGGTTGCTGTGCTTGGAGGGGAGCTGGAAATGAGCCGGAAGCTCCTTGATGAATCTCAGGTAATAGCAATTAAATCTCATTTTTGGTCTTTTAGTTTTTCTATTTTTTATCAAGAAAGCGGGAGAATTTACTGAGTTGTGTTTCTGACGGCTGTTCCTTTTTCTTAAATAAATTTATTTAATTTTTGCACTTACTCATCTTTGGCAAACTGCTTGGATAAGCTTTCTTCTACTCTCTTTCACTTAAATTTAAGGATTTTATTTTAATTATATTATTATTAGTTAAGTTGGCATGCTACTCTGTAGATGTTGGCAAATCTCAGATAAACCTGCTTAGAAGGACTATGATGATATTTAAAGCCTCTGGGTTTCAGTTTCTGCTTAGATAATACTACACATGGCTTTTTTAGTCAAATAAGTTATTAAATGGTCATGAGAAACACATTAAAGTTGATATATACAAAGCATATACCAAGTTTTTGTTGGATGAAAGCACTTCCATTGTCAATCAAATTCTTACTTATGGTATTGGCATAACTTAGTTTCACCCTAATGCTATGAAATTGTTACGTCATTGGATCATCCATTTAATGAAGGACATGTATAAGGATACCCAATTGCTGTGCATTGAATAAAACAAGCTGACCAATTTTTTGCCTTGGGTGTTCGAGTCTGAATCCCTGCTATTAGTCATTCATGAAACACTTAGACAAGTTTTCTACTTAGATCCTTATTGCTTTCTGCACTGGAAATCCTGCCAGTGAGGAATTACTTATATTTTTATATTTTATCTCTCATCTAGTAGCAAAACGAAGAGCTTCTTAACCTTTGGGCACTTCATGTCCAAGTAATGACAAGTCCGATAGTTTTGTTGTAAACTCTTTTCAACACCATAATGATAATCACAATTTCATTAAGATATCTTGTTTAATGAGGTCCGCTATTAGAAAATTCAAGTATATTTTGTTTTGCATTTATTTGGAAAGTGTTGTTTTCCCTTAATTGAACTTTTGCATCTCAATTGAGGAAATGTACCAAGTCACTCATGAGAAGTGGTTTAACTAACACCTTTATTCAGAGATTCTAAAGAATAACATTTGACTGTTATGTTTAATAGAGGCTAATTCGTTTTGCGGTGTTAAATTTTTTTTTTTCCCTCCCCTAAAATATAGAGATTGTGTTAGGTTCTGAAACCTTTGTATCAAATGTTAGCCCAAACCTCTAGGATGTCAATATCTGTCTCAAATAGTGAGTATTCCTCTTAATAATTTTTATTGACAATGAGAGGTAGAGAAAAGCAGAATAATTGCGTGTTTAACTGTCGATTTCACCTTCAATGACAACATCTGTTTTTTATTTTTTGTTTCTTGTATCTCGTACTTTTGTGGTTAGGCTTGTCTAAGACCTGGTCTATTTTTTCAATGAAAACAGCAGGCACTCACTTGTCTGGCTGAGGTGTTAGGAGTACTGATAACAATTTTCATGATGCATTGAAACACCTCTTTGATGATTGAAGGCCTTTTATTAATTCATCCCCCTTCTTGTGTAACAGATGAATTGTGCTCACCTGGAGAATTGTTTGCATGAAGCAAGAGAGGAAGCCCAAACACATTTATGCGCAGCTGACCGGAGGGCTTCAGAGTATAGTGCATTGCGTGCTTCTGCTGTCAAATTGCGTAGTCTCTTTGAAAGACTTCGTACCTGTGTTTACAATGCCAATGGGGTGTCTGGTTTTGCTGACTCCTTGAATGCCTTTGCTCAAACTTTGTCCAAGTAAGTTATTTGCTAGACTTGTTTTTATTAATTCCCCTCTATGGCTGACGCAATATCACTCCTTGCTCCGCTTTGAAATTTCATTATATAGATTAATCTGCTACAAGGAAAAAGAATTTATTTATTTGTTTTTATTTCTTTTATTCTTTTGTTTGGTTGGGACTTGGTTTGGCTCGTGGATTTCCCAACAAATTGTAACATGCTACTTCAGATTTGATGCTAGGGTTGCAATCAGATTCTATGCTTCAAGTTATCTCTTATTGGCCAATGAAATTTGAGCATACTAAGACAAATTATATTTAGCATATACTTGTAGACATACCAAAAGGCCTCTATGCTATACATTCTACTTTGTTGATGAAAATACAAATAAAAATAAAAAGGCAGTGGTATGAATTGCTTTTTCTGAACAAATTTGCAGCACCATCAATGACAATGAAGATGAGGGTACTGTTGAGTTCCGAAAATTCATACGGATGCTTGCGGATAGAGTTACTTTCTTGTCTAAGCATCGGGAGGAGCTGCTGGACAAGTACCGAAAGGTTGAAATTACCAATGAACAGCTTAGGAAGGAATTGGAAGAAAAGAAAGAGCTGGTTAAAACTTTGTACACAAAGCATCAACTTGAGAAGCAGGTAAAACTTGCTCTTATCCTTTTAATATTCTTAAGATTAAATTGTCTGGTAGTGGTGGTGCAGAATATGAAATAAATTCAATTTAGGAGCTATTTAAGGAATTAATGTATTATATTGCTTGATTTAGTTTGATTTTATTTTCCTATTATTCATGCTTAGTTAGGATTTTATTTTCTATTATAGGTAGATATTTAAAACATGGAGGCCTGATTCTTTAGTTTTTTTAGTAGACTCAGTGAATTATAATAATGAAATATTAATCTCTCCCCCAAATCTCTATGATTGCTCCCCCTTTTGAGTTTTCTCTTATCTTCTCTTCTAATTTTTCTTCCTTTTCTTCCTTTTTTCTCTCTTCATTTTAATCTATCTTAATTTCTATTTATCTTGTCCTACATCAGAAGGTAATGGGTGAGTTTCGTGGCTTGATTTCCTCCATCTGGCGACTTCATTTTTTAATAAATACAAGTTGAGTATAACTAAGTTGCTTGCCTGTTTGGATATTTTTGTTTCAGGCAAACAAGGAAAAGATTTCATTTAGCCGTCTAGAAGTCCATGAAATTGCTGCGTTTGTTTTCAACCCAGCAGGGCATTACGAGGCAATCAGCAGGAACTGCTCGAACTACTACCTGTCTGCTGAATCGGTAGCCTTATTTACAGAACATCTTCCAAGCCGACCAAGCTACATTGTTGGGCAGATTGTGCACATTGAACGCCAAACAGTGAAACCAATGCCTCCTACCACAACTTCAAGTAGGCCTGAGCTTGGTAAGGCAGAACAAATTGATTATCTGACATCTGACACAGCGACTGATCGGTTGACCTTGAATTCGGGATCAACTTTTAACCCATATGGTCTCCCTATTGGCTGTGAATACTTCATTGTGACAGTAGCCATGTTACCTGTTACCTCTATTCATTCACCACCTGCTTCCTGATCCTGCTTCAGGCATAGAGACGTGATGGAAGACATCAAGTGTACATAATTATATATAAATATTTTAAATATAAGTTAAGCGCTCAAGATGGGAGTTGAACTTGCATTTTCTTTTGTACAGTTGATTATCCATCTAAGTTTAATCTCCCTTTTGTATATAGAACCACTCTTTCTAGTAGTATGTAAAAAGCTGTGAATATTTAGCTAGACTTTGATCCTTAACTGCCTTAGTTATTTTAAAACTTTATACATTATTCATGTTTTTTGAACACACATACATCTTGTTCTATTCAAAGTGATTGCTGCTTTGCAAAGTCTATGAACATGCAAGGAGTTAAAATATGGTGATGGTGATCTGTTGATGTGTGTATATGAGGTTTTTCTGGGTTTTTATTATAGTAGAATGTCTATCGATGTTGGCATGAAGCTATACAGCATCTATGGCAACTGAAGTTATTAGAGAATAGAGAAATAACTTCATCTGAAATGCTTAATTTTAGTTTGGATGTCGACAGACATATAGAGAGCAGTGGCGATACCATTATTGATAGGTATATTGTTTTTATCTTCTTACTTTTTAAGAAAATACTTGGACTTGAAAGCGAATTAGGATTATTATAAAATACATCTCTTTTTTTAATTTATTTATTTCATATATTTGTACTCTTTTTTAAGATCAAATAAAGGAGAGAAAAGGATGAAATATACTTGGCATCTTGACATGATTTATCAACTCTTGTTTGTACATGCAAGTTGACGATTTCAACTTTGTACACTTTCACTATGTGTACGTCCTACTATTATGCAGATTAGTGCATGTTAAAAAATGTGTGAACGAAAAACAATTGATTGATACATGTACCTACCAAGATTTCGGACTCTGCAACACCTGAAAGATGCCTGGTGGCAAAGACTGTTAGTGTGAAAGCTAGATAAACATCAACGATTCATACAGATGAAAGATGCAAAAACGGCTGCAATGGCCAATGGAGATACACAAAACTGTTCACACTGGCTTTTTATTACTTGTGCCTTTGCAATTTGTTGGTTCATACATATCATATATTTCCTTTCAAGCATAGAAAGTGTACATGTATTTTCATCAAAAAGAAAATCTTTTTTCAGCAATTGATTCCACATTGCTTAGGATCAGGTCCCCTGGCTCTCAGTACAAAAGGGTCTATTCTGATCCAAATCAAAGAGAAGATTGAAGCCAGAAGGACTGACCATATAACAACGATTGTCGGTGTCCGGTTCTGCCTTCCCATTAGACCTTTGAGGAAAGGATAGAGATGTGCAACCACCCAGAAGACAAAGAAGAGTTTTCCAACCAGAGGTCTAATTGCATGGTAACCAGTGTTCATGGCGTCCGTGAAACCTGCAACAACTCCAACAAGGTTGATGATTAAGACGGTTGTTGGAGGGATTAGGAGAGTTGTCCATTTGAAGTTGTAGAGTTCTTTAGACTCCTTATCGTCAAATAACTTGAATGTCACTGTGAAGATGGTGTCGACTCCTGCCAAAATCTTCAGCAGACCTTGCACAACTGCAAAAAGGTGTGAAGAAATGCCACCAATAACCCAGAATTGCTCATTTCTCCACCATTCCTCAACGGTTACTCCACTCCATCTCAGCTCAAGTATGCCACTTGCAAAGAATGAGACGAACAGTGCAACTAACAGGAGTCCTGAAAAGGCACTCATCTGTATTGTGCAAAAATCAAGAACAAGTTCATTTGCAGATTAAAGGAAAAGAATTTTGAAACATGTAAATATCATTTTTTTTTTTTACCTCCGACATGATGAATTTATCCGTGAGCAAGCAGATGGCTGGTAGGAGACAGTAAGCCAGGAGTATTATGGAGGTAAAAGGATACATAGTAGTGTTAACATATGCAAGACGCTCAAGGAATCTGAGCTTTCCTTGCTTGAAGCTATACCACATTGGATTGTGGCGACTGAAGCAAATCTCAACAGAGCCAAGGGCCCAACGAAGGGCTTGATTGAGTCTATCTGTCAAGTTTATGGGAGCTGAACCTCTAAAAGCAGCCCTCTTTGGCATACAGTATATGGACCTCCAGCCTCTGGAGTGCAACTTGAATCCTGTCAGGATATCCTCTGTAATTGATCCATATATCCAACCCACCTGCACATGCGACCAAAATTTTCGCATGTTTAAGTGCCAAATAAATGTTTATGATTGGTTTAGAAATTATTCTGATCTGAACCACAATAAGAAGAATCACTGGAAATCTAGCTTGTTAATAG
This sequence comes from Boswellia sacra, assembly GCA_013180625.2. NCBI lineage: Eukaryota > Viridiplantae > Streptophyta > Magnoliopsida > Sapindales > Burseraceae > Boswellia > Boswellia sacra. The sequence continues at coordinate 112,862 of SNVD02010312.1, read as the reverse complement.
TACCTCAATACCCCATTCTGTTCTGTCCTCATAGTCACAACTCATAACATGAATTGCTTCCTTGAGTAGAGCTTCTTTGCTTGAGGAAGCAGGGACACCACCTTGCTCCATTAGAGTTGAAGTCACAAAAACTGCTGAGTCTCCGAATCTGTATTCAAAATTCATATGGGACTTCAATCGTTCCTCGCTTTCATCCGATCCTACTCAAATAACAAATTTTTTGTTCGAGTTAATGATGAACTAAAGAGTGATATAACGAGTAATATAGAGACTATTAGACAGGTAATTAAGCTTGTTGAGACCTTCTAAGCTTGCAACCTCTCCATTTGCACTAGGCTTAGGATGTTTCTGATTTTTCTTTTTGCGTCCAAAACAAGAGCAACAGCCACAGCTTTCCATCTTTGGGCGCTTACTAACCTTTGGAGGCTCATGCCCATATAGCGCTTGCCTTCTAAAAACGCATCCTGTGCCAACATACATAGGACCCTGAATGCCATCTAGACCTTTCATGTTAATCTGCAAAACACAAATATATAGAAATTATGCAATTTGAATATATATGGTCCAGTGGACCCTTGGAAGTTGGAAAATATGACATTTTTTCAGGCTTACATCAAAGAAGACTCTATTCCTGTTGGCATAACGATCATGTTTATCAATGCCGTCGAATCTTTGGGGAAATTGAACAAAACAAACCCTCTTTCCGGTCAGTGGATCCATCAGGAAACACATAGCCTCTCGAATTGCTTCGCTGTTGTTTACATAATGGTCACAGTCCAAGTTCAGTATGTATGGGGCATTTGTAAGCACTCCAGAGACACGAACCTGGAGATCATATGCAAAGAATCAGAAGAGGAATCACATAAAGGACTAAAAAAGTGTTAACAGAAGCTGAAACAGGTTGTAAAAGTGTGTGTGTGTGTGTGTATATATATATATATATATATATATATATAGAGAGAGAGAGAGAGAGAGAGAGAGAGAGAGAGAGATCATTACCAAGGCATTCATGGCACCGGCCCTCTTGTTATGCTGAAAAGCAGGCCTTTTCTCACGAGACACATAAACAAGGTTGGGGAGCTCCTTCCCCTCCACATCCCAACCGCCACCTTGACCAAGAAAAACTTGAATCATTCCAGGGTGATCCTGAGTATTGTTTCCAGGCCATGGTGTGCCATCTAGCATGATCCATCCCTCTGGAGGAACTACTCTGGCTTTTGCTACAAAAGCATTTATCCTGACCTTGAACTCTTCATATTCTCTCTGCAATACACACCAAATAACGTGCAATTAAACATCAAATAAACGCTTCAAGTAGTTTGAGCTTTGATGAAATCATGGAGATAAATTATATCTGTACACAAACCTTCATAACTCGGCGCTCCTTAACAAATGTTGGTTGAACTTTGTCTGTGAGATAATCAACCTTTAAAGCAAAGTACATCTCGGGTGCTCGAGGCTCAATGGAAAATTTCTTACAGAAAGGCACCCATTTGCGGGCAAACTCAGCAGTTTCAGATAGTGTTTCAAAGGTGAGCATAGAAGCACCATCGTCAGAAATGTAGCATGAGATCTTATCAACTGGGTAGTCCATTGCCAAGATTGACAAAACTGTGTTAGCTGTAACAAGAGGAGGCTCCTTCAAAGGATCAACTGTAGTGACAAACACATCCACAGGAGCAAGCATATTTGGTTCACCTTCCCGCTCATACCTGCATTACAAATTAATTAGCATGTACTTGTTCTTAGAAGAAGATTAATGTTGAAGCTTTTGGATCTGAAATCTTGCATATGGTACCTTATGGAAAGGCGATCAAGATAGGTCTCACGTTGGATAGGAAGCCATTTAGGCAACTGATCGAGAACCCAGGAGAAAGCAAACCAGATTTCACAGATGACAGAGGTTAGCCAGAGGCCAACAGCATCCTGGACTGGGTGCATCACCCTGTACTGAAGGAAAAGCACCATTATGATAAACCGAGCCGCTACTACCATCCGATAAGGGTTGAGCTTGCTTGATGGAATCGCTACTTTCCTTGAAAGTGGCTGTCTCGATTCATCAATCCTGCACCACTTCACATATCAATACATATAGGAAATATGTGTTATCTCAATATTATTTGTTTTTTTTTTTAAATTTATTTTTAGCTACTGTGTGATACACAAGCTCAAGTCCTCAGGTTGGCTAGTATAACAAGAAAAAATTGAGGTTCATCTATAATATTGTATGATTTATTGGTCCAAATATAAGAGACGATCCATGTCATCTAAAACGTTCTTTAGAGTTGTGTGTACTTTCTGATAATATAAAGTTTGGATGGGATGGAATTTGCTGAACGTACACGACCATGTCAGGCTCATTTTGGTCATCTATGTCAGGCATGAGATTTCCTTGCTGTTGCCGTATTTTCCAGTCACCCGTCCCCTCTTTCTTTTGATCCCAATTTTCAATTCCTGCATGTTTTTCATTAATTAATTATTAACAAACCAAATTGTGGTAGTGTATATTTTCCAATCATTCTTTCGTTGAGATCATCATGAAAGAAGAAAAGTTACCAGATTCATCAGGATATGGATGCACTCGTTTATGAAGTGAGGAATAGAACTTCTGTTCGCCCATGGACTCTCCATTCACCTGCATGCATGCGTGCATGAGGCTTGAAATAGACTAACAAATTTTGACAGAAATCGAAGGAGAAGAATAAGAATTATCTGAATATGTGGAGTTCAATTTCACCTGTCTAGATGGAGAATTTTCATCTTCATTATTAGGGCCTCTACCATAGTTTAACTTCCCATGAAGCACAGCTTCAACTGCATGCTTATGCTTGTCGTTTTCATCTTCGATGTTAAACTCATGTTCAATATCATCAGTGTCCTCTTCTTCTGCATCACCCGGCACCCTTGGACTCCCTTCACAGCATTTAAACAATATGCAAAGAGTTTTCAGTTCCAGAGAGGAATTGAGTTCTTGAAGTACCAAATATATATTATATAAGCAGAGAAGTGTTACTCTTCAATATGCGTTATATTGTTATTTATTACCTTTGAGACGTTTGTATCTGGTCTTGCACTGAGGACAAAGTTGAGTTCCTTCTCTCCTTTCATACTCGTAGCATGGCCTGCAAACTGGAAAACCACACTCCTCGCAAGCCACAAACAGATCCCCATCTACCGTTTTCCCAATCTCATCTCCACATATCTCACACATTTGACCATCCAAATTTTTTGAAGGCTTCGGCTGCAACAAGATTAACCAATAGTACTACAACAAATCAGTTCCCTGTAAATCAACGTACAAATAGAACATTCTAAAAACTCTTCTTATCTAACTAACAAATATAAAACCTGATAAAAAAAGTTGTATAGATAATGTACATGAAAAAGGAAATGAAAAAGTTGAACTAAAGAACTGAATAAATTATTAAATACAATACAATACGGTACGTGGCTTCTTGGAAACTAAACGAATCACATATAAAACTGCTATTTTCTGAGTATCGAAAATATTTTCGATATTTTGTTGAACAGAATCGTTTTCGAAGTACAAAATTAATCAAATATGTTCTCTTAAAGTTTGAAAAAGCATGTAAATATATATATATAATTTCTCGGTTTTGGTTTATATATAGGAAACACACTTTTCTGAAATCAATTATGTATGGAATGCTAATAGATTTGCCTCGAAGATTTTGTACGTTTGTGTTGTGCACGCATGCATGTTTACCTCTTCATGATTGTGAATGACAACAAGCTCATTGCGGATGTGAGAGCCTGCAAATAGCACAGAATTACTTGCCATAGTGGATGAGAGTGCATAGAGTGGTGGGAGAGTGAGCCCAGTAGTGTGCCGTGTCGTGAGAAATAAGCGGGTTTATATAGCACATGAACGAAGGTAGGATATAGAAATCTGCATATGTCTCACCTAATACGTCCACACAAGGGTGAGATAGTTGGTTGCTGAGTCCCCATTGCCTTTAAGTTAAGCTTCGTCCTTTTTTTTTATTTTTTATTTTTGGATAAGTAAATGCGTGCGTGCCCCATATATCAAGTAATTTACGTTTATGTGATGAATGATGGAAGCCCGTTAATACGTTGAATTAGTGGACGATAATAAAATAATACTCGATTAATATTAAAGATTTTTAAATACAATTCGATTTATAAATTGTGTACATTAAGTTGGTTCAATATTTCCCTCTTCGCCGCCCAGACTTTTTGAGCTACTCCCTTGTACACAAAAGTGCAAATACGAACCAGCAAAATCTATCTAATCCAATGCTATTAAACCTAGCTAATCTATAACTTCTAAAATATTATTTGGTTTTATTGTAGTGGTAAGTTTTCTAAAGTTGCCTTATTATGTGCAGCAAAAACTTACGTACGGTGGCGTGCATGGACGTCGGATATATGGTGAACTACTCAATGTTTCAGGCATATCCGGTGGCGTAGGGTAAATTCTTGGGCATTTGGTGATGAGATTTCTTATATATAATTGTTTTTTATAGATGATAAAACATATTGGGATTCTATTCTAAATTCCCACATAGCAGAAGAAAAATATATACTTTTATTATTATCCCAAATGGATAAATGGTTATTAATAATGAAAAGTACTTGCGACCTTCAAGTAATAAGTAACAATTTCTGCAATATTATGTATAACATTAAATAAGTAACATATACATAGTACCATTGAATTAAGATCCCACCACCTAATAATAGGAACTCACCAAATATTTATGGGACTCGGAATAGAACATACCCTCACCACTTTGTATGATCTTGACTTTACAATAAACTGCAATTTCATTCGGTTAACTTCTCTCCTTCGTTTCCTCGTAGTGCTCGGTAGCAAACTTTTGTAGTACTGCTGAAGGTAATTAATAAAACTTAGAAGAAAAGGTACGTATTTGCAGACTCAAAATCATTATCTATCGCATTCCTTTCATAGTCACAACAATAGCTTGTTCACCTCTTCAAATAACTATATGCCTCATCATCTAATTAACAATGCATGCAATGAAATGCCAATCCCTGTAACATTATAAAATATATGCAGCTTACAATACATGCATGGGATTGATTTGTGCCTAGCTAGCAATGGGGGTAATTTTAAAGCATGAAGAATTGCTAGTGATCTGATCAGCTAGAAAGATGGGGAAAGAAGCAAATATAGATATATGTATCATTCTCTTTCTTCCGGATAATCTCTTGTTCCTTCTCATTAATTGTCCAACATATATGTCATTCCACGTCAAATTAACTTATATTTGTCAAGTTATTAATTATATATATACGTTGTTATGATCAAAATATGAATTATATACATAGAATTATCTTAATCAATGAAGAATTGTTTGTTTGTGCTTCTGGACAATACCCTTTTCACTTCCTCTCTTTTTATGCATACATGTTAAAAAAAGAAAGGGTTTATAGATCGATATCCCCATCTCACATCACATGTCACATTGAACAAATCGAGTGAGGCCGAAACACAACCTAAATGTATATATATAAACTAAAACCTTAAATTAAAATATACACATCAACATATCATCAAGAAGTAGACAGATTTATTGATTCACTTTAATAAGGAACTAACTTCATAAATAGTTATATATATGCGAAAAATAATAATTAACCATGCAACCCGACACGTACCTACATGCACAAATCTTGAGATAAACTTCACATCGTCACAAATCATAATTAGTTTTCCCTAAAATAGAAAATTAACTTTACAACTAACGATCTGCATAATTATTATTCATCTTCTCGGCCAACAACTTTCCTGATGAATCAATCTACGCTCTCTCCTGCAATCATGCTCCGTGTATATTTTCGAAACTCCATGCAAGTATAAAAAAAAAATTTGAAATAAATATAAACTTGCACGATAGCCATCAATTCTGGACAAGATATGAAGCGTATTTATATAGAAAAACAAAATGTTTTGATGTATGAAACTTTATCCAAACAAATTAAAGAAAGAATAAAATTAATTACGATCACAACATAATGGATACATGGATATAATGAATATGTTTCAAGAAATCTTTCTAATTATTCTTGGGAAAACTATTTTAAGCCTTGTTCCTATATGGATTCTAAAAACATTTTCTTATTCCGCACATTCTCAAATACATCTTAAATCAATGTCAGTTATATATCTTTTTCAACATTCAATATCAATCACATATTTTTAAATCATCTAGAAAACAAAAACACAAAAGTGATAAACAAATAACGACCGACGACGCTAACTCAAATTTATCCATCTGGCAAAGGTTGTATATATCTTAATCATCGCTAACTAGCTAGTACCACCAATGCGTCCAACCAAAACCTTAATAAACAACATGATGTGTGTAATTGTAATATATTACGTAATAAATCAATTTTATAAAAGTATATTATTATCATCAACGGAAAGAAATCATGATTGATAAATGCTTACACGTTTTACTGAAAGCAATATTGAAATCTATCTTCTTATCTAATTTGGTGCCTTCAGCTCCTCATAACAAACCTTTTTTTTTTTTCTAAATTAAAAGTACTGATGCGAATCCCTTAATTAAGTATAGTGGTAGCTAGCCAAAAATAAATAAATAAATCAAGTAAACTGTTTCAATATCAACTTGAAACTTTTTCCTTGAAAGTTTTTACATGAGCTAGCTGGGGAAGAAAGCTTCTTGATTCAGGAATATTATGTAAAGCATATCAAAACAAATGTCCATAAAGTCCACACAGAAGATAGGCTTTGTTGGAAGCTAATAATAATAATAAAGAATTTAAGGATCGCAAGTGGCAATACCTAAGTAGACAAAATTTTCTATTTGTATTGAAAAAATATTTACACCAAAGCGTATATAGTTACATTTCATGTATGATATAAGGAGAGAGAGTTATAGTAAGTTGACTATATCCCAAGTCACTATGCTAATAAAACTATACCACATAAAAAATTAGTTAACATTGTTATGATATAGATAACAAGAGAATATAATGTATTTGTGGCATATAATAAAATGTATATTTGATATCTATTCATTGACTTGAGGTATAGAAGATGTATATACACATTTATATCCTATACTAATTATTTTTATATATTAAACCTTCAAAAACATTTAAAAATCATTATAATTTTGATGCCATATATTAATTATAATAATTATAATTTGAGAGCAATAATCCATTGTATTATAAAATCTGTAAAAGACCGAATTGTCACTAGAGGTGACTGTTTAGCTCATTAATTATTGATTATTTTCATTAAGTATATATATTGGATTTGGTATATTTTATTTATACTTGATGAATAGTCTTTTTTGTGTGCTAAAGATACATGTTAAGACCTTAAACAATGTATACTCTCCTTATTATAATCGTTGTTCAACCTTAAACAATGTGTTACAATAATTGTTTTACTATATTAAGTGATTTGTAATAAAAAATATAATTTTCAATGCAGAGATTAATGATTAAATTAACAAGTGTAGACATATTTTAGATCTTATTATGTACCTTTAAAAAGTATTAATTAGGACGTCTAATCATCTCTCTTCTTTTTGCAAGAATGTAATTGATGGTTATGAAACTCTAAAACTATCAATGCTTATAAAAAGAAGACGAGGTAAAGATCAAATAAGGTAGGGATCCATTGTCTAGCTTAAAGTATACATAGAGTCTGTCTATAATTAATTAGCAGTTTTGTATATCGGTATAACTGAGTCTGGCGAATGAATGAGATTATAATCGACATCATTTCATTATGAGCAATATGGAGATGAACAGGGTCCATTATTTGTTCACAAAAGACATTTATAAATGTGCCCAACTAACATGCGGTGTCTTTGTCTAGCAGAAAGATGAATAGGGGATTCGTTTCACTTGTGCAACAAAGGTAGGTTGTTTTAATCAGAAATCATTATAAAAGATCATATTAAGCATCATAGATTGATTTAGATAATCAGGTACGTCATTATCCCAAAAGCTCTCAAAAGTGGTGCGTACCAATCTATGGGTTACTTTCAGATATTGTAAGTTGTAACTTTCTACCCACCTCCCACATGCAACCGAGAACTTGGGGTTCAAAATTATGATCAAGTTTCTAGCATCAGGTTCCTCAGTAGACACTGTTTCATCTATTAATCTTACGATGCACACCATTGTAATATACATATATATAGGATGTTTTTGAAGTGGGTGCTGCTTTTGATTAGCAGCTGATTTCCAGGGACTCATCAGTTCTGGTTTATAATTTTTGAAGTACGATCCCGTCTGCCACATCCACTCTGGCGAAACCTTGTTTATCCACTGCTGCAAACGATTGACCTATCAGAGGTATGTTAATGTTCATGCATAGTCGTTGTGCTCTGATTGCTTACAATACTTTATCATGAATCTCTAAGAAAAATTGAGAATTGGTGTGCAGTTACTGAGAATATATACGGATGATCATTGATGAGATTATTTACATATATACATACACTGAGAATATATACTGGTGGATATATATGAAATGGTTTGGCACTTTCATGCTCATGTACGATGCTCTGATCAGTTTCTCTCATGAAGCCTGGGCTCCAATCTTTGGTTACTGATTGCAGCTGATACTGTTGTGCATGTGGATTGATAATTCGGTGCTATATACATTAATATTCTCAATTCTAATTGTTACTGCAATTGATTATGTTGTCTTACTGACTCTATGAGAATGTAGTATTGCTCATTGCATTCGGAGAATGGAGGCCCAAGAATAGGATTAATTAAGTTATTTTTTCTGGATATTTGGGACATTTTTTAAGGCGTACTTTTTATTGGACATCATATCCAAAACTTAATGTTGATCATTTTGTTTAATAACATATTATGGTGAGTTAATCTCAATTTAAGTCTATAAGGTTGCTGGTCTGTCACATTTTTCATTTGTATAGTCCAAATCATTGTCTTTATCACTTATTTTGCTCTAATTGAGCAAGAAATTTTCTTGATTTTCTGAAGTGGCATGTAAGGATTAGGAAATCAGTGTGAACCTTCAGACTTATGATAATTGTACCTCTCTCTCTCTCTGAATTTTTTCAATATTTAACGATATCCGTTTACTTATAACAGATTTAGGCTTCATTGCTCACTCTATATCCTGTCAAACTAAACTCACTTATATTAAACTCTTTTATATTTTACGGACACATTGCTTGTGTCATTGGACATGTCAAAGTTTCTTAGTAAGAGCAAAGGCCAAAGGGGTACCTTCAGACCTATCGGTAGTGAAATTTTCTGTTTGCAACTATCCACAGTACAAAGTTGTTCAGGATTATGAATGCAGCCTTTAGGATTATAATATCTTTACAATGCTCAGCTAATACTCAGTGGAGCTGTAAAAGAGAATTATAAGAAAAGTGTAAAACTTTGATTTAGCATGAGCTTGATGCCAAAGCTGCAATTATAAATTGTGCAGTGTCTAAACTTCAAAAGTAAATGACTTAATCTTGGGGGAACTATTTGACAAGTACCAGAAGCATCATTTCTTTAAATTCAAGTTCAAAACTGTGTACAATACAAATTTTCTGCACAAAAATTTCCACTCTAGCTTTATTCCTTCTTGCACATCTCCAGATTGTTTGGTTCATGCATCACATATCTTGTCCTTAAGCAAAGAAATGTACAGGTATTGCCTGGAGATGCATAGATCAAAGAAGAAAAACAAATCAAATCTTTCAGCAATTGACTCCACACTTTGTGGTGCTAGGTCCCTTGGTTTTCAACACAAATGGATCAATTCGGACCCAGAGCAAGGAGAAGATTGAAGCCAGAAGGATTGACCATATAACAACGATAGTTGGTGTCCTGTTCTGCCTTCCCATTAGACCTTTGAGGAAAGGATAGAGATGGAGAATCACCCAAAAGGCAAAGAAGAGCTTTCCGAATAGTGGCCCCCATGATTGGTAGCCATTGTTTATGGCATCTGAGATACCTGCAACAACTCCTACAAGGTTGATGATCAAGACAGTGGTTGGAGGGATTAAAAGAGTTGTCCACTTGAAGGTGTAAAGTTCTCCAAACTCCTCATCATCAGATGCCTTGGATGTGACAGTGAAGTTAGTGTCAATTCCAGCCAAAATCTTCAAAAGACCTTGCACAACTGCAAAAAGGTGGGCAGAGATACCACCAATGACCCAAAATTGCTCATTTCTCCACCATTCCTCAATGCTTACTCCACTCCATCGGAGCTCAAGAATGCCCGTCGCAAAGATTGAGATAAACAGAGCAACGAACAAGAGACTTGCAAAAGTGCTGATCTGAATTAATGCAAGAAAAATGTTCATTAGCAGACTGAAAGGAAGCAAGAACTCTGCAAGTATTTGGTAAGCACATGGAAATGCATTAAGGTTAAATTGGAACGATTGGAGGTGGTGAGTACAATCTATGATAGAATAACTTCAAATGACAAGAATTCAATTGGTACCTCTGGCATGATGAACTTATCAGTAAGCAAGCAGATGGCAGGGAGGAGACAATAGGCAAGAAGTGGTATGGCGGTGAAGGGATAGACAGTTGTGTTGACGTACGCGAAACGCTCCAGGTACCTGAGGTTTCCTCCCTTGTAGCCATACCAGACTGGACTGTGACGACTGAAGAAAATTTCAACAGAACCAAGTGCCCACCGAAGGACTTGATTGAGCCGATCTGACAAGTTAATGGGGGCTGATCCCTTGAATGCAGGCATCTTTGGCATACAGTATATGGACCTCCAGCCACGGCAGTGCATCTTGAAACCTGTAAGAATATCCTCTGTGATGGAACCATAGATCCAGCCCAACTGCACATGTAAAACCAAACCAAACTTTAGACGATCAAGTATCAAACAATGCAAATAAGTTGTACAGTTCAATTTTTAGTTTAAAAGTTACTATGATGTGTGAAACGTTAGCTCAAGGTTATGATATTACCTCAAGACCCCATTCAGTCTTGTCTTCATAGCCACAACTGATGACATGAATGGCTTCTTTAAGCAGTGCTGCTGGGCTCGAGGAAGGAGGGACACCACCTTCCTCCATTAAAGTTGAAGTCACGAAAATTGCTGATTGTCCAAATTTCTTCTCGAAGTTCATCTGGGACATCAACAGCTCCTTGTCATCGTCCACTCCTGCTCAAGTCATAGAATATTAAGTTCAAATTAGGCAATGAAAGAATGATATAGTGAGCAATTGAAGGATGATTAATTGGGTAAAATTTTGATACCTCCAAGATTTGCACCCTCTCCATTGGCACCATGCTTATCATACTTCTTCTTTCGGCGTCCAAAACATGGGCAGCAGTCACAGCTGACCATCTTCGGGCGTTTTGGACCTTTTGGAGGATTGTAGCCATACAGAGCTTGTCTCCTGAAAACACATCCTGTGCCAACGTAAACTGGACCTTGAATGCCATCAAGACCTCTCATGTTAATCTGCAAAATAGTGAGAAGATGAAGTTAAATTATCTTGATCTTGGGACAGCACAGAACAGAATAAGAGATCACTTTGAGTGGAGGAAATCTGGCTTCTTTTTAGGCTTACATCAAAGAAGACTGTGTTTCTGTTGGCATAACGATCGTGTCTATCAATACCATCGAATCTCTGAGGGAATTGGACATAGCAAACTTTCCTTCCAACCTGCGGGTCCATCAGGAAACACATGGCCTCTCGAACAGCCTTGCTATTGTTTATATAATGATCACAATCCAAGTTCAGCATGAAAGGAGCATTTGTGAGCACTCCAGAGACTCGGACCTGGAAATAAGGAATTGAAAGAGTTAATACACCACAAGAATGCCTTATTGCTCCCTGAAGTTAATGCTAAAATACAGCGATATTTTACCAAGGCATTCATGGCACCAGCTTTCTTATGATGTTGAAAACCAGGTCTTTTCTCACGAGATACATAAACAAGGCGTGCTAGCTCATTCCCTTCAGCATCATGTCCACCACTTTGACCAAGAAAGACTTGAATCATACCAGGGTGATCCCTAGTATTGTTTCCTGGCCATGGTGTACCATCTTGCATGATCCATCCCTCTGGAGGAACCTTTGAGGCCTTTGCTACAAGAGCATTAATTCTAACCTTGAACTCTTCATATTCTCTCTGTCAAACACCAAACGTTAATCACACTTCTGATAAAGTAGCTCTTGCCATGTTGAACTCAAGAGACATAAATTGTTAGAATTTAAACAAACCTTCATAGCTCGTCGCTCTTTAACAAACGTGGGCTGGACTTTGTCCTTTAGATAATCAACTTTCAGGGTGAAGTACATCTCAGGGGCTCGAGGCTCTATAGCAAACTTCTTGCAGAAAGGTACCCATTTCCGAGCAAATTCAGCAGTTTCGGACAGGGCTTCAAAAGTGAGCATGGAAGCACCATCATCAGAAATGTAGCATGAGATCTTATCAACTGGGTAGTCCATTGCCAGAATTGACAGAACTGTGTTAGCTGTAACAAGAGGAGGCTCTTTCAGTGGATCCACCGTACTGACAAAGATATCCACAGGAGCAAGCAGATTGGGTTCCCCTTCCCGCTCATACCTACATTACAAATTCATCAGAAAATATTGGACCATTATACATTTAATAGAGAAGATTAAATCATCGTAAAAGTTGAAGACATGATTTGCAGCCATTTAATTGTAGAATTTTAATACTAAACCCAATAATTAAGCCAAACTGTTAAAGATCAATCTCATACACTTAAATAACTACTAAAAATTTTGGTTAAAAAATTAAGCTGCTAGAGCTAATCTACCTTGTATTGTAATACTAGTGTCTAAAAAATTAAATAACCTGAGCGAAAGGCGATCAAGGTAGGTCTCTCGGTCGATGGGGAACCATTTGGGAAACTGATCAAGAATCCATGAAAAAGCAAACCAGATTTCACATATCACAGAGGTTAGCCAGAGCCCTATAGCATCATGCACCGGGTTCAAAATTCTATAGCGGAGGAAAAACCCTAAGATGACAAGACGAGCCACAATCACCATCCGGTAAGGGTTGATCTTGCTAGAGGCAATTGGTACTTTTCTTGAGAGTGGCTGCCTAGCCTCATCTATCCTGCACCATTTGTCACATGAGCATATGTGAGCTTAAGACTTAGATTGAGTCCAAACCTCGACATGATTAGCAATAGAAGGAAGTTTTGCTCTCTTGCAAAAAGTATGCAATGCGAAGAGACAAGTTCATGTGCATACAATGCCATGTCTGGGTCATTAGCATCATCAGGTTCGGGGCCCAGATTGCCTTGCTGATATTTCCAGTCATCCATCCTGTCTTTCCACCCTCCCTCTTTCTTTTCATCCCATCTTGCACTTCCTGTTTGACATAAATGCATGAAATCATTGCCATATTGCAAGATCTTGCAAGATTTCCTCATTTGATAAGTCACATGCTGCATCAGAAAGAATGATTATTTACCTGGTTCAGACACTGGATATGGATGAACTCGTTTATGAAGTGAAGAAGATAACATTTGTTCTCCATGACCGTAGCCTCCTATGGGGAATTCTCCACTCACCTGCATACATAAATTCGTTTATGTGTGGTGTGGGATCATAATTGTATCAAAAAGGCAATAACCATGAAGATTTTTATTTAATCTTTTCACTTACTGGTCTCGAACGGACACCAGCTACAACGGGTGGAAATTGTGAATGCTCATCATTCGCAGGGCCTCTCCCGTAGCTCATTTTCCCATGAAGCATATCTGCAACATGCTTCTCCTTGTGCTTGTTCTGCTCTTCATCGATGTTGAACTCATGCTCAATATCATCAATGTCCTCTTCATCATCATCTCCCTCCACTCTTGGGCTCCCTTCATGGAAATTAACAAACAATGAAAGAAATATAAGTAAACTTATTGGTGTCATAAACTAAAATCCACAAAGTGATCAAGAAACACGTAATATTTGTCTTGTTATTACCTTTGAGACGCTTATATCTAGTCCTGCATTGAGGACACACTTGTGTGCCTTCTCTCCTTTCATACTCATAGCAAGGCCTGCACACTGGAAATCCACATTCATTGCAGGCCACAAACAAGTCTCCATCCACAGTTAGACCAACCTCGTCGCCACATATCTCACAAACTTGAGCGTCCAAGTTCTTCAAAGGCTTAGGCTGCAACAAAACCAAAGTTTATACATTAATTAGCACACAAACATACACACATATAAACACCACTCTTTTCATTCCTTTTTTTTCTTTTTTTGTCATTTTCTTTACATAGGCATGCAGTATACCTCTTCATGGTTATGAATGACAACAAGTTCATTCCGGTTATGCGAACCGGCGACAAGTCCGGCACTGGCTTCCATGGTGGGATGGAGAATGAAGGTGGTGTGAAAGTGAGCTGATGAGGGTGATGTAGCGGGTGTGGGGGGTTATATTTGATGGATATGGAGATGTAGGACATAGCTTGGAAGCTGGATATCTGATGCCTCTCACCTAATGTGTCCACATAAGGGGTGGTGTTGTTAGTTGCAGAGTCTCCATTGCCTTAAAGTTAAGCTTCATCTATTTTCCAACTACCATTTCGCTTCCCTCTCAGCCTTCTCAAGCTTCAACGACCGCCTTGGCTGTCCTATTCCTTTTTACTGTTTCTGTCTTATTTTGACTATTGGGATTCATTAGTATTTATTTTGTTTGTGATTGTTAAACTCATATTTGATTGTTTAACAAGCAGTACAAATTGATGTGATAGTAGGCTGTATATGGAAGCAAGCTTTTTTTTTTTACTTTTTTTTTTTTAATTAAAATTTCACTTTTAAGAAGATGTATAAAATTGTCTGATGGGATAACTTCATTGGTTTAAGTCTCGTCTCGTGAAATGTTTAGGCATCAAAACATCCTCATACTAACCTTGGAGAGGATCCTAAATCCAGGAGTGGGGTAAATTGGTCCATGAGAAGTGGAAATTAGTAAAATTATAAATTTAGTCATTCATTAAAAAATAAAAGTAATTAAGAGAATAATAGTTTATATATATATATATATATATATATATATATATTGAATACTTATACTAAACATACCAATTTTGTAAAAAATTTTATGTGATATTGGAAAAATGGAAAAGTAAAAGTTAAAAAGACAAACAATTAATGAGGATGAAAGAGAACAATATTTGCATGACGCAAATGTAACATCACTTTTTTAACACACATTTGAACTTAATTTATCATTTTATTATTTGTCTTTTTTTCTTTTTTCTTTTTTCTTTTTTGACGTTTTCGGCCTCAAATTAATAATGTAATTAATTAGAAAGTAAATTTTGGTGATCCAAAACCAATTTTAGTCACGATCGCCAAAATGTTGAAAAACAAAGATTAGAAAGTGGATTATAGCAATTGGATCAGAGGTCTTTTAACTATCTTAACATCAAGAGTTGGTGGTAAATTAATTTTTCAACCATATATTCCTTTGAAATTGAACCAGTCATAATGTGTTTTGAGTAGGCCTTGAATGCCAGAAGGTATTTCTTCAATCTTTGTCACAAACATTGATACGTAATCAGTGGATCCATTTTAGTTCTGGTTCAACTTGCCTGTTAAGCGTCAAATCTGCTGCAGCAGTTGAGGATTTAAAACCCCACCAGGAAGTTAGCGAGTTAGCCTAGTCTGCAATTATTTGGAATAAGTAAAGTACAAGAAATCATTTGCCACATTAGAGTTCAGTACAACCAAGGACCCAACCTCTGTAATGTTAAATTGTATCCAGAGTTTGAGACTAGTTACAGTGAAATTAACTAAACGTACTTAATACGCATGTATAAATACACGTGGAAAATAAAATAATCAAATGTTAGAATATGTTATCAGAGGGGCCAATGATCTGCCAAACATGAAGCTTTTGTATGGTATTCAACCATTGCTTTCGCAGAGGTTGTTAACTGCTTCTGTGCAAGAAGGAAAGATAAGTTACATGTGATATGGGAAAGTATGCTTCAAATATAAGATCGTAAAACCAAAGTCAAGTTCACATCATTAGGTAAGTAAGTTAGAGCCTTTCTATCCGGATAGTATAGTCTCTCCTACTTAAATATAACCTGAATTTTATATACAAAACCTGGTTGCATGCACATACATATTCTAATAGCAGAATGCAGAAGAGAATTGCCTTGGCAATTTTGGGAAGCTAGAAGTTCCTTTGGAGACAGCATGCAAGGCAGGGGGTATTCATCCTATGTTGGATAACAACAACTTAACAGCAATTTGAATCCAACAACGTATGCCAGATATTCAATCTGGAATAGTCAAGCTTCACTGTTCACCGCACATTGAACGCTAATAAAACTTAATCATCTAACATTTGACAGGTGATATTAATATCTACCATCTCCTTTTCACATTCACAACCAAAACTACCCAAGAACTTGTTAGTAAAGTGATTACGCAACAACTTGAGAAAAATAAAAGCAGCTGTGTTGGCTGCCGCCCCAACAAAACCCACCACAACACGAAAAGGAAAATAATCTGGATTAAGCAAATACCCCTATTTGCTAAGAACTAAATAAAGTATTCACATGCCAATGAAAAAAACAGAGATTCCAAGCTCACCCTTCGACTACTGTCATTGTGTTTTGAACCCGTTCTCACTCTCAACAGGCCGAGATAATGGGTTACACAAAAACCTGATTAATCCAAAAGAAATTTCTTCACTGCATCTTACACAAATAAGATGCAGATGCAGATACATGGTTTGGTTGCACATGATTTTACAAACAAGGTATTCTTCCACAAGAACCTTTCATGAAGATGTAGACCTACTTACTAGATGCAGATTATAAGACGTCTTGATCAGCTTAAAGAAAATTAAAAATAGAGAGAGATACCATGATTCCATCGAAATTTTACAGTTATATGATTTAACAAGGCTGCTTATGTTATTGAAAATCTAATAAACATGTCATACACATAATGTAATATATTAATGCTATACACAAAATTTGAGACCCAACCTAGTAGACAAGCAAAATAAAGATTACCAGCCAACTGTTTCCAGTTCAAACCCCTCTTGGGACTTCAAAATGCGCTCAGACACCAGCGGAGACTTCATTTACGAGTGAATTATCTTTTTTCTTTGCCGGTTCTTGAGCCTTCTGTAAAAGAGCCTTATTTGGAACCAAAATAATAAATATATTTCTGTCTCTGAAGTTTTTGCTCTCCTCAGTTGCAAGCTGCAAAAAAATAGCACCAAATAAAGATTAGACATACAAAATTCAACACACGACAATGAAAATGGAAAGTAAAACAAGGAATCACAGATTTCTATATAAAACCATAAAAAACATGCATACAAATATTTATACATATTGATAGCATGAAGATCTATAAAGCCAAAAGAAACCCTACCAAAGTAGAAATATGTTCATAGTGCTGAAAGTCAGTGGTTAAATTTCTTAAGTTCGAGGTCTGCTAACTATTCCAATTGGTTTCTACATAAGTTTTTTTAAACATATTTCATTTCAAATTAAAAAATATATCTCATGACTTTTCTAGCGGTTAATGCATCATTTTCTGTCATAAGCAGATTCTAGATTATGTGTTTGGATGCTAGAAACAAATCCCACCATTCAAATCTCTGGTGAACTCCAGCATCTGCCAATGAGATTCAGTGGCACAGGATATTGACAATTAAGGGAATTTTCTTCAAATCCATTGCACAGTAAATAGGGAAATTGCAAAACAACTCTAATGTGAGACATAAGATGCAGTCCTGAATGGTCCTTTTCCTTTTTAGCAGGAGAAATATAATCAACCCAAAAGACATTGAAACATAAATCCACTAAGAGCTGTCTCTAAATGACAATTAACAGTTAAATAAAAAAATAATAACAAATAAAAAGACAAACCATATTATGATAAGTCATATTCCATATCTGCTGAATTTTCAATTAAAGAAACACATATTTTTGTCTAGCTTTTTTTGGCTACTTCATGCTTGCTCTATTTAGCATGAACTGTGTAATAACAATTATTCAGTCTATAGAAAACCAAAGGTTTTTGATGCAATGTGTTGAATAACAGCTTATTTCTGCTTGAACAGGACAGCCCGAGATAGCTAAAGCTAGTGTAGGTCACTACCGGTATTGTGACAAACAATTAATATTACAGCTACATATAACAGTAGATAGCATGATCTGATCTCAGAACAAGTAATAATATTGCTCAATCATGTTGGGAAACAATTATAATGAGTACCTCGCCAACATCATTCTGGAAGCGCTTGATAAGCTCAATAGCAATATTTCTGAACTCATTTTCACGCCCTTTGAGGTTCACTATGACCTTAACCTGAAAGACTTTGCTAAAAATCCTTAATACAGAAAAACTGCAGGTAATTATCATATGCCTGTACTAGTCTCCAAGATATACTCTCATAAGAAAATATAATTACCTTGTCACCATCTTTCAAAAATTTTCGTGCAGCTTTCAAACGAACAAAATAGTCATGTTGATCAATGTTGTAACTGCCAACGGACTCCAAAGTAACAATTGTCAAAAAATAAAAATAAAATAAATTGATGGTAACTAAATCATATGTATGGTATGGCTTATGAAATCTGAATAATAATCTTGCATGTTTGAATGATATGAAAGCCAGTCATCATATAATGCTAGATACTTGTCACATTTCAAACAGAAAGACTTTACTGGTGTAAATTGCAATACGGACATGAGCACCATCCCAGCAAACTTGGATAAAATCAGTCTTTAATGTTTGAACCATGTATTTAAATCAGTGTAGTTAAGGATCTAGTCAGATGAAAATGTACTTCAGGAAAAATTTTCCAGTGAAAAGCTGGACTTTGTAGCCATACTGACAATTGTCCATTACTTAGCTACCAACAATTATAATATCAGAAATAAAACACAAACTGAAGAAGTTCCAACAAAATTAAAGAATATAAATGCATCAAGGAACTTACCCCATTTTCAGCTCCTTCAAATCCATACGAGAGGCTAACATTTAAGAGCACATTTTGGTCAGTATCTTTACTCTTTTCATGTAAGTCAGAATTCATACATCAATCAGAGAAAAAGATCAAACTCTAGAAATAGAAGACATTCACCAGCACTTTTCTTCTGTTGTCCTCTTTTCTTCTTCTGTTGTTCATATCTATATTTACTGAGAACAAAGAAGAACACAAGTATTAGGCTAGAATACACTTTCAGAACCAAACCATTAAGCAGAAAAGAGAAACTAAAAGTTTACAGCACCAAGGTGATAGAATTCGAATTACCACTCAATACCTCACTAGTTACACTTGACACTGTGCACTGATTTGGAATATGGAATTATAAGTATTGTAAGTGCAGTAGCTGATTTTCCAGAATTTTGCTGGAGATATTCAATGGTGAAAGATGTTCTGAATACAGAAGTAGGGTAGCAGACTCTTTGAGAGGTCTGCCAGCTCTCCCATGAGCAAGACTCTACAAAATTTTCAAAACTGAATTTTTCCCTTTCTCACTCCTTGTTTTCCCCCAATACTCTCTAACTAACTCACCCCCCTTTCCAGCTCAGCAAACACAAAACCAATTTCCAACTTTTATTCAAAACAGAAAAGATAACAAGAAAAAGAAATAAACATTTGCCACCTCATCCTTCCCATATATCCTACTTTTGGCACCTAGAGTAAGTGAATCTAATTGGAGGTTTTAGCTGTGGAGTTCTATCATTACCCCCCGCCCAAACATCCAGCTTGTCCTCAAGGTGGAAGTAAGGAAATTGAAGCTGTAGCAATTCAGAGTCCTCCCAAGTAGATTCAAATTCTGGCAGTCCCTTCCATTTGATAAGCACTTCTGTTTTAGGATTGAAACCATCTTCTTTTTTTGCCTGATTCCTTGAACACTTTCTGGTTCCACCATCAGTTCCATATTCTCAATAAGTTGTTGGGGAATAACGGAAGAAACAGGAGCACATCCCACAGCCTTTCGGAGTTGAGAGACATGGAAGACAGGGTGTATAACAGAGTTGGCAGGCAGCTTTAGTTTATAAGCAACCTGCCCAATCTTAGCTTCCACCAAATATGGTCCATAAAATCTAGGACTAAGCTTTTCATTCCTGTGACCAGCCAAGGATTTTTGACGATAAGGCTGTAGTTTCAAGTAAACCATATCTCCCACTTGAAACTGAACATCTCTTCGTTTGCTATCTGCCCTCAACTTCATGTTGTGCTGAGCTGCTTGTAGATGTTGTTTTAACTCATCCAACATGGCATCTCTTTCCTCCAATAGTTGTTCCACCGTCGATACCGCAGTAGAACCTTGGTTAAAGCGAACTAGTGTTGTACGAATGGTAGGTAGTGTTGTACCAATACTCAACCCACGGAAGCCACCTTGCCCACTGTTTTGGTTTGTCAGCCACAAAACATCTCAAATAGGTCTCCAAACACCTATTGACCACCTCCGTTTGTCCATCGGACTGAGGGTTATAAGCTGTGCTGCGGCTTAGTTTGGTGCTTAACATTTTAAATAATTCTTTCCAAAATAAGCTAAGGAACACCCGATCCCTGTCTGTGATGATAGAACGGGGTATGCCATGTAGTCGTATGATCTCCTTGATAATTATGGCAGCCACGGTTTAAGCAGTGAAGGGATGTTTAAGAGCCACAAAATGTCCAAATTTACTCAAGTGGTCCACCACCACAAGAATTGTATCATACCCCTCTAACTTAGGCAAACCTTCCATGAAATCCATTGTGATGTCGTCCCAAACTTGGTCAGGAATGGGAAGGGGCTGGAGTAAACCAGCGGGTGACAATGCCAAATATTTGTTTCGTTGACAAACTCCATAAGACTCCACATAAGTCTTAATTTCCCCTTTCATTCCCTTCTAGTAAAATTCGTTTGAGATCCTCTGCATAGTTTTAAGTAAGCCTGAATGGCCACCTAGGGGACTGTCGTGGAACTCCTTAAGCACTTTCGAAATGAGTTGTGATCCACTAACTAACACCAATCTGCCCTTATATAGCAATTGACCTTGAATCACCACATAACCTTCATGATTTGTTGTTCCAGCCATAATAGACTCCTTAAGCTGCCTCAATTCATCATTGTCCTCTATCTCCTTCTGTATTATGCTAGAATCAAAAGCTGGGGACAAAGCAATGGCAACCAGTTCGGGTCGGTGAGATAATGCATCCACAGCCTTGTTTTCGAGGCCCAGGCGGTAATGAATCTCAAAATCCAATCCCATCAGTTTAGACAACCGATTCTAATGCTCTTCACTAACCATCCTCTGCTCAAGTAAGTATTTAAGACTTCTTTGATCAGTCCTAACCATAAATTTTCTGCCCACTAGATACGGTCTCCATTTTTGAACCGCATAGCAATAGCCATTAATTCTCTCTCATACACAGACTTCCCGCGAGAGCTCTAGGGAAGAGCATGACTATAGTAAGCAATTGGTCGCTGCCCCTACATTAAAACAGCCCCCAAGCCAGCTCCAAAAGCATCCGCTTCTACAATAAACAGTTGGCTAAAATCAAGTAAAGCCAAAACCGGAACTGTGGTCATTGCCCTTTTTAGCTTTTGAAAAGCTTCCTCCGCCCTTTCATTCCACCCAAATTTATCTTTTTTGCGTTGTTCCGTTAACGGAGAAGCAATTTTTCCATATGCTTCTACAAACTTTCAATAATAACCAGTCAAACCAAGAAAGCCTCGTAGCTCTTTCTAATTTTTAGGAGTAGGCCATTGTTGCATCACTTCTCCTTTTGAATTGTCTACAGCCACCCCTTCTCCGGAAATTACATGGCCAAGGTACTCCAGTCAGTCTTGAGCAAACAAGCATTTTTTTGAATTGGCATATAATTGGTGCTGCTTAAGGGTATCCAAAACCACCCTCAAATGTTCTAAGTGTTCCTCCATGCTCTTACTGTAAACCAGGATGTCATCAAAAAATACCAACACAAACTTCGTTAGGAATTTCCTGAAAATATGATTCATTGAAGACTGAAATCTCGATGGTGCATTAGTGAGTCCAAAAGGCATCACCAAGAACTCATAATGCCCATCATGTTTACGAAATGCAGTCTTATGCACATCCTCTGATTTCACTCGAATTTGATGATACCCCGACTTAAGGTCTAATTTTGAAAACACACATGTTCCATGTAATTCATCTAATAACTCATCAATGGTCGAAATAGGGTACTTATTTGGAACCGTAGCTTGGTTTAATGCTCGATAATCAACACAAAATCGCCAACTCCTATCTTTCTTTTTAACTAAAAGCACTGGACTAGAAATTGGGCTGCTGCTAGCCCTGATCACACCCGCTACCAACATCTCAACCACAAGTCTCTCAATTTCATCCTTTTGAATTTGTGGGTAACGGTAGGGCCTCACACTCACTGGCTGTCTTCCTTCCTTCAGCAGGATGGCATGTTCATGTCCCCTACTAGGAGGTAATCCTTGAGGGGCCTCAAAAAATGATTTAAATTGTTGAGGAGCAGCTCCTTCACCTCAACAAAAAATTCTAGCTATTTGAGTTTAGTCACAACAGCTAGAGAGTTCAGCTCCAGCAAGACTCCTTGGCCCCCACCTCTAATTGCCTTCATCAACGATTTTAAAGAGACTTGGAATTCGCAAAGTCTTGGATCCCCTTGCAATAACACCTTTTTCCCATCAACTTTGAACTCCATGGTCAAAGCTTTGCAATCAAATTTAATCACTCCTAAGTTTCTAGCCACATCATCCCAAGAACCAAATCTGATCCAGCGAGCTCTAATGGTAGGAATTCTTCCACAATTATAAGTCCCTGTCAGTCCAATTTTACATTCTTACAAACCCCCTCCCCTCTTATTGGTGTTCCTGTCCCCAGTAACACCCCATATCCTCCAATGGCTTCTAATTGTAATGATAGTTTCTTGACTAAAGCGCGACTAATGAAATTATGAGTGGCCCTTTAACTTAATAGTTTTCAGAGATGTCAGGCCAACTACTGAATTCATTGACAGCTCCACTCTACTTCTTCCACTTCAATGTCCTCCTGGAGTAGTTCTTCTGAATTTTCCAGTGACTCCTCTCCTTGTACTACCATCACCTGCAGAGACTTGAATTTGCAGCGGTGTCCTAGTGAAAACTTTTCGTCACATCGGTAACACAGTCCCCTCTCACACTTAGCCTTAAGTTCTACATCCGACAGCCGTCGAATTTGAGTTTTCGGCCGTTTTTCAGTGGCTCTTTCCAGTGCTGCAGTTAGCTGGCCAACAGAAGGTTTAGAGTTCTTCCTCAGTGTATAACTAGGACTGGAAATGGCCTTCCTTTCACTGGAGACAGAACTGAATCTTTTAAGAGACTTGTTTTTGTTTTTCAGCCTTTGGGCCAGGCCCATGATCCGATCCAGCCCAACTAGCCTAAAGGCCCTTAACTCTGCCTTAAGTTCTGCACAGAGGCCGTTGATAAACTGACCTTCCAGGATGTGCTCCGATATCGCCTCCATCGACAATGCACTCCTCTCAAATTGTCGACGGTACTCCCTCACTGTTCCGTCTTGCCAAAGAGCCAGAAACTGCTCGAAGATGCCCTCGGTGATTTCTTGGAAACGTTCGTGCAGAAGCGCCTTGAACTCCTCCCACGATCGGAAAGCTCTCCTCGAATCCTCCCACTGGTGCCAGGCGAACGCTTCTCCCTCCATCAACATCGCCGAGACAAGCAACCTTTCCTTCTCCGTCGTCCGATTCAAGGAGAAGACTCCCACTGGTGCCAGGCCAACGCTTCTCCCTCCATCAACATCGCCGAGACAAGCAACTTTTCCTTCTTCGTCGTCCGATTCAAGGAGAAGAAGTGTTCGGCGAGGTATATCCACTCGTCAGGATCACCGCCGTCGAAAGTGGGCATCTCGAGTCGACGAGTTCGCAAGTCACCTCTCTCTGTGTCGTCTGGTCATGCCCCGCCGGTGAAGGAAGGGGTCGACCCTGGTACACCTCTTACGTCTCCCTTCGACGATCTCTATTTTGACGTGGATGCAGGCTAGTGGGTATTCCCCCTGGTCTCGGCCGCCATGGCTTCCAACCATTCCAGAATGACCGTGACACTCTGCTCTAAGAGCTGCATTCTAGCCATTCCCTCCTTGACAACACCGAGGTCTGCTTGCACCAGCTGGACCTTCTCCTCCAAGGTATCCATCCTCCCTTCACCTTTCTTCCCAACCATTTCTTGGAATTACGGGCTCTGATACCAGATTGGTAGAATTCGAATTACCACTCAATACCTCAAAAAGTTACACCTGACACTGTGCACTGATTTGGAATAGGGAATTAGAAGTATTGTAAGTGCAATTGCTGATTTTCCTGAATTTTAGTGGAGATATTCAATACTGAAAGATGTTCTGATTACAGAAGTAGGGTAGCAGACTCTTCGAGAGGTCTGCCAGCTCTCTCATGAACAAGACTCTACAAAATTTTCATAACTGAATTTTTCCCTTTCTCTCTCCTTGTTTTCCCTTAATACTCTCTAACTAACTCACCCCCCTTTCCAGCTCAGCAGACAAAACCAATTTCCAACTTTTATTCAAAACAGAAAAGATAACAAGAAAAAGAAATAAACATTTGCCACCTCATCCTTCCCATATTTCCTACTTTTGGCGCCTAGAATAAGTGAATCTAATTGGAGGTTTTAGCTTTGGAGTTCAATCACAAGGTCTCCAGAGCCTTAGTTTTCATTAACTAAGATGCCACCCAAAACCATCCTACTGTAACGGCAATACTTCTCTTTTAATTATCCCTATATTCTTTATTGTTTACAATTTTCAATTTTAGGTTTCAAAGCACCAAACAAAGCTCATGCTTGAGTGAAAATATAGCAGGACCAGGAGACAACAACATCTCCTGACCAAGTAGAGATCCAAAACAAGGATAATGAGAAAGTAAAGACCTGCAATTTCAGAATAGTCAATGCTAACATTATAAGCATCATCATGCTTAGAAGCACAACCACCAAAAAAAACTAACTTAACCTCCTCTCCTTCATAAGATGTGAATTTACTTAGTTCAAGTATTCCCGATACGAATATTCCAATTTGATGTTTAATGCAGGATAACAAGAACAATATTTTAATTCATAGTCTTAAAAAGAATTAAGCAAAACACATCATACTTGTAATCCATTATTCTGACAACAGGAGGATCAGCATCTGGGGATAAAATTACCTGCAAAAGAAGACCAGTAGCAATAAATTTCATATAATCCAATAGCACTATCCTAATGTTAACAGAAAAGCTAAAAAAAATAAATAATTCTCTTTAAAAAAAATAAATAAAACAAAAACTATAATGATGTAAGGACGTACTCAAACGTGGTTGTGCCAAAACCAATTTAGCGTTAAAAAAAAATAATAATAATAAATAAATTGACTAGCTTAAGGAAACACTCTTATTTTGTAGAAAACAAAATGTTGGAAACTGTAAATTAGAAACACTTTAATGTTCCTTTGATGCTGTTCAGTCTCTGAAAAAGGGCCAAAAAAAAAAAAATGAATAATATACAGAGAAGATACTCAAAGGGAATTTGAATATTTAAGCTCTTGGTTGAAACCATGGGCTTTTACCACTAAACCCAACCCTTGGGGCTACATTCAATAGAGAGTACGTACAGGTTTTTTGTTTTAGGGGGGGAACAAAAAGTCTTTATTGGCAACAAGAGACAATCAGTTTAAGAACACAGCTGTACAATTCTGCAACATCCATAAGAATAAAACTTTATATTAAAGTTTTAAATTTTGCAAGCATGTGGTGGAACCCTAATATATAACAAGAAACATCTTACATCTCTCCTCGCTCAACCAAAAAGTAAAATGCTACCTTTATAACACAGTGAAAGCTAAAGCACAAAAACAAATAAATTTGAATAATATTATATTACACAGATCAGTATTAATTTCTTATAATAAGCCATGCACTATAATCATTTAGTTCTCCAAGAGAAAAACATACCAGGTCAAGTTCAGCATCTTCAGCCATTTGAATGGCTTCGCTTTTAGAAACTACACCAACCTACACCAAGCAATAGAATCAATATTCTCAAAATATAACAACAACCCCCGCCACAACAACCACCGCACCCCACCCCCCTCAACACAAAAAAAACAAAGAAAGCTATTAAGTCGTTCTTTAATCTTAGTAAAGTTTCAAACTTCCCAAGAAAAAAGACACGCTTCCCAGATACCAAACGGAAAATATATTTAAAACCAAAGTGGAAAAACTTCCACTAACCATGTTCTGTTGTTCATCAATAAGCCTCACAGTAGCTGACCTATTCAACACAAACAATACTTCAATACAATGCACCACCACTATCAACATAAATGTATAAATATATATATATATATTAGCAGCTAAGTAGATAAATTACAGTATATACGAGTACCTGACTCTGTCGAAATCCAAGGCTTGGTCATCGTCGAAGCCACCCTTTCGGGACCGGCTGGAGTTGGAACCCGATAAGCGGGGACCGCCGCCGCCGTAACGGGCGGTGATGGAGATGCTATGGGGGGGCGATGATGAGGTGAGAGATATAACGAAGAGATGGGTAGGTTGGCGGAGATGCAGGCCGAAGAATTTGCATTCGATAGAAGAGATACACGGTGTCGTTTTGGTGAAGGGGAAAGTGCTGGCGAGACCAGCCATGGTGCAGTGTAGCGGGAGTTCGCGACAGACCAGAATTTCTTATCCAGAAAATTTTTTAATTTTAATTTAATTTTTTTTGCTACAGAGGAGAGGAGAAGCGATGAGTGGATCACGCGCCGGGCTGGTCTGGGCTGGGCTGAGCCGGACCGATCTGGGTGGGCTAAGATTAAGATTTAGAACATGTGCGAGAATACACTCCTGTTATTATTAAAATATTTTTTGACTTCATTAAATATATTTTCTTCTCAATATTATGCGATAACTAGTCTCTTTCTAAGCCTTACGTGTTTCAAAACACATTGTAAGTGGGATAATAAATATTTTAAAGGATTTTTAATTTATTTAAACACAATTATTAACGATAAAGATATAGATTTTTCATCATTTTTTATTTAAATCCTGTACTGATTTTTCTGGAGATAATTACAAAACTATATCTTTGGCACTAGTTAAAAAATTAAAAAAAAAATGTCTCTTTAACCAAAGACATTAAAAATGCTTTAGATTTCGAACACATGTTTTTAAAACTAAATGAAAACATTTCAACAGTAGTACCATTAAAAACACCGATGAGCTGACAGGACAATAAATGAAGGCTAGAAAACTAAAACTTCTTTCAGCTGGGTGCTTTTTATCAGATTTGTAAGATCAGAAATAAATTTGAAAGGAACCACATATGAACACAAAAATTGATCATATAGCAAATTAGAAGGAGCTCGCATAAGACAAACACCACTAAAGCTTTTATTTAAAAACCCCACATAGTAGAGCTTGGATTACAAAACATCAAAACCAAAAACTATATATAACATCTTGAGAAGTCCATCCTTGAACCAGAAAACAGAGCAAAAACACTCTGTTCTTGGAGACCCTCCTTGTGCTTCACGTTTAATCAACCTCTTCTATCTTTGGCCCTGCACCAGAGCCACCAGAGCCAGTGGAGCCGCCACCGTAGCCGCCGCCAGGCATCTCATCACCCATAGGCATGTCTCCACCAGCGCCACCCTGGTACATCTTAGCAATGATGGGATTGCATATACTCTCCAGCTCCTTCAATTTGTCCTCCAGCTCATCAACTTCCGCCAACTGGTTCCTGTCAAGCCACTCTATAGTCTCATTCACCGCCTTCTCGATCTTCTCCTTGTCATCCGGACCCAGTTTACTAGCAATTTTCTCATCCCTGATCGTGTTCCTCATGTTATATGCATAATTCTCTAGGGCGTTCTTGGCCTCCACCTTCTTCTTCACCTCCTCATCCTCTGCTTTGTACCTCTCCGCTTCCCTCACCAGATTCTCAATCTCCTCCTTGCTCAATCTCCCCTTATCGTTCGTGATGGTGATCTTGTTCCTCACTCCAGCTGTCTTGTCTTCAGCACTGACGTTCAAGATACCATTCGCGTCAATGTCAAAGACGACATTGATTTGCGGTACGCCTCTTGGAGCTGGAGGTATCCCAGTGAGCTCAAATTTCCCGAGAAGGTTATTATCTTTGGTTCTTGCACGCTCTCCTTCATAAACTTGGATCAAAACACCGGGTTGATTATCAGAGTAAGTTGAAAAAATCTGTTCTTTCTTCGTTGGAATCGTTGTATTCCGAGGAATCAACACAGTCATGACACCGCCAGCAGTTTCAAGCCCGAGACTGAGAGGAGTGACATCAAGCAACAACAAGTCTTGGACTTTCTCGTTCCCTTCACCGCTAAGAATCGCAGCCTGGACGGCAGCGCCATAAGCCACAGCCTCATCAGGGTTGATACTCTTACACAACTCTTTCCCGTTGAAAAAATCCTGTAAGAGTTGCTGAATTTTCGGAATCCTAGTCGACCCCCCAACAAGCACCACCTCATGAACTTGACTCTTATCAATCTTAGCATCTCTCAAACACTTCTCCACGGGCTCCATACACTTCCTGAACAAATCCATGTTCAACTCCTCGAACCTGGCACGAGTAATCGTCGCGTAGAAATCAATCCCTTCGTACAAAGAATCAATCTCGATCGTCGTTTGTGTAGTAGAAGACAAAGTTCTCTTCGCCCGCTCACATGCAGTCCTCAACCTTCTCAAAGCTCTAGCGTTGCCGCTAATATCCTTCTTGTGCTTCCTCCTGAACTCCGCAACAAAATGATTCACCATCCTGTTATCGAAATCTTCACCACCCAAATGAGTATCTCCCGCAGTAGCTTTAACTTCAAAGATCCCTTCCTCGATCGTCAACAGAGAGACATCAAAAGTGCCACCGCCGAGATCAAATATAAGCACGTTTTGCTCACCTCTCCTCGACGCTTTCTTATCCAAACCATACGCAATTGCAGCTGCGGTTGGCTCGTTTATGATCCTCATAACGTTGAGCCCAGCAATAACTCCAGCATCTTTCGTCGCTTGCCTTTGAGAATCATTAAAATATGCCGGAACAGTAACTACGGCATTCTTCACGCTCTGACCCAGAAAAGCTTCAGCGGTCTCCCTCATCTTCGTCAACACCATGGACGATATCTCCTCAGGAGAGAATTGCTTTTCCTCGCCTTTGTACTTTACAACAATCATCGGCTTCTCTCCTGGACCTGGAACAACTTTAAAAGGCCAAAGCTTCATGTCGCTCTGCACGGAAGGGTCGGAGAAACGACGACCGATAAGTCGTTTTGCGTCGAAGACAGTGTTTTCTGGGTTCATGGCGACCTGGTTCTTGGCTGCATCGCCAATTAAACGCTCGGTGTCGGTGAAGGCAACGTAGGAGGGGGTGGTGCGGTTGCCTTGGTCGTTGGGGATGATCTCCACGCGATCATTTTGCCAAACGCCGACGCAGCTGTAGGTGGTGCCCAGGTCTATGCCTATGGCCTTGCCTTCAGTTGATGCCATTGCTTACGAAAGATTAGTAGACGATATTTTAGGAGCTTTTTGTTTGCATTAATGGAATTTCTGAAGTGGGTTTAGAAGTGGAAGATAGATTTTATACAGATATGTGGGAATGTTCGAGAAAATTTGAGTAGAAGGTAGAAGAAATTAACAGTTGATGGAAAGTTTTGAGTTACAGTGGACTAGAGTCTTCTGGAGAGGTTGAATTCGGTTAGTTAACAGGTGGAATTTCTCCATTTTGGGGTTTTAATTTGGTCAGATTTTCGTTTATACCGTTGTTTCATTGAGTGTAATTAGATTGTGTTTCTGAGGGTATTTTAGGCAAATCGAGTTAACTTCCATTTGTTTTTTTTTTTCTAACATTGAAAGTTGAAAGTCTTCAAACGGAAACTTTTGATCAATTGGCAACATAGTTTAGTACCCCTCGAAAGGTACGTCGTTATGTACTGTTGAAAATGTTGCATTGTAATTAAATTTTAATTTAATTTCTTACTGAGAGGTTAAAATTTTCAATTTTTAAAATGGAATGAAAATTTTGTAGAACAAAAAGTCGAAAATATATAATTGAACTTGTAAAATATTAAACATTGATATATTTAATCTTGTATCACCATTTCACCATATGCATAACATTAGTAATTTGGTATTATATCAAAACATCATATCACATCCTTAAATGAATTTTATATATATACAATAAAATTGATTTGCTACTGACTAAGAACTTGGATTGCAAAAATCTTCAGAATTTAATATATAACTTTAAAATACACGTGAACACCAACCATTATTAATTAATTTTTATTTCATTTCTTTTTAAAATAAGTATCTAATAGTTTAAAGAAAATTATGCATCATTTAATATCAAATGATACAGCTGTTGAAATAAATATTTTATGTTATTACAAAAAAATTTAAGACCTATCAAATATATGTATGATTTCTTTTTCTTTTTTTTAATCAATATCAGTATCTTAGAGATTATACGATGCTCTTTTAAAGTAAATAAATTAAATTTAAAAAAATTAAGATGATTTTTGTTTCAATTACTTAATATTTTTTAAAACTTAATTTACATAACAGATCGGATAAATTTGGAGAAGTAACAAACGGTGGTCTTAAAAGAAGTTTCGAAACAAAATTGAGCTGTGGAAATAAGGAGAACCGGTGCTTTAAAAGTGACAAGGTGGCAGCTGAGTAAGGGCTATAATTTATACGTGGCAAGTGGCTCAAACAAGTACAACTTCCCTACTAGTAGACGTAAGCTCCTAAATTCTAATTCCATAAATATAAATTAAAAAATTCTTTTATTGGTAAAATTACCGAATATTTTAACTTTAATATAATCATAATTTATCTCAAATTCCCCTTATCCATAGAACGTTAGTCCATATTTTATTAAATTATTTGACAAAATTTGAGTTTCCTAGGTTCTCATATCAGAAAAATTCAAAATTGTTACGTTCGTCAGTATTTTATTTTCGAAATCAGTGAAGTGATTTTGCTTTCGGTTGCCAACATTGGTGCCAAAACAAGAGCAGGTGCTAAAGAATACTAGGCGCATCAATGCACCAGATGGTATGCAAATTGTAAATAACATACAAAAGGTAATTTGAATATATAAAAAGTGTAATTTGCGAATGAATAAAAAAATTATTTTTAATTTTTAATATAAAAATTATAAATATAAAAGTCCATAAATCTCACTTACAAGTTTTTTATAATTTTTATATACTTATTTACAACTTTTACATTATTTAAAATATTTATATAACCCAGTATATTAATGCACTTTGAGTATTGTAACTAAAACCCCAAAACATATAATCTTGCATGATCCATACAGGTAATATATTTTTTAAAATTTATTTTAAACAAACCGGTCACGTGTACAAACTTAATTTTTTTTAGTTAATTTCTTTACACTAATGCGTGACCTTTAATCTAATGCAGTCCAATGGATGTGAATGAGAAATTAAAGGATGGTTATATTAATATCAACTCATCAAGTAATATCTATTAGATTAATGGTTTTGGATTAGTGTAAAAAATTTAAGTCAAAAAATTAAGTTGATATAGCCTAATCCAAAACCAAATCATAACAGTACATTAAAAATTTGCTTTCAATTGCTCACAAACTCCTACAACAAAAATTAATTGATAGTAATATGTTACTTTTGCATCTTAAATCTAACAATTTGTATAATTTTTTTTTATTTTCATCATTAATGATTTACAATTGTATATATATGTATATATATGTGTGTATATATATGTATATATATGTGTGTGTGCATGTTGCCAAACAAATAATATAATCTTTAACCCATTTTTTAAGAGATAATTTAGGTCCCTTCACATGGTCTGAACTTATTAAGAAGAGTCAGAGCTTTTATTAAAATGTTGTTAACGTTTTGGTTAAATTTATATGCAAGTTATTTTTAAAATTAAATTATTAAAAAGAGTTTTCACAAACGAGGAAAAAACTAAAAGTTTTTAAATAAAATAAGGGATAGGAATTTGGGACACGACACGACATGAATACGACACAAACACGATATATGATTAATAAATAAGTCGGATTCATGTTGAGGGTGTTCAACACGCCAACACGAATAGTTAAACATATTTTGTCTATCCTTAATATGTAAACTCATTTAATGATATAAATTGTTACCTACTTACAACATATATATTATAAAACTGAAATTTTTATATTATAAAATAAATTAATTTATAAAATAATAAATTATGGTGATTTTAATAATATTTTATACTAACAATGGTTTATATTCTAAAAATAATTTTAATTGATATGAATATATAGAATATAATATATTATGCATAACTAAGTTAAACAATTAAGTAAATTATGTGAATTAAATATGACACGATTACAACACGTGGGTAACACATTTAATAACCGTGTCGGATCCGTGTTTAATGTCTTGACACGAATAATTAAATAGGTCGACACGCACGACATGAATTCTCACCCTTATAAAATATTGGTATTTTTGATATCTCAAAAAAAAATTTAAACACGAAAACAATTAAAGAAAAAATCTTATTAGAAGAAAAGAATCAATTATAAGTTTTTCCCAATAAACATAAAAAGAAAAAAAAACCCTAGCTAATCACTTATAAAATCTTCTTAAATGATAATCAAACTATTCTAAAAGAGTTTTCAGCATTAAAAAAAAATTCTTGTAGTTGTGATTAGATAATTAGAAACAAAGATGTTCTTAAGGTTTATTTGTTTAGACTTGTTCAAGCATAGTTGACAAAACTTAATCTTATTGAAATAAAGTTTTGTAAACTATAACCTTTATTAAAATTTTGTTAGTTTTCTATTAAATAAATGTACAAGTATTTTTTAATGTTAAATTACAAAAAAATTATAATAAAGAAATAAAGTAAAAAAGAATTTAATAAGGGTATATTTGACATTTCATTAAAAAACATAAACTGAGCTTATTAGAAAAGCTTTAATTTCGAGTCTTGTATAATAGACAAAGAACAACTTATTTAAACATTTATATGCTTTTATTGAAAATAAGTGAAACATATGAACTCTTGTAGTTTGTTTTTTCTTTTTTAAGGAAAATAATGACATCTTGAAATACTATTAAAATGGTTCAATTCTCATTTTCTACTTAATGTTATTTGTTTTTTGTTTGTTTATTGAAGGGATTAATATTTGTAATGGCCAAATTCTCCATATAAAGCCCAAGATCCACAAGCCCAGCCTAGCGGCCTAAAGGTAAAACAGGAAAAAACTTATGAAAACATGGATAACAATAGTGTTAGGCTTAGGCAGAGAGTTTAGGTGGCTATGTCAGGCTTAAGTAGAGAGCTTAGATGGCTGTGTCAGGTTGGGGCAAAGAGCTTAGATAGCTGTGTCAGCCATTAAATGCTATGGAAAATGGCAAAAAGGGGTAGGGGTATTAATTATGTTAGAACTTGGGAAGATAAAAGAGGCTACCATAAAATAATAAAGGAGCAGGACAATCAAGTTAAAAGGCTCTCCAGGAAGTATCTCTACCAAGAAAACCTCTTTTCTCTACGACTTCTTCCCTTAACATAACTGATTTCTGTTTATCTATTTGCTAAGCTCAAACATACAATTGGTAGACATCGGAGTACCTCTTGCAGGTACAAACCCCTATCACTTGCAAATGAGCTGCATCGTAGGGGACAAGGCCAAGGTTGTTCGGGCACTAGTACAAAAAGGGCCTACGGCAACATGCAGGCGCATGTTGCTGTTCTGCATGTTGTGAAAAGTCTATGACTTTCTGCAACGTGCATTGCACGTTGCCGTAGGCCCTTCTGCTTGTTGCAGTTAAGGATTTGGCAACGTGCATCGCACGTTGTTAAATATCAAACAATTATGAACTTTTAGCAATGTACATTGCACGTTGCTGTATCTGAATTTGCAACACACAATGCACGTTGCCATAGGTTTAATATATATTTTTAAAATAAATGCATATATATTTTTATAATTTTTTGGATAATTTGTAATGCTTGTAATATTTTATAACTATATACATCATAATAGAAATAATTACATTCAGGTTCACAATTATATATAACATCAAATTGCATATTTAAATTGAATTGAATATCATTACAATAGTACAAGTTCAAGTTCTTGTGTCTATACAACAAGTAACAAGCATTGGATTTGAAAACAAGTAGCCTACATGAACAATAATAAAATAACAAGTGCTAGATGATTTGAGTACTTGAAGCGCCACAAATGTCAATCTAAATTATTGATCTGAGAATTTTCAACTACTAGATGAGTCATCTTCACCGTCTTTACTATCATCAATGCAATTGAATATCCAACAAACTACAAAAATAAAACATACTGAAAGCTTATGCAGAAAATTCTTAGATCAATAATAATAATAATAATAGCACGAGGGAAATCAGAAAGAAACTTCTAAGACTTATTATCTCAAAGTGAAGATCCAAAAGTTAAAATGAATAATACCCATGAACGAATTGTTAGATGACATACCTGTGTTCAGGATACTTTGCTAATCGTCTAGCATCCAAACCTATAATAAATTTTTGAGCACCTTGAACATATTCAGTTCCTGAAAAAACATTGATCAGCAAATCAAAATGTCAGTTAACAATTTGTTTTAGCTACATATCAATAGAAAAACAAAGATAAAAAAATCAAAAAAAAAAAATCAAAAACTAATGCCATACAATGGCTCAGATGAGGCCACAGCAATGGTCCTCAGTTTCGATTCTGAAAAATTAATCTAGGGGGATATCATACGAAATCCGAAGGAAGGAAGTCTTGCAAGATTAGTTTAGGATTATGTCAACCTCCAGGGTTTTTTTTTTTAAGATATCAACACATGAAACACTAGCTCTCTCTCTACCATTTTTCTCCAAATTCTCTGCATATTTCACTAACTTCTTGTGTGCTTTCACTTAAAAATACCCCTTCGATTATTATGTCTTCGTAAGTATCCCAAAAGACAAATCCTCTCACTTAGGAATATACTGCACCTTGAAATGTACCAACAAACCTTGTTTTTGGTTACTGCCAAGAATTTACTATGAATTGGTTCCTTCATTGAGCTAACAGTCTATATTATCAACAATCCTCATCAAATTTAAACCCTAACTAAACTAGAAGTCTTAAATCATCCTAACTCCAAGATCCTAAATTTTCTCAACTGTAAAGAAGCAAATATAGACAGAATACTCTGAAACCTATCCTACATCAGGCCCTTAACACCTACAAATGTTATTATGGAAAACCACTATAATTGAAAGTTAAGCGGCCCAGGGACAAATCATCAGCTGAAGAGTTAAGAGTGTTGACATACCCCGTGTCAACTGAAAGGCATGCAAGGCACATCTTTCTGCAGCCAGTCGCACAGGGGTACTTCCATCCTTCAAACATTCAGCTAGTGCAGGACCAAAAATTGCCACATGGGCGATGACTGCTAGTGGATTTGCCTGCAAAATGTATGCGACATTAATTCCAAATATTCCACTATATAAACCAATCAAATAGCATCTATTTATGAACGTGAAAAAGTTAAAAGTACGTACTTTTGCCATAGATTTAAGAGCGGATAATGCCCTCCTTCT
Organism: Boswellia sacra; assembly: GCA_013180625.2. NCBI lineage: Eukaryota > Viridiplantae > Streptophyta > Magnoliopsida > Sapindales > Burseraceae > Boswellia > Boswellia sacra. The sequence goes on along the minus strand of SNVD02010312.1, from coordinate 77,218 downwards.
AACTGCACTAGAGTCATCATGCAATGCTGATACCACCGAAGAAAGAAAATTAACAACTGCTGTGTTGTTAGAAGGATCACTTTGAATTTGATGAAGTAGAAGCCTCCCAAATGCCTTGGTTGAAGCTTCACGAAGAGGAAACTATTTGCAAGGAATTGTCAAATACCAGCGCAACAAATTCATAAATCAAGTCAATTTTATGATGCTTGACAATCATAAGCAAGTAAATCACAATAATACCTTCTCATCTTTCAAGGAGCTTTTAAGATTGTCACAAATAGATGAGAATACTGAAGACACGAAAACAGCAGAAGGATTATGCTTAAGCAAGGCAGAGAACGTGAGTACAGAGCCATGTCTAGAAGCCCAGCCAGGAGAAGAAGTTAAATTTAAAAGCTCCCTAAGCAGGTCAGCCAACTGAGCATCCTCCATGTACTGCATTATCATTATACAAACACAAGTCAACAAAAAGCAGACCAAAGTGTAAAAGTAGAAAATCTGTCCCAAACCCTCGCAAAACTCCAATTCATCCACATATGACAAGTTTTTAAAGGATTTCTACTAAAATAAAGAAACAGTAACTAGGATCTATAGTCTCGTGAGAAAAAAATTGCAAACTTGAACAATCTAGGAACTAAATTTATAAGAATCATCAAAATTCAAGGGGTCATACAGCTAGAATGCCCTCTTGAAACCGTGTTTTGCAAGAGCTACTCTTGCAACCTTTTCTAAATCAAATCATAAGCAATCTAAATTACTACTTTGTGGAACTCATGGAATGTGGTACTTATAGTTGTGGTAGTTCCATGGATAGAAAATGCCACAAAAGTGTTTTGAGAAATTGTGACATCAAAACAGGACCCTATACATCTTTGAGTCAAAACTTTAGACATGTCATAGCGGTCTTCACCCTCCCCCAAAGCTTTTGTTTACAGGAAACAAAATACATATTAACATAAAGGAACTTATAGATGGTAGTGAACTAGTGGTCCTACAACATGGACACTAAAAAACATGAATGAAAGAAATTCCATAAAATATCTTAACCAAACCTGAGACATGATGCGCAGAATGCTTGCAACAGATATTCGAACTTGGTCATCATCATGATGAATTAAATCCTTCAGGACATCATAGACACGAGTTCTAACAGCACTACTTACACTCTTACCAGTATGCTTCAGTACACCTCTTAAAGCGGTCGAAATGGCCTCCCTGATCCTAGCATCGGATGTCTAAGCAACCAAATACTACAACTGTTATAAAATCTGTCTTATAAGACAAATGTGCAGCAAGAATTGAAACTAACAGGCATCAGCTGCAAGCTCGACAGAAGGTCACCAACTAAAGGATCAACCCTGATATTGAGAGCACTAAGCTTACCAAGTGCAAGAGCAGCACATGAACGAACAGTCCTACACAGACAGATGCAAGATAAATAAAATATATGGCACCAACAATGAGGCAGCACCTAAAGCTAAAGTATCCAAACGCTGTAAACGAATGATATCAAGGCATTTGTACCCTTATTATTCCTCCAAAAAAAGTAATGCACCTATAAACCAAAGGGCAAAAGATAGTTATGTTTTCAAAATAACTCTCTTCTAAAGTCCATAGAAGTTCCTTCAAGATGTTAGATAAACAGATGTTCACAAACTAACCTTGTATTATCCAGCAGGCACTTAATAAATGTTGTTTGAAGCTGAGGAAGAAATGGTTTGAGTGCCATCCCACCCTTTCTTATTATGATGCTTAAAGTAGACAAAATAGCACTCTTCACCTGCCAAGGAAACCGATCACCTATAATTTGGATAAGTGGCCTGTAGGTACAAATATAATAAAGGGTTAGACTTCACGGTTCAATCAATTGTAGTAAGAAGTGTTGACCCAGGTATGGCAACCCAAGAGGGGGGGTGAATTAGGTTTTTATTTATCAATACAGATTTAGAAAACTTTTCTTGAAAGATCAAAATTATTTAACTCTTTCTTTGAGAATAAAGGTGAAGAAGATGAAAATAGAATGCAATCAAGAGAATAGCAATAAAGAACAATCACAAGTGTAAGTTAATGTAAAGAGATAGGGATAGAGAGAGTGCAAACTCAATTTACGTGGTTCGGCAAACCTTGCCTACGTCCACGGGCTCCTAGCTCCACGAGCTAAGCTTTCCACTAAGTTGTAGAAATCTTTACAACTTGCTTGATGAACAACCTCACCAAGACTTTTTCTTCCAACTCTTGATAACACCACACCAAGAGTTCTTCTTGATGAACAACCTCACCAAGGCAACTTCCTTCAACCCTTGATAACACCACACCAAGAGTTCTTCTTGATGAACAACCTCACCAAGGCAAATTCCTTCAACCCTTGATAACACCACACCAAGAGTTCTTCTTGATGAACAACCTCACCAAGGCAACTTCTTTCAACTCTTGATAACACCACACCAAGAGTTCTTCTTGATGAACAATCTCACCAAGGAAAGAGTTCTCTCAAGGATAACTTTTATCCTTTACAAGTAGATCTCACTCTCACCACAATACAAGAACAAAGAAAATTTTTATAACAAAAGTATAACTCTCTTCAAAGAGTAGATAAAGAATATAAAAGCTCTCTAGACTTGATATTTCTCTTATTTTTTGCTTGATAGATGCTTCTCTTCTTCTTACTGAATGCATGGGAGAAGGGCTACTTTTATAGGCAAATGATATGAACTTAATCAAGTGAAGACACCAACTCCAAATTTTCTGTCTACCATAAAAACCGTAATCTTGTCTGGCATTTTTGTCAATGTTCTGTTTGAAATTTGAAAATCTGCAAAACATAAAATATCTTCACATTTAGAATAAGCTTTCCAACGTATCAAGAACCAAGTCATTTGGATATCGGTAGCTCAAGATATGGCTAAAACATCATTCGGTGCTCATGTGACTTGATTTTTCTTCCATGTGTCAGTCCACCGATTTGTATGTGTATTATGTTGGCCTTCTGTTTGAAATTTGAATTTCTTCAAAGAATATGAAATATGATCCATTGAATAATCTTTCCAATGCCATAAGAATCAAGTCATTTGGATATCTCATTTGGATATCTCTAACTCAAGATATGGACAAAACATCATTCGGTGCTCAAATGAGTTGATTTTTCTTCTCTGTGTCAGTCCACCGAATTGCATGTCAATTATGTCGGCCTTCCATTTAAAATTTGAATTTATTCAAAACATATGAAATGTGCTTCATTAAGTCCTCTTTCCAATGCCGTAAGAATCAAATCATTTTGATATTTATAGCTCAAGATATGTCCAAAAGAGTATTCGATGCTCATGTCAGCTGCTTCCATTTGTCTTTCAACTTGTATGATGATTTGGACAACCTTTCACTTGAAATTTGAATTTCCTTGTTCTTAAACTTTGGTGCCTTTAACATGTGGTCTTCTCCTTAGCTTCAACACGTCATTTTAATAAGCCTTTTCTTGATTTTACAATTATTTCAATGATATTACTCTTGCACATAAATAAACATGTTAGTAAATCTCAATGAATCAATGTGTATTGTTATCATCAAAATTATCATGCAGCCTTAGGGCTAACAATCTCCCCCTTTTTGATGATGACAAACCATTGATTACTTTAAAATATAATCTAAAATCAAGAATGAAAATAAAATTAACAATAAGCAAAAAGAGAGCAATTGTTATGAATATAAGCAAACCATCCATTTCTCCCCCTTTTGTTATCATCAAAAAGATTTAATCAAATTAATTACTCCCCATAAATATATTCTCCCCCTTAACATATGCTACCATTCAAAGATTATCATATAAAAACAAAATTAAAACATATCCAACATGCCTAATTCTTTTCTAATTATGCAAAATATATCTTGACTAAGGGGTTTAGTCATATTTAGGTCTAGAGACTAATTCCCAAACTTGATTTCTCTCAAATTGGTTCAATTCTTCTTGCATAACCAAAATCCAACTTTCCTCATTTTTGGCTTCTTTAAAAGATTTTGGTTCAAATTGAGAGACAAATGCAAAATGATTACAAAAGTTTCTAAAAGAAGATCTAGTTCTCATACCTTGTGATGGTTCACCAATAATGAGATCTTTAGGGTGAGCTTTTGCGTACCTCCATTCCTTTGGTAATTCTTAGGAAGAATCATTTACTTCCTCAAGCTTTTCTTGTTGAAGTTGTAATTCATCTTAGCTCTTTTCATCAAGCATTGATTCCTTGGTTTGCCTTTCTACCTCAACAATATCATCATCTAAATTCTTTGAAGAAATCACATTAGTTTCAACAAATTCAATATGTATAGATTCTTAAATAGCAAGAATCTTTTTGTTAAAAACTCTATATGATTTACTATGGTTGGAGTAGCCAACAAAAATTCCAACATAGGCTTTTGCATCAAATTTTCCAAGGTTATCCTTGGTGTTTAAAATAAAACATTTACATCCAAAAACTTTAAGAAATCCAATGTCGGGTTTTATTCATTTCCAAAGTTCATAAGGAGTTTTCTTTATTAAAGCTCTAATATAAACTCTATTAATTATAAAGTATGCGGTATTAACGGCTTCGGCCCAAAAATATTTTGACAAATTATTTTCAAGTAACATAGTCCTAGCCATTTCTTGGATAGTCCTATTTTTTCTCTCAACAACACCATTTTGTTGTGGAGTTCTAGGTGAAGAAAAATTATGTTCAAAACTATTTTCATCACAAAGATTTTCAAATACAATATTGTCTACTTCACCACCATGATCACTCCTAATGGACACAATAGAATACCATTTTTGATTTTGGACTTTTTTTGCAAATTTTGAAAAAGCTTGTATGGCCTCATTTTTAGTTTTCAAGAATAATACCCAAGTGAATCTTGAATAATCATCCACAATAATAAAAACATAATACTTTCCACCAAGGATTTGAGTTCTTGATGGTCCAAATAAATCCAAATGAAGTAATTGTAGAGGTTTATTTGTTAAAATAAATTTCTTTTGTTTAAAAGAAGTTCTTACTTGTTTTCCAAATTGACAAGCATCACAAATCTTATCCTTTTCAAATTTTATTTTTGGAAAACCATCAACTAAATAATTTTTAAAAATTTTTTAAATTGTGTCCATGCTAGCATGACCTAATCTTCTATGCCATAACCAAGCATCATGATTAATAATGAAACAATTTTTCACATGATCATCAATATCAATTGTATAAATATTACCACATCTATTACCAATAAATAATATCTTATTGTTACTAACATTCTTAATGACACATCTATTAGGCTCAAAATCAACAAAATATTCCTTATCACACAATTGACTAATGCTAATCAAATCATGTTTCAAACCATTACCAAGCAAAACATTTTTAATAATAGGTGAAGAAGGGTTACCAATATCACCATGTTCGATTACCCTTCCTTTGGCATTATTACCGAAGGTCATATATCCTCCTTTCTTCATGATTAATCTTGAGAACTTGGAGGCATCTCCGGTCATATGCCTTAAGCATCTACTACTTAAGTACCACTTGTGTTTGCCACTCTTTTGTTTCTACAATCAACATTTAAAGAGTGACTTTTTGGTACCCAAATGTTCTTGGGTCCTTGAAGGTTAGTTATGGTACTTTTGGGAACCCATATTTGTTTCAAATTAGGATTTCTCTTAATATAGCAAGAATACACTTTGTGTCCTTTTCTTCCACAATAAGTACATGAATGATTAGGATTATTCCTAGAAGATGTCTGAACAAAATAGTTTTTAAAATAGTTTTGAGTTTTATGAGTTTTATATCCTAACCCTCTTTTATCAAAAACACACCTTTGGTTTTGTAACATAGAATTCAAATTTTTGTGCTTTTTATAAAACTATCAACAATATTTCTTAAGTCATTATTTTTCTTTTTCAAAATAACATTTTCTTTCTCTAATTTATCAAAATTCTTTTGTTTTAAAATCTCATTTTCAGTTTTTAAAAAATGTATTTGACTTTCCAAACTTTCAAAATCTTTTTGCTTTAAAATTTCATTTTCATTTTCTAAAGCTTCATTTATTTCACCAACTCTTCTAATTGAGATAACATGATTTTTGACTTCTTTTTGAAAGCATTGATTTTTGAATTTTGTTTATCAACTTGCACATGTAAATTTTGGAATGCTTCAAGTAATTTATCATATGAAAGCTTAGGATCATGGTTTAGAATACTTATCTCATTTTCTCTTAAAGCCATGAAGCACATGTTTGCCACATCGCAATCTTCTTCTTCATTCTCCTTCAAGATGATTTCATGAGTTATGAGAGAACCCATAAGTTCTTCTAATGGTAGTTTGGTGAGGTCCTTTGCTTCTTGAATTGCCGTCACCTTTGGCTCCCAAGATTTTGGTAGACACCTAAGAATCATTCTCACCATTTCAACATTAGAATAAGATTTACCAAGAGATTTCAAACCATTGATAATATCCGTAAATCTAGTAAACATTTCAGAAATTGATTCATCCGATTTCATCTTAAAAAGCTCATAACTATGAACTAGCATACTAATTTTGGATTCTTTAACTTGACTAGTTCCTTCATGAGTTACTTCAAGTGTGTGCCATATTTCTTATGCCGTAGAACAAGTAGATATTCTATTAAACTCATTTCTATCTAGAGCACAATACAACACATTCATAGCTTTAGCATTCAAACTCAATTTCTTTTTATCATCTTCACTAAACTCTTTAGGTTCTTTAAGCATGCATTCCCCATTTTCAATTTTGGTAGGAACAAAAGGTCCTTCCAAAACAATAGACCACAAATCATAATCAAAAGATTTCAAGAAAATACTCATTCTAGTTTTCCAATAAGAGTAATCACTTCCATTAAAAAATGGAGGTCTAGAGATAGAAAGTCCCTCAACATATGAAGTTGAATTAAAAGTTGCCATAGCTCAAAAATCGGTTAAGATTTAAAAAAAATGAGCAACCTTGCTCTGATACCACTTGTTGACCCAGGTATGGCAACCCAAGAGGGGGGGGTGAATTGGGTTTTTATTTATCAATACGGATTTAGAAAACTTTTCTTGAAAGATCAAAATTATTTAACTCTTTCTTTGAGAATAAAGGTGAAGAAGATGAAAATAGAATGCAATCAAGAGAATAGAAATGAAGAACAATCACAAGTGCAAGTTAATGTAAAGAGATAGGGATAGAGAGAGTGCAAACTCAATTACGTGGTTCGGCAAACCTTGCCTACGTCCACGGGCTCCTAGCTCCACGAGCTAAGCTTTCCACTAAGTTGTAGAAATCTTTACAACTTGCTTGATGAACAACCCCACCAAGACTTTTTCCTTCAACTATTGATAACACCACACCAAGAGTTCTTCTTGATGAACAACCTCACCAAGGCAACGTCCTTAAACCCTTGATAACACCACACCAAGAGTTCTTCTTGATGAACAACCTCACCAAGGCAACTTCCTTCAACTCTTGATAACACCACACAAGAGTTCTTCTTGATGAACAACCTCACCAAGGCAACTTTCTTCAACTCTTGATAACACCACACCAAGAGTTCTTCTTGATGAACAATCTCACCAAGGAAAGAGTTCTCTCAAGGATAACTTTTATCATTTACAAGTAGATCTCACTCTCACCACAATACAAGAACAAAGAAAATTTTTATAACAAAAGTATAACTCTCTTCAAAGAGTAGATAAAGAATATAAAAGCTCTCTAGACTTGATATTTCTCTTATTTTTTGCTTGATAGATGCTTCTCTTCTTCTTACTGAATGCATGGGAGAAGGACTCCTTTTATAGGCAAATGATATGAACTTAATCAAGTGAAGACACCAACTCCAAATTTTCTGTCCACCATAAAAACCGTAATCTTGTCTGATATTTTTGTTAATGTTCTTTCTGAAATTTGAAAATCTGCAAAACATAAAATATCTTCACATTTAGAATAAGCTTTCCAACGCATCAAGAACCAAGTCATTTGGATATTGGTAGCTCAAGATATGGCTAAAACATCATTCGGTGCTCATGTGACTTGATTTTTCTTCCATATGTTAGTCCATCGATTTGCATGTGTATTATGTCGGCCTTCTGTTTGAAATTTGAATTTCTTCAAAGAAATGAAATCTGATCCATTGATCATCTTTCCAATGCCATAAGAATCAAGTCATTTGGATATCTCTAACTCAAGATATGGACAAAACATCATTTGGTGCTCAAATGAGTTGATTTTTCTTCTCTATTTCAGTCCACCGAATTGCATGTCAATTATGTCGGCCTTCTATTTGAAATTTGAATTTCTTCAAAACATATGAAATGTGCTTCATTAAGTCCTCTTTCCAATGCCATAAGAATCAAATCATTTTGATATTTCTAGCTCAAGATATGTTCAAAAGAGTATTCGGTGCTCATGTCAGCTGCTTCCATTTATCTTTCAACTTGCATGATGATTTGGACAACCTTTCACTTGAAATTTGAATTTTCTTGTTCTTAAACTTTGGTGCCTTTAATATATGATCTTCTCCTTAGCTTCAACACTTCATTTTAATAAGCCTTTTCTTGATTTACAATTATTTCAATGATATTACTCTTGCACATAAATAAACATGTTAGTAAATCTCAATGAATCAATGTGTATTGTTATCATCAAAATTATCATGCAGCCTTAGGGCTAACAAGAAGAAGGTCGGACGGTTTGCCACAAAGAACACCAAGCATGCAATATATATTTAACACAGACATCAAACAAAGCACATCAAAAGTACCAAAAAAACTTTTAAATAAATACTTAAAATAATGCCATAGCTTAACAAATACTGAGAGACCAAAAAAGGAAATCACAAATATTAAAAGAAGTTTAATTGTAACGCTCAAGAAATCAAAGACTCTATTCTTCGCTAATTTTACATGGCCTATAACACAACCCACATCTGTATCTCCAAGAGTCAATTTCATGGACTATGAATTTGTCAGTCTCCTTACTGCTAAATTCTACAAAGGAACAACCATATGAATGAATTTGACTCTAGAAATCAAAACAAAACAGTAAGAAGCATACATTTATCGTTAAAGCCTTTTCAAACTTCACCTTAAGCAGAAACAATGTAATGGTCACTTATTTTGAAACATAGAATAAAAACTAAAGGCACAAAACTTTCAAAAAGAAGTCACAGACACATTTGGAACTTGAGAAAAAAAATTGCCAGTCATGAGTTCTGGAAAAATGGACTTAGCACTAAAGGGACAAAAATTTTCATAAAGAAGCTCTGGAAAGAACAGTTTCCAATTTTAATATTAAAAGAGCACCAAGGAGAGCTTAATAACCACAAGGCAAAATCCTGACTCCTTAATAAAGTAAATCTTTCCTCTGAGTGCTGCAGATATGTGGAATTTGTGATAAAAAATCCAGTCAATCTTGTAGAGCAAGGTGCCTATTCAAGTGTCAAATGTCAGAGTTTCTGAAGTATTTAAGGGAAGGGAAACTTCTAAAGAGTCAAGAGTCTTATATAATGTTATAATCATCTCCTCCTCTTTTAATATTACCATTCTTAAATTGTACGCTGATTGTTCTTTCCCAGCTAATATGGTTTGGTTACTTCATATTTAAACCAAAATTACCTTCTTTGAAAGCATATCAAAGTAATATGAATTGTTCCACTAAAGAAAGTCAAATAGAAATGTTTATTGCTTCACCCTAACATCGTTACAATCTTTGCCCACATTACAGTTGATTGATAATCCTATCAATCCTCCTGGCTAACCCAAAAATCCTTTCCTCCAGTCAGCATAAGGATGGAAACATTATATAAAACCAACCTCATTTTACCATTCCTTTACATCTAAAAAGATAGGCATTAACATATTTTGAGGTCAAGAATAGGAAACATGATAGGTCAGCTTTAGCATCACAATGCCTGATCATCTCATATCGAAAAGCAAATATACCCCATGGTAAACCAATAAGAAAAACAAACTACCATCCACTTAATCTATTACTTGATATTAATTAAATTCAATTCATTCAATTAAGTAGAAAACATAGTAGACATTTGCTTCATTTGGGGTTTTCCCCTCAATTTCATTTTCGCGTTTCAAGTTAAAAAAATTTACATTTATACGAGAAAAAAAATAGATTCTTGGGTGCAAAACAGACTCTAGCACACGACCTAAAACGATTAAAGTTAGCAACTTTTTACCTATATCCAGCTGGCAGCTATCTCACTATCCATGGCATTCTCCAATAACCAAGCTTACAAACATGCCACATTACAAAATTATCACACCTTTACTTACCAGCAAAAACCCACAAAAGTTTCAACTAAGAATGATTAACCACCAATCATTAAAGAGAAAAACATACAAATATATATTTATAAAAAAAACACTTACAGGTTTTCTGACAACAACACGCAAGCCTCGTGCTTCCTTCCTCTGCACTAAATATGGTCGAAAAGCTACCTCCCTCAGCCATGCAGTGCCCGATAGATAACTTCCATAGCTAGGGCTGGCCTCATCCATTGACCCACTACCAAAAACCCAAAAAAATCAAGCCCGAATTGATGAATTGACCTTACCCACATGCTCCATTGATCGTACCAATAACCAACAACAAAGCACTAACAAATATCAAAATCCGATCAACAAACGATTCAATTTCTCCAATTGGGTACCCCTCACAGTTGATACTACAGAATACGATGATGATTCCCAACACCCACCAACCGATTCCAATCCCATATCTCGGTCATTCACATAAGCTCCCTCAATCACGACGTTTCGAGAATCAACGGATCTATTGACGATCAAAAGAGATGCTCACATGGGTGTCAAATTGTGCACGAAAAGGATTGGATTTTGACCATGCAAATGGAAAATTAACAAAGACCCATATAGCGTTTTGATGTGTGTTTTGTGGGTATGTGAATGGATAATGACAAATTGATGAAGAGGAAGAGGAAGAAGAAGAAGAGAGAGAGTGAAATTCGTTTTAGCCTGCGAGACAAGCAGCTTATATACTTAGTCACAACACACTATTTTAAGTTGAAATATTTTATTTTTTTATATACATCCTTCTATTAGAAATTTTTGTATTATAAATAGTGGTCCATTTTTTTTAATAAAAAGTTTATGACAATTATTTTCATTTTTTTGTAGTGGTTATATTATTTCAAAATAAAATTTAATTTAAGATTTTTAAGTATTTAATTTACATCAAAAAATTATATGATGTGTTTTCAATATAAAATATTTGTATTTATTTCATACAATTTTTAATGTTTAAAAATTTTTATTTTTATATAGACAATAATATTATCTTTTATTTAAAGATTGTTAAAAATTATTGATTAATTTTATATTTAAACATAAAATTATATTATTTAGTTAACATTCTTATATTTTTAATTTTTAATTTTATTTATCAAAATATGAAATCAATAATTTTTCATAACATTTAAAATTCAAACTAATTTTAATTATTTTTCATAATTTAACATGATTTTTTAAATTTAATAATATAAAATTGTATTTTCTTTATTTTGATATTTAATAATGTAAAATTTTAATTCAAACTAATTTTAATTATTTTTCATAATTTAATATGATATAAAAATTAAATAATAATTTAATTTATTTTTTAGTTAAGGTTTTCGCAACGTGCATGTTGCACGTTGCACGTTGCCAAAATGTAGCTTTTGCAATGTGCACATAGTGCACGTTGCGAAAGGCCTATTGCCATAGACCTTTTTTCTTCTAGTAATATAAAAATACTTTTTTTAAAATTAAGGGTACCAAAACTTCATGAATTTGATAACCTTCTTTTTAGATTATCAGAACGTATATGCTTTTCTGAACTTTTCTGCCGTTTCTGCAATTTTTTATGCTAAACTATTGATTGAAATTGGTCAATTAACTTACCATGTGAGAAACATTTCAATTCACAAAATGTTAATCTCGGTCAAAAAAAAAAAAAAAACCATGAAATAGAATTTGGCATCCAAAAACAATTTTCTTCTTCAATGTTGCTAAAAAGAGGAGAGATGGAATGTACAGAAATCTATGATGGAGAACAAATTGGGCTAGCATGAGCACGGCGGCTTAGCACAAAAAGTCAAAAATAGAATGGTGCTTCTAGGAGTCCGAAGTACTTTTTCAGGGTAAAAAAGCCCACCAAACTGGGCCCAACCCAATCTTCTTAAAAGTTTCAACAGGCCACAAAAATAGCAAAGTCCACTTTGACATCATCAAATACGTGGCAAAATCACACAAGTCCAACCCCGGGCCTACTTTAAAAGGAAGATGTGGACTTCGGACTGACTGAGCTTTGCTGACACGTGTCAGTTTGGGTCATCGCTGTCATGCTCAGATTCGGAAAGATGACTGACACGTGATGGTTTTGCAAATTGTGGAAGATGGGGTAACCGGTAAAAGTTAGGGCAAACGGGCGGAGAGAAACAGTGCGTTTTCGAGTTTTTATTTTTTGGAATTTTGGGAAAGCAGCTTTTTTACGGAAACGGAAGTGATTTTTGGGAAAGTACTTTCATCTGAATAGTTGAAGTACCGATCTTGTCCTCGAATGATTACTGACACGGACGACACAAGTGATAAGTTTGGACAGAAAGTACTGTTCTGCCCTTGTTGTATTCTTTTAGAGGTACTACAGAGATAAAGTGCTTAACCGAACTTCGCTTTTAGCTTAGTTTCAACCACTTGAATATTCTAAAAGGTCTTCTTTCTATTTATAATTTATAATTTTTGAATTTGAATAAATTTAAGATTTTAGTTACTCTAACTCTGGCATAAGTTATACGTATCTCAGGTTTTTTATTTTTATTTTTTAAAATTAAAATTCTACTCTTTTTTTGGTGAAATGTAGACATATTTGTTTACAATCCAAAAACAATGATATTAGAAGTTTCATATGTAATCAAACAAAATTTATTAAAAATAACACTCTTTATTATTTTCAGAATTCCAAAAGGTTAATGTGCCTTCATTGTATTTTAAAATCAAAATATAAAATAAATTATGAAATTCAATATATTTTTCTTAAGAATAATAAATTTAAATTATCTATTATAGTGATTCAAAATTAAATAATTTATATTTATTTGCCTATAATATAATTTTGTCAAATAACTAGGTCACTCACTCTCATGGTCGTCAAAGTATTATTATCATTATTCATAAATAGCATAATTACATTATTTAAATAAATAAAGCTTATTTATGATCATTCAATAAAGACCTTGTAAAAGATCATGTTTTTATTTATTAAATATAAAAATTATTTATTTGTGTACCAATAATACTAAAATTAGTGTCAATTATATCCAAGGTATTGAAATTATTAGTTGTGGATCTTTCACCCTATAAGAATATAATTTATTCATCACTATAAATGATGAATAAAAAAAATATGTTCATGTTTATGCAATCATGCATTAATATTGAAATCTCTAAACTCTTAATGGATAATATTTTTATTCCATAATCATAAAGAGCATGTAGCACCCATTTTTATAAAGGCCAACTTTGTCTCTCTTTTTTTGTTAATAAAAAACTAATTATCTTATTTTTAGAATAATAATAAAATTATGAATATATACAATTAATTTAAGCCAATTTGGCAATTTTTTTTAAATTTTTGTAATCAAACTTAAAAAGCTTGAATTAATAGAAAATTTCCATATAGACTTGATGATTGTTTTAAGTTAGTAATATTACCGTGGCTATTTTTTCCTTTTATATTTTAGTATAAAACATTATTTTAACACTCACAAGCAATAATTAAATATGATGTATTTATATATTTCAAACAAATTTGTTTAACAATATTATGTGAATATAAAAGATGGCTACTTTTTCCTTTCATATTTTTGATATAAAACATTATTTTAACACTCAAAAAATAATAATAAAATATGATGTATATATATTTCAAACAAATTCCTCTAACAATATTATATGGATATAAAAGAAAAATATAAAAAAGATTATAAGAAAACTGATTATTATAATATGATTATTTGATTATATGCATCTTTTGGAAACATGCATATATGGTTATTATTAAAAAAATATATCAAGTGTATTATTTGAGTATTTCACAAATTATAGTATAAAAAATAAAAATTATATAAAAGAAAAAACATTATTGGTTCCAAAATAGTTGATGAGTTATGGTAGGGAAAACAGAAGACAAGGGCAGATTAGACAAATCGAGACAGAGGACAGCCTAACATGAAGCTCAACAGCCGAGGACATTGACGTAATCTCATGCGACTTCCGCCAAACATCAAAAACCAAATAAATTAAATATATAAATTAATAAATAAAAAAGAAAAAAATAAAAAAACAACTCCAATTCAGAGAAGGGTTTGTATTGCTTTCTTCACAACCGTCCTTACAAAACCTTCTTCTCTTCGCTCTCCGCAGAGAGAGAGACAACCAACACATAACACACAATAAAACTCCTCTCTCTCTCTATCTATCTTTACCTATCTATATATATATAGATTATATATATACATAAGAAATTCTCTCTTTGATTCAGCGTTACCCACATCGCTGACTCCTTGTTTTATCTTTTATTTCTTTTTCGTTTGTTTCAACGAAAAGCTTTCAATCGTTTCTCTTTGAGATTTGATCGAGTTATGCAGCAGGGCGATCCAACGGTGTTGAGTTTGAGACCTGGAGGCGGTCGAGGGAGCAGCAGGCTGCTTGGTTCTTCTTCTTCCTCTTCTTCATCAGCTGCTCCTTCTTTCGCTTTTGGTTCCTTCTCCGCTGATCTCCCTCTCCTTCGTCCTCATGGCGCCACTCCTCCTTCCTCCTTTCCATTGACGGTATATCGATATTCAGACCCTCCTCCATCTCCTTGGATCTAGATGCTTTTTTGCCAACGGGCTTCTTGTATTTTGTTTAGATGATATCTATGTTGGGATATTCAGATTCGTTTTTTCTGCCTTTGCATGGAATTCTTACTGATATAGTTGTTGGGTTTGTGAAAATATTGGATCTTTGATTCAATGGTATGTTTTTATATGTGTTTAATGATTGCCACTTGGTTTTCGTTAGTTTTTCTGACGCTGTGAGCTTGTGTTCATTTTTTTTGAAGGATTTTTTATATATATTTTTTATTATGGATTATTTTGGTTTCAAGAGTTCAAGTTTATACATTTTTTTTCTTTGGAAGCAATAATATTACTTGTAGTATCCAAAAAAAAACGAAAAGTTAGAAAATTGTCTTGTTTCATTAACATCAGCATTCTTGTTTTTGGTCCATTGTGCATTGATTTGATTTTGTCATCCAAAATCCTATGGGAAAAAGGGAAGTTTTTCAATCGTTGTTATAGGTGCTTGGAATTACTACATTGTATAGAAGGAAGAATACAATGGAATGTCCTAATTCTTGGTGGGGCGCTAAATACGCGTGCCTGCTGTAAATATGGACGGACAGGAATATGTAGGCTTTAGGTGGGCATTCTGTGAGTTCGAGGTTGCCTATAAAGGACCTACACATATTGTGGCTCTTTTTTGAATATTTAGAATTTTATTAGAGGGCGATGAAAGTAATAGGTTGATTGACTATCAATGGACTCCACTCAATCAACTCTCTCTAATTTGTGGTCTAGCCTTGTTTTTATGTTTAAAATTTCTATGGTACATTATTGTGTTTTAATTGTGAAACCTCCTATTACTTGTCCTTCTGTAAGAAAATTGAATAATTTACCTTTTTTTCTTTAAAAAAAAAATTGTTGAATTACTTTTCCCTGGTGATGTTTTGGCAGTAATTTCAATTTCTATTTAATTCTGTTAGCTGTTTTCAGTTTGGTTTCTGTCGTTAGGTCTTGTCTTTATCTCTGGCCTCAAGGAGGGATTAATTTGAACTAGTTTTTAGAGGTTCTTGACACTGTCTCTCTCTCTCTCTCTCTCTCTCTTTCTTTTGTTTGTAGAGTGGAGACTCCCGGTTTGAGAATCGTGAGCGTGTGCGCTACACTAGAGATCAGTTGTTACAGATCAGAGAGGTAATGTGCTTGTGATGCTTATATCTTATATTCAATTAAGCTTGTTTGCAATAATAATTGAATGAGAGGAAAATTTCATTCTTAGCTTGTTTTATATAAATAATAATGTCTGATTATGCTCCTTACCTGCTTATAGGCCGTTGTAGTCTCTGATGAAATTCTCAAAATTAAACGAGAATTTGAAGCTGAAGTTTTTGGTGAGGAGCAAACGTGGGGCCGTGCTGAAAGCAATGTGAGTAACCGGCCACCTGTATCTGCTTTCTTTAGTGGTGATTTCTTTTTCTTGGTTGGGCTGTGCAGTATCCGATGTGTTGGGATTAATTAAACGATAATCTGTAGTGAGCTGAAAGTTATACTAATCAGATTTGTGTTGTTTGCATCAAATATATTTTGTGATCAGTTCATCTTGTTTATATTTTACACATCCATATGATAATTTTTTTCCTTCATTCAGCCACCAAATCCACCTCCTAGCCGTTATTCTGAACCAGATAATCGTGACTGGCGCCGTCCTGCACAGTTTTCTCCTGGAGAGGAAAGGTTACGGGAACCTGTTAGAGACAATAGAGAGCATGGTGGACGACAAGATCAACTCAATTACCAATTTTCCAGGGTTCAAATCTCTTCTAACCAAGGGGTAATTATTCTGATAACAACATTGTTTTGATTTGCTCTGTCTAGTTTTACTCGTTTATTCTATCCCCTTGAATTTCTCAAGGTGTATATCTGTTTAAGCACTCTGTTGCCTCCAATTACCTGCTGTATCATGTATGCCATTCAATGAACTTGGCCGGTATCGGTAACTTTAATTAGCTTGTATTTTGTGGAAAGTTCAGTTTTGAGTAAACTTGGACAGAACTTTATTATATAAATGTTATTTAGCTCTCTTTGGTACATTTTCTAGGTTTTCAGTTAGGATTGATATAATGGAAGTACATATATGAGCCAAAGTTTTCTTCTTTGTTAAATCTTTTTCTGTAAATTTTGATAAGGTTTAGTTTCACATTATCTAAAATGCTTCTGTATAATGAGTATAAAAAGAACATATATCCTATGATACTTGGATTATGACTTTTGTGGTTTACTTGCGGATAACTTATACTTTTTTGAGCTATACTGATATTTTTCACTTGTTTGATATCTGAGTTCTTTTGTAAAGCATCTTAAATTTATGTAAGAAATTAGAAGATTTGCAATGTTTATAAAATTATTAGGAATCTGTGCTTGTTGTTTTGTGATGTGGCTCATGCAAATTTGTTCCATTATGTATGCGTGGATGCTCATTTTCTCTAGTTTCAACAAAATGTCTTTAATTTGTTGAAACAGGGAGGACCAACACCTGTTTTAGTCAAGGCTGAAGTTCCATGGTCTGCTAGAAGGGGAAATCTTTCTGATAAGGAACGTGTCTTGAAGACAGTGAAGGGGTAAGACTTTTAGAGATTTATTTTCTGTCTCATATGCTTAATGGAGCCCCACTTTTATTCAAGTAACCAATGATTGAAAGTTGATTATAAACAACCTTGGGTTTTTATCTCATCTTTCAAATTCTAGAGTTCCATACATAATCTGTCACATGAAGGATCTCGAAAGATTAGGATATTATTTCTAATAATTGAATTTTTCTAATTGTGATTAAAATGTACTTTCTTGCATTTGGGATTGGCTGAATCTGATGCTTCACCATTATCAAAATTTGGCATTTGTACTTGTTTCATAGTTGTGAGGAAGACGTCCATTACGAATGGTCCTTAATATATATGACTATGTGGATGTGTAAACATGTTTGTTGGTCGGTCATGTGTAGAAGTGATATTATGTTGTATTAGTCTTTTGGGTAAATACCATTTACTTGTTAAATGGCATATGTTTCCTCACATACACAAGGTAACCATTTTGCTGGAGGGTTGTCATGTTCTTGATGTAATCCAAACGTATTGGTTGCATTTAATAGACAACTATGAAACATACCAAGTGTGTGTTTTCTTTCTGAATCCTATTTCTGTTTGGTTTGCAGGATACTGAATAAGCTAACCCCTGAGAAATTTGATCTACTTAAAGGTCAACTCATAGACTCTGGTATCACATCAGCTGATATCTTAAAGGTCAAATCTTTTATGCATGTTTTTTTCTATACGTTTTGTGCTTTTATGTTTATCAAAGTTGTGAATGGAATGCATTGATCTCTTGCAACAGGGGGTTATATCTCTAATATTTGATAAGGCTGTTCTTGAGCCCACATTCTGCCCCATGTATGCTCAGCTGTGCTCCGATCTGAATGAGAAACTACCTCCATTCCCCTCGGATGAACCTGGCGGCAAAGAAATCACATTTAAGCGAGTCCTCTTGAATAACTGCCAGGAGGCTTTTGAGGGTGCTGACAAACTGAGAGAAGAAGTAAGGCAGATGACTGCTCCAGAGCAAGAGCTGGAGCGTAGGGATAAAGAAAGACTAGTCAAGCTTCGTACTCTTGGAAACATTCGGTTAATTGGGGAGCTTCTTAAGCAGAAGATGGTGCCTGAAAAGATTGTTCATCATATTGTTCAGGTTCGTATTCAGGATGATAGCTGAAAATGAAGTAACTTTGAGATATATTTTTAGTTGGTTTTTGATATCGATCACCATCTTTCATTATGTGAAAAACAGGAGCTTTTGGGAGCTGATAGTACAACTTGTCCTGCAGAGGAAAATGTCGAGGCTATATGCCAATTTTTCAACACCATTGGTAAGCAGCTTGATGAGAGCCCAAAATCACGACGTATAAACGATATGTATTTCAGCAGATTGAAGGATTTGACTACAAATCCTCAGCTTGCTCCAAGACTGCGGTTCATGGTTCGTGATGTTCTTGATCTACGTGCAAACAACTGGATTCCTAGACGGGAAGAGGTATGCTTAATTAATGTACTTATTTTGCAGAAGAATTTGTTTTTGACCTTGTGATCCTTGTACAAAAGTTGTAATTATCTCCTTCTACTGTAAATTTTGCAGGTGAAAGCAAAAACCATCACTGAAATCCATTCAGAGGCAGAAAAAAATCTTGGATTACGTCCTGGTGCTACTGCAAGCATTAGAAATAATCGTATATCTGGTGCTCCAGGGGTTACTGGTCCTGGTGGCATGCCTATCACACGACCTGGCTCAGGTGGTATGATGCCTGGCATGCCAGGAACGAGGAAGATGCCTGGGATGCCTGGAATTGATAATGATAATTGGGAGGTGCCTAGAACACGTTCAATGCCTAGAGGTGATGGATCAGGAATGCAGACTGTGGGACGCATCCAGTCACCGATAGTGAACAAGTCATCGTCACTTAACACAAGGCTACTACCTCAGGGTACTGGTGGCCTTATGAGTGGGAGAAGTGCCCTGTTGCAGGGCAGCGGTGCTCCTACTGGGCGTCCTTCCAATTTTGTTTCTGGCACAGAACCTTTATCCCAAGTCCCAATACCTGTTAAACCTGTTCCTGCTTCCTCTGTGCCTCAAGCTGTGGAGAAGCCACCGACTCCAGTCACAAGGTTGAGTCCGGATGTTCTTCAGAAAAAAACAGTCTCGCTGCTCGACGAGTATTTTAATATCAGGGATTTAAGTGAAGCGCTGATGTGTGTGGAAGAACTCAATTCTCCAGGATACCATCCTGAGTTTGTCAAGGAAGCTATTTCCCATGCATTTGAGAAAAGCGCATCTTGTGTGGATCTAGTAGAGAAACTGTTGGAGTACTTGTTTTCGAAAAAAGTGATCACGGCGAGAGATATAGGGACAGGTTGTTTGCTTTATGGTTCGTTGATTGATGATATTGCGATTGATTTACCTAAAGCACCTATTTATTTTGGTGAGGTTATTGGGAAACTAGTTTTGGCAGGGGGATTGGATTTTACGGTGGTGAAGGAGATCCTTAAGAAGATGGAAGATGATAGGTTCCAGAAAAGTGTATTTGATGCTGCCATGAGTGTAGTAAGTTCAAGTCCTTCTGGGCAAAATGTATTGGATTCCCAAGCATCTGATATCGAGGCCTGTCGGAGTCTTTTCTAGCGTTGTAATAGTTCTTTATGGCCTGAGCACTTCAGTTTCAGTATCCACAAGGGCTTTCTATGCTTGCTGTCAGGTCATCATAACTTCTGAGGCAAGCAATTTGTATTATTCGATAAGTTGGAGCTGCCAAAAACAAAATAGGTAATTTTATTGAGTTGTATATTTTCCGAGGTCAGAGCTATATGTTTATTGAGGAAAGAAATCAAACTATAACGTCATGGATTTTGATCTCGAGTGTGGCCTAATCATGTGCCAATTTGCTCGAGAAGAGTGGCCCTTTTTAAGGGTTCCAGTTGTTTTGTATTTGATTAGTTTTTTGAATCATTTTTTATTTTCTTGACTTGAGTAATTTAGTTAATTATTGTTGAACTGTTCACTCCATAAATCCCAAGTATTTGCCTTGTCACTACAGATTATATGGGTTGTTCTTTCTGCTGTTTATTGTTTGGATATTATGGATTTCTTTCCCTTTTTTCTGTTCCCCTCTTGTGGGAATCACAATGGTTTTGAGACTTGAATTTGGTTCTAATTGAATGGCCTTGAAGTTCGGCCGGAGGCCAAGTACTAAACCGCTATGCATTATAATGTTTGTTCTGATGCTTAGTCGATCGCCATTTTAGTGTAGTTGATACATGTAGTTAATGAGAAATATTAGGCTCATAAATTCTGGATACACTGTTTCATACAGACGGAGTGATTTCCTTATTATCTATTGTAATTTGTTCTAATTTTAACTCATTATTATTTCTATATCTTAAGTTGTATAAACTAATTTGTAAGAGTGGAATCACTGTTGTTAACAATGATCTATTTCAGAGAAATTAGCTTCTGTTCTGTTCTGTATATTAGCCTTGCATTTAGTTATGTTGCTTCTATTGCTGTATGCAAGCCAATATATGTTTGTGCTTGGTTAGGGGTCTCGATTTACTGGGGTTGGTAACATGGCACTGGGATTGCTTTTGAGTTTTGTGCAGCAGTTCATCAGTCACAAATCACAAACCAATTTAAAAAGGCTAGCCAATCTTGCATAGTTTTGCAAGAAAGTTGTCTTGCCAAAAAATAATGTTACTTTTTGACAAAAATGCGCATCTTGATGATGGTGGATGGCTACAGAATTACAAAATTCTGAATGGGCATTTGACGTGAAATAGCATAAATTTTAAACCGAAAGTGTGAACCAGTTTTATAAGAGTCACGAGTGATTGAAGTTATTCACTTTTGTTTTTTCTTCTTCTCCAACATCAGTGCCTGATGTTCTTATCCTTTACATAGGCTTCTTTTCTGATTGACATTTGATGGTAGATGGGTTGTGGGACTAAAAGCAGAAGACGTGTCACCCATTTTCCTTCCTCCATTATTATCTCCCAGAATTGTGAAAAAGTGGAATGAAAACTGTTTCTCTAACGTTTCCAATGAAAGCCAGACTTTCTGAAAATGATTTTGCGTTTATTTTCAATGGTTGAGTTTCATTAAATTTTAGAGTTTTTGTTGAGGAATATGTTTTAAATGATTTGAATGAAATTCCACACTATTAATAAAATTCAGTTTAAATGAATGTTCAAAGTTTGGTAACGTTATCTATCTAACAATAGTCTTAATTCCACAATTCAAAAATTACAAATACTTGAAAAAAAAAAATATCTGAGACAGACTTCTCTACCGTTTAGGTGCTATGTTTACTCTTAATTTATGTTCGTTATAATAAAAACATCTATAATAATTTCTTCATTTATTATAGATAATAGGATGATATATTTTAACTTAAATTTTTTTATTTAAAATAAGATATTAATTTGTAGTAATATTATATTTACAAAGTTTAAGTACAAAGTTTATAACTCAATTGAGATAAATATAAGAAAGTCAATCAATGGTGGATATATATCGTAGCGAGGGGTGGCCTTGGCCTCTATGG
Source organism: Boswellia sacra (assembly GCA_013180625.2). NCBI lineage: Eukaryota > Viridiplantae > Streptophyta > Magnoliopsida > Sapindales > Burseraceae > Boswellia > Boswellia sacra. Next base: position 55,254 of record SNVD02010312.1, on the reverse strand, counting down.
AAATTATAAAAAAGTTCTAATTTTTATATTAATTTCATTAATTGTTGGTTCAAAATTCATATTTTATTCACGGTTTTATTTTTTCAGCTTGGCTGCTCCAAATTACGAAATCCTGATCCACCCCTGAAGTCCATAAAACAAGTATCAGTGATCGATGCCCACGTGAACTTAAAATACAAACTTTATACGCAGATTTGGTAAGTGTGTGAACGTATTCTTCATTCTACCCAATCAAATGGTTGCAATAAAAACAAAAAAATTCGTTTTTAATGAATGAAATTTGTATTTAAGTTGATAATATTAAATATAATTTTTTTTCTTTTAATTTTAATCATTTGATTAAAGTGAAATGAATGTTTTAAATTTGTGTTGAATTTTAAGTCAAAAAATTTAAGTTAAAATATTCTATCCCAATATATATAGATTAATGTTAGACCTAAAACTTATTTACAACTAAAATTTTATATAATCCTGAATTAATAAGATATTATTGGATGAGTAATTATTATGTCAATCAATTTAACATCTTTTATTTATTTATATTTTTTACTCATTTAATGGTAACGTGCAAACTCAAATTATATAAAAAATGGTTGTAGATAAATTATATATATGTCTTTGAATGACTTGATATTGATAACATACATATCATATGCATGCCGTAGACACCTCTTTTTTAATGAAGGCTCATGCTACGATACAACAACAACAGAAGGCGTATATCATTTTTTTTAGTGGTATAAAAATGGTATAAAAATTATAAAAAAGTGGTCAATAATGAAAAGAAAAATTGTAAAAGTTTGGATCAGCTGATGAATATTAATTAGTTGGGTAAATATGCCAAAAAAAAAAAATAAAGGTTATTCCTTAAACACGTTGATTCTGTGGAAGTGTGTGTGTGTGTGTTTTTTTTTTTTTTAATACTAGAATTGAATTTTCTTAGTTTTAAAGACTCAAAAGGTCCATTATTTCATGATAAACTTTTTAGCTTCTATTTCAGAAAGTAAGAAATAAATTAACAAGAAGCAACATTTATAATGATGGACTTGTACTAACACATGGCGTATCGAAGTAACAGAAGAAGAGAATATGATGCCATCTTGTGGCTATTTTCTTGAGTCCTTTTGTTTAGTTTGACATCGCATCGTTGAAGTACAAAAAATATTATAAGAAACATAAAACTATACATATAACTATAACAAGAATACAAGCTCTATAACATGTAACTACAATTTTATAATTTATTAATTTGGATTATACCATGTATCTTCAGACCATCTCGCCACAAAAAAAGTATACATAAAAAGAAAAATACGTAGCTTCTGAAATCCAAGCATGTGAAGCAACATGTGATTTTAATACGTGAGCACATGATTTGAAAGATTAGTAGACAAATATATCAATGCATATGATTTTCCTTGAGAGAATTATTAGGCATTATTAATACTCGACTTAAACAGAACATATATTTCCGGTCATTCACGCTTCTAGTCTGCAATAAATTTGGAATAATACTTTTAATAAATTATGTAAGCATATTACATCTCCTCACACAAATCAAAGCTAGACTGAACAAGACAGACAATTGCATTTAAATCCTAAACTCAGAAAACCATATATATATATATATATATATGCATTATAATGAAGACTTAAAAAACGAAGAAATAAGCAAGAAGAGAAGCAAGTGGAAGCAAATAATAAGAGACTTGGTGAGTTGGGTTGGCAGCAGATGTTTTGCCACGAGGACGAGTTGCTAGTCCACCAGCAGCAAACCCACGAGCACCTCCTTTACCGGTCCCTTTTCTCTTGTGGATACGCGACCTTCTGCGAGGCTGCATAAATGAAGTCAGTTCTCTACCCTCTTGCTCTTGTAGCTGCTGAACCCTAGCAATTTCACCTCTGTTGAATGGATTCCTGAGGGCTTTTTCATGTCCACGTTGAGTTTGATTAATAGCTGCATAACTTGGAAGAGCGCGAGAGAGGAGCAGGAAAGAGATGAGTAACAAGACAGCCCATACACAGCTCATTTTGGCCTAATTAGCTTCAAGTGCTAACTTGCGGCCTCATCCATATAGGGTTGCACAAATGCTCAATCTCTTCACTTCGCTCTAGGTCTATATCGTTGGCTGTGTTTTTTTTTTCACACCCCTCAAATTAGGTCATTCTTAGTAAGCCAAACTTTTTGTAAACTAACACGACTTACACCTTTAACAAAACCTATTATTAAATCACTAAAATATTAATGCTTAAGCAATCATTCTCTTAATCATTTAATTATTAAAAGAGTAATTTCTTTAAATTATCCTAAAATCCATCTCAAATAATTTGGATAAATGATGTGATTTTTATTAATTGGATAATAGAACGAAGTAGTAAGTGATAAAATAATGCAATATTATTTGGCATAATTTTTAGTTAATTTTTTGGAAAAATATCATTACTCTTAGTAAATGTACAATTAAGTTAGTTTAAAGTTATTTTAGTCTCTAAAGCAATATCTAGGGTTATATGTGTCAGTTTGTAAAATATTTAGGCCATTAAAGAATTTCATCAACCTTCAGGGATATTTGTTTAGGCTAATAAATGAAAGTTATTGCGATGTGGATGTCAAAGTCGAGAGTCATTATGAATGTGATAGCAATCTGCCCAAGGCCCAACAGTGCTTTTGTCCTGCTGCGGGACTGACTCATGATACAATTTGATTCCTCATTTAATACAATTTCATCGTTTCATGTTTTCATATATTGAAAAATATCAACAATATAACACTTAAAAATTTATATACTGTTATAATAAGTGGTGGCTTCTCACCACTTAAGTATATGTTGTGTCTCTTTCTTATTGGCTAGTTTAGAGACAAATGTTTATCGGGTACTTGATACAGCAAAGTTCTTCTTATTGGCTCATGGATCGGCATATTTTAATTGGTTAAAACTTAGGCAGCTTGTGATTGGCTCCTTTGAAGACTTGGGGTGGTGAATTTGCTCTTTTTACATCCCCTCTGTTTTGTAGTTGTAACATACAATTTCTCCTCAATTTCTCTTTTGTCTCCTCCGTCTAATTCTCTCCCTCTCCTCCTTCGTTTGCTTTCATCTCACTGGCTCCACTTCCTTTTCAATTCACTTTACATTTCTTGACATAACTCGTATCATATTATATTTTTAGCTAATTCATTACTCTAGAGCACACAGATAGCATTTTGTTACGGCCTTAATATTTCACCGCTTACACTGTGTGGTTTTAGACGCTCAACAAACTGTACTTACATCTAAGCAAGCCTTTGAACGCTTGAGTTTTCACCTTGTCATTGAGCTCTTTCATGCCTTGTTCCACGCCTTACTCTAGCCTATCCAACCTCTCTCGCTTATGAGCCATGGCTAGCTCCACCTTGACCAACCAGATCTCCATAGCGCTTACAACATCGCGAGACTTCTCTTGGCCATGGGGTTTCTTACCGGAAGTGGGGGCGGTCTCACACCCACGTGACTCCTCAATTACGTTGGTCACCTCAGATGCCATGCTTCTAACCCTTCTTGTTCTTGATCAAATGAGGACTTGGCTTGCAATCTTGCAATGATAACAACTGTTATGGCCTTATTGTTTCACAAACGGGGACTGTGTGACCTTTGATGCTAATACTCCCAAAAGTGCACCTAAATAAGCGTTAAGCCACTAAAAGAGAAGTTCAAGCAAAGGAGAATAAGGACATGAGAGATTTAGTGAGAATATTCATTATACACCAGAAAATGTACAAGGCTTTTAGATTGTAAAGACACTCAAGTTCAAGGCTCTTAAACCCTTGAGTCTAGCATGACTTGCTTACAAATGAGGGCTCACCCATTATAGGCTTGCATCTCATCAATATGTGGTTAACATTGCACCACATGTCACTAACCTATGGGCTAAGACATTGCTTGGGCTCCAAGCATATCTAGATCCTATCTAGATATTTTCATCATTGCTTGGTGGCCAACTGTCTCTAGATATATCTGTACATGCCTAGACATTACTAGAATACTCTATATTACACTAGACATTTCTAGGGAACCACAGATATTGGATATCTCTACACACTTTTGGAATCTTCCATAGCATTCCACATCCTTTTGTCACCTTCTAGAACCTTTTAAGGCCTTCCAAAGTCTTTCTTATGCATCCCACACCTTCCGAAACCTTCGAGAATATTCCGAAACGTCATAGAACCTTTCAGAAACTTTTGGAATACCACACCCATTTTTTGCGCCATCAAACTCCTTGCGTCATGAGGATTCCGAAACACCATAACTCTTATCCAAAGTCTTATTCTTTGGCGGACGCCCGTACAAGCTTAGCGCAGAACTGTGCACGTGTCGCACGGGGCGTGACAATTTGTAGGAATCCTCCAACCCCTAGCATACTCGTATACTTAAATTTACAAAACGTTATTAGCGCGATTAATTGTTGAATAACAATAGTAAATAGGTATAACATTTTTATTTTATTGTGGATTTTTATTGATTATATTATTTATTATTTGATACAACTATCTTTATAAGTATGCTCTTTAGTTGCCACTATGTTGGAGCTTCCATATCAGAAAATAAGATTAGATCCGGAAATTATTTGTTGTATTGTTATTTATTTGTTATACTAATCGATCTAACCAAATATTATTAATATATTTATCTTATATTGTTATTGTTGATCATATTTTATTTACAAATTTATTTTTTTGAGTTATAATATTATTGTATCATTACCATTAGATGCAATTAGTTTACAACTTAAAGTTTGTAAACCAGAACCTGATGTTCTGATTCTTATTCATTTCAAAACCTGAAGTTTTGGAATTAGGAAATCTTAAATCAGAACCTGAAGTTCTGAATCTATAAATATTCTCATTATTAATCTTATTTTATTGTGTTAATATTATTGTTTACATTTTCAATTTATTTGTTTTTATTTGGTCACGACTTAAAGTTTACTGGCCTAAATTTACTTGGCTACGACTTTAAATATTTTGGTAATTAAATGTTGAATTCATTGTTCCTAATATGATATCACCAATATGTTAAACTTATATTTACTTTGTTTATCGTTATTGTCAATTACATTTTATTTATTGTTATCATGCTATGTTACTTAGAAATTGAAGTTCTGATTTCTAATAAGTTAAAGGAGAGATTTGTTCAACAATTAACAAGAATACTACCAAGGGCCTGATTCCAATAGAACCATCTGGGATTACAAGACTTGAAGATATAATCAAACCAGAAGTTTTGATTAAAAAACTCCAAGCGAGTAGATAAAATGTGTTGCCCATAGACCTTTTGCGCTGCATTTTTTATTATACAATTAGAACCTGAAGTTCTATTTGTAAATTTATTTCTTTAAGATATTTAATTGTTTAAATTTAATTATTTATTGCACTTTATATTCATTATAATTATTATTGTGTCTTTAATTTTCTTTTATTTTGAATGTTATTATATTCTTGATATGCATCCAAAGGATGTAATTAAAATTTGTCCTTGAAGGATAAATTGAGGGTCATTAGATTGTCACCATTAAAATTTGAGTAACTGATCCACTATAGAATTTCCTATCGATTTCATACATTCCTTGAAGTGAATGTTACCAAACCGTTCTTAAAAGTAAGTGGCATCATTCATTTCAAGAAGTGAATGATATTATACCATTTCTTTAAAGATGATATTATGGCATTCCTAGAAGTTAATGCTACTATCAACCGCAATGATAATAATAAATGTGGTTAAGCTTAATAAAGGATTGTTAATATTGAATTGATTATTATAAATACTAAATTAAATCACTAGAAGTGGAATTAATGATATGAAAGAAATATTTGTAAGAATCCTTTATTGATGATTCAGTGGATCCTACAAAGTATAATAATTCAAACTTTTTTGTTAATTTATTTATGATTGGTGTATGGCCAAGAAAATTAATTTGATAATTGTATTTTAATTTGATATTATCTTTTATGATGGTCTCCAATGTACTCTTTCTTGAATGAATGGGTATGGACATGAAAAATAAGATACCTGTCTCCAGAAGAGACGAAGATTTATATCTAGTTGATAGTACAAACACACTATCCTAAAGGATAAGAAGCATTTTCTGAAGTTAACTTTTCTAGAAGTAAAAGTTAACACTATATCAGAAGCTGTTAACTTAATTGAAGGCTTTGGAAGAGCCACTGTAATGTTAGCAAGCGGTACTAAGTTATGTATTGATAACGCCTTATACTTAAACAAATCCAGAAGAAATTTGCTTAGTTTTAAAGATATAAGGCATAATGGATATCATATTGAGATATCCTGTAAAAACAATACTGAATTTCTTTGTATCACCTTAGATATCTCAAGATAGAAGTTGATATTAGAGAAGCTTAAAGCTTTCTATTTTGGATTATATTATACATGCATGAGGTCTATTGAAACCTATACAGTCATGAACCAAAAGTTCAACGATCCTAAGACCTTTACATAATGGCATGCTCGTCTTGATCACCCGGGATTAACAAGGATGCATAGGATTATTGAGAATACAAATGGACATCCACTAAAGAATCAAAAATTTCTTCTGTCCAATGAAACTACTTATACTTCTTGCTCACAAGGAAAGTTAATTGTTAAACCATCTCCTTCTAAGATTAGTTTTAAATCCCCCTCATTTTTACAAAGAATTCAAGGGGTATGTGTAGACCCATTCACCTATCGAGTGGACCTTTTCGTTACTTTATGGTCCTAATTGATGCTTCTGCACGATGGTCTCATGTGTGTTTGTTATCAACTAGAAATGTTGCATTTGCTAAACTACTTGCTCAAATTATTAAATTATAGACACATTTTTCAAACCATTCTGTTAAGTCAATATGTTTGGATAATGCTGGTGAATCTATATCAAAAGTCTTTGATGATTATTGTATGTCCGTTGGAATTGATATTGAGCACCCTGTCCCATATGCCCTTACCCAAATGGTTCGGTAGAGTCACTCATAAAGCGATTGCAGATAATTGCACGAACTTTGTTGTTGATAATGCTGTTGCCAACCTCTGTTAGGGCCATGCTATTTTACATGCTGCATCATTGATCAGATTAAGGCCCATTGCTTATCATGAATATTTTCTATTACAACATGTACTTGGCCAACAGCCCAATATTTCTCATTTGAGGACTTCTGGTTGTGTTGTATAAGTTCCCATTGCTCCCTCAAAGCGGACAAAAATGAGACCTCAATATCGATTAGGGATTTATGTGGGTTATAATTCTCTTTCTATTATCAGATATTTAGAACCCATGACTGGTGACTTTTTTACTACATATTTTGCAGATTGTCATTTTGATGAGATAATTTTTCTACCTCTAGGGGAAAAGAGAATGCCTAGTGAAGTAAGGCAAGAACTTTCTTGGAATATAAAAACATTGTCTCATCTTGATCCTTGCACAACCCAATGTGAAAATTAAGTGCAAAAGATGATACATCTTCAGAATATTGCTAATTAGATGCTGAATGCCTTTATTGACGTAGCTAATATAACAAAGTCATACATATATGGTGTAATACACCGGCTCAGATTGAGTTCCTTGTTGAGCAAACTCCCCAAGCAACAATGACTAGTCAATCTATTACAGGCCAGAAGCATGACAGACCCCTTGGATCAAAAGATATTATCCCCTGAAAAAGAAAAGTGGTTAATAACGCTCTCAATAGAAATAATGATCGAGTTAAATAATCCACATTCTCTAATTTATCCCCTGAAGCAATAAATGTTCCTAATGAGACGCCTGTCCCTGAAAAGCTCAAGTTCTTGATAAGACACATGCGTTTGAAGTGGCACATGAATTTAAAAATGAGGAAGTTTCTATTAATTATCCTTATACTAGGAAAATGTGGAATCGTAATGAAATTGTCATCGGTGACATATTTTCATTTGCAGTAGCCACTAATATTATGAATGATGATTTTGAACCAAACACAGTAGATGAATGTAGACAATGGTATGACTAACCTAAATGGAAAGAAGCAATTCAAGCAGAATTAGCTTTCTTGGCCAAATGTGAAGTTTTTGGACCAAGTCCAAATGCCTAATGATGTTAAACTCGCTAGATATAAATAGGTATTTACTAGAAAATGAAATGAGAATAATGAGATTGCCAGATATAAAGCCCGACTATTAGCTTATAGGTTTTCTCAAAGATTGGGTGTTGACTTTGATGAAACTTATGCCCTGGTAATGGATGTTATCACTTTTAGATATTTGATCAGTTTGTTAGTCTCGAAAAAGCTTCACAAGCGCCTTATGGATATGGTGACTGCTTACGTTGTATGTTCAAGTAGCTTCTGAAATATATATGACCTTGAAGGATTTAAATTACCTAAAGCAATTAAAACACAACCAAGGTCATGTATTCATTTAAATAACGAAGATCCCTGTATGGATTGAAACAATCGGGAGAATATGGTATAATCACCTTGGCGAATACTTGATTAAAGAAGGATACATTAATGATCCCATATGCCTTTATATGTTTATAAAGAAGTCAAAATCTGGTTTTGCTATTATAGCAGTATATGTCGATGACATGAATTTAATTGGAACTCCTGAAGAGATCCAAAACGCTGCTGAATATTGGAAAAGATAATTTGAAATGAGAGATTTGGGGAAAACAAAATACTGTCTTGGCCTGCAAATCAAGCAGAGCTCTGATGGCATATTTGTTTATCAATCAGCGTATACAGAAAAGGTTTTAAAACGGTTTAGTATGGATAAGGCTCATCTATTGAGTACTCCAATGATTGTTAGATCCCTTGATCCTAAAAAAGAATCCATTGCGTCATAAAGAGGATGATGGATAGTTATTTGATCATGAAGTACCATATTTGGACGCCATAGGTACATTAATGTATTTAGCACAATGTATTAGACCTGATATTGTATTTGCAGTTAATTTGTTAGCAAGGTTTAGTTATGCACCTATTAGACGACATTGGAATGGGTTTAAATATATTTTTCTAGGGAATCACTGATTTAGGATTATTCTTTTCATATGAACCTTCTGAAAATCCTGGTTTGGTTAGATATGCTGATGTCGGTTATTTATTTGATCCCCATAAAGCTCGATCTCAAACTGATATGTTTTTACTTATAATGGGATCACAATTTCATGGCGATCTACTAAACAGAGTTTGATTGCTACTTCTTCTAACCACTCTGAAATACTTGCATTACATTAGGCTAGCCGAGAATGTATATGGTTACGATCTGTTGTTCAATATATCTAGAGTTCATGGAAGTTATCTCTTACCATAGATCCTTCAACAATCATATACGAAGATAATACAATTTGTTTTGCTCAAGTCAGAGGAGGATACATCAAAGGATACAAAACGATGCACTTTCACCTAAGTTTTTCTACACTCATGAACTTCAAGAAAGCCGAAAGATCAATGTGAAACAGATACGTTCCAATGACAATCTTGCAGATTTGTTCACTAAGACTTTATCAACATCAATATTTGAGAAGCTAGTATACAAGACTGGTATACGATGACTCAACAAGCAATTAATTTGACAAAAGGTCTTTTGCCATGATCAGGGGGAGTAGTCATCAAGGGGAGTGTTATGGACACATGTGCACTATACTTTTTTTCCTTTCGATCAGCTTTTGTCCTACTGGATTTTACTGGCAAGGTTTTTAATAAGGTAGTAGAAGCACATGTAACACCACTTTATAATTTATTGTACAATTATATTTCTTTACTTCAGTTTTTGTTCCACTAGGTTTTTCCTTAATAAAGTCAAATACAATTATTTTAAATGGTGGAATCAAAGAGGAAGTGTTGTAATACGTGGTGGTTTCTCACCACTTAAGCATATGCTATGTCTCTTTGCTATTGGCTAGTTTAGAGATAAATTTTCATGGGGTACTTGGTACAGCAAAGCTCTTCTTATTGGCACATGGATTGTCATATTTTAATTGGTTAAAACTTAGGTAGCTTGTGATTGGCTCTTTTGAAGACTTGGGCGGTGAATTTGCTCTATATATACCAGCCCTCTCTGTTTTGTATTTGTAATTGACCTGAGAAAGAAAAATGCAATTTCTCTTCAATTTCTCTTTTGTCTCCTCCGCCTAATTCTCTTCCCTCGCCTCCTTCATTTGCTTTCATCTAACTGGCCCTGCATCCTTTTCAATTCACTTTACATTTCCCGGCATAACTCATATCATAAAATATTTGAGCTAACTCCAACACACAGATAGCATTTGCACCAATCCTCCAACCCCTAGCATACTTGTATACTTAAATTTACAAAATATATAAAATTGATATTGTATCAGTTGTTAACATAATAAATTTCTTAAGTAATAGAATACTGAAGTAGTTATATAATCTCAATTTAATCAATCAATCTTAAATCTTATATGAAAACTTCATAAATTAGTTGAACCGCAACGAGAACCATGCTACATCAGGTATCCAATCATTCAACAAATGTTGCTTCTTTTTGGTGAGACTTTCATTTCAAGATTTCTACCCGTCTTGGTTTAAAATATACAATAATATATATATATATATATATCAACATAACAAGTTTGATTACTCTCTTTGATATAATTTAAATGGATTTCTTTTTCGCATTAACCAAACCAAAAAAAATAAATGTAAAGGAAACCTACCAATAGGATCAAACTCTCTGAGGGCAGCTTTTTCAACTTTTCATAAAAAAGAAGTGTTCATCTAGATAACTATACCTTGTAATCTCAACTTTTGGCATCTTCTTTTATATGCATGATCGAACTCATACCAGTTATTTAACACATCAAGGAAATTAGCCACAATATCACATTAGTGCTTGTCATCCATGGGTTACACACTAAATACAAATGTTAATAACTTATGCTTTATAGGAGGAGTTATTTTCTTTTCTCATGGGAACCTCTTTTTAACAAACCTGTGTCCATAGGTAATACATTAAATACAAATGTTATTAATTTATGTTTTATAAGAGCAAGGGTTATTTTCTTTTCCTGCGAAGAACTTTTTTTTAAACAAATCTGTACTGGGTTTTTGAAACAGCCCATTGTTTTGGGCCCATTTATAAAAAGAAAGGCCAAGCTCATTAACTCCTAATCTAATGGAAGCCTAGCCCATTTAGTTTTTTTACAACCCAGCCCAATTTTTTTAACCCAGCCCATCCTCTCATATTTTGCATTTATATTAGATAAGAAATTAGCATAAAAAGAGAAAGAAAAATCTAGAGAGGGAGAAGAGAAGAAGACAAACGTGAGAGAGGTTCTGGGCTGTTAGAGAAACAAAAAAAAAATCAGGTAATTTTTACAATTCCAAGATAATATTAAGTTATTTTTGTGTATTTTATGCATGAGAATTGAAATTTAAGAAGATATTGGGATGTTTTAGAATTTTTAGAGAGAGAAATTAAGAGAGAAGGAATATCAGGATGGAATTGAAGTCTCCTTTAAGGTAATTGATCATTTTCTTTATGTTTATGGTTTGTCTTGGTGAATGTGAAGGTTTAAGATGTTGAAATTAAATTTAGGGTTCTATGAACAGTAGCAATTCAGAAAATTCCTGAAATTTATTAGCTTTGAATCTGATTCACAAATTTATTTATGTTAAATTAGACATTATAAGGATTTGTTTAAAGTTGGAATCACTGAAAAATGTTGAGTATGGAATTTTATATGAATTTTTGAAGTTTACTGTTTACTGCTGGAAATCCAGTTTTTCTGCAGGAAATCAGTTTTGAGTAAGTTATTTGAAGTATCTAGAGGTCTTCAAAAATTATGAAATTTGGGGAACAAGTTTATATATATGTCTAGTTTAATTCTGGAGAGTTTTGTGATTTTATAAATTTATTACGAATTATCATGTATTTTGGAAAATGGAGAGGTCAGTTCTGAAAATGAATTTACAGAATTTTTTTATCTGGAAAGATGAAGATTTTGAGGTAGTTAATGAACTTGTAATACTATAAACTTTTATATGTCATTAGATATGTATGTGTATAAGGTTTGTATAAAATTTTAGACCATTCTGACAAGTCAATTATTTATTAAAAATCAGAGAATAAGAATTGTTCTGTTTAAGAAGTTTGAAAATGGAGTTAATTAGGATTGATTGGATTAAGATATGAAGTTGGATATTGAGAATTTTAAATATTCAAGTTACTTACTAATTGAATATGATGTGATGAGCTCCTTTATGATATTAGGACAAGGAAGGATTAATTCTTTGTTGAAGAATGTGACCGGATAGACAGAATGTTGATTTTGGAATCAAATCCGAGCTAACCGAGTTGTGCAAGCAAAATTGTGAGTGGATTATGTTTTGAGAATTTCATATTATATTAAAGTGTATTAAATTTATGGTTTTCCATATTATTTAAGCTATTAGTTTAATTAATTGAGTTATATTAAAAGTTTTTAGAATAGATAATGATGATTTATGTATTTTGAAAATAAGAGTGTGTAAAGGATTAGATTTTGGATAGAAGAGATGGTTATGGTGGTGCTAATAGATTAGTTTTTGAATGTATAGAAATTGTTGTTTCGATAAATTTGAGTAGAAGAGAAAAATAAATGTAAAGTGAAAGTTGTAGAATATATATATATATGTATATATATTACATGTTGGTGGAAAGTAGAAAGTTTTGTTTATGATTGGAAAAGAGACATTTTTATAATTAAATAAATTAGTATAGAAAATTGAGGTATTTAGTTATATTATTTAAAAAAATACACATGTTGAAGAAAAAGTTTTGAAAAGTAGAATTTAAATTCTGCAGGGGTGATAATGTCAAATTTTAAAATTGCTCAAGCAGGGGCTGAATTATAAATTTAAAAAGTTGTTTCAGAAATTATAGGGACCTGAATGTAGAACTATGAAAAATTTAGAATAATAAAAAAGATTTCAGTTAAAGTATGATGTATGAGATTGTGAGATAAAAATATAAATTATGGTTTATAGTGAGATGAAAAGTATTTTATTTGATGGATATTTTAGAAAGTTTTAGAAATAGTAGAATATTTATTTTCTGGATAATTAGAAATATATTTTAGTATTTACTTAGTTATGTTTATTTAGCATTTTATAGAATTACCGAGAATTTTAGCGAATTTAGAAGAATTTAAGTTAGTTTTTATAGTATTTCTTGAGGGTTGATAGACCCATTCATTATACTTACTTTTAATTATTAAGATATTTCAAAGCTAGTTTCAAATTGTAGACATGAATTTTAGTTTTAAAAATTAGTTTTGAACAAAGATATAGCATTTAGAAAAGAAAAATCAGATTTTGTATTTGAAGTGCGTTTTAGTTTTTCAGAAAGTTATATTTTGTAAATTTAAAGAAAATGTGAAAGCATAGATATTTAAAGTTTTCATAGTCATTTGACTTAAGAATTTTCTTAAAGTATTTAGAAATGTCGTTTTAAATATTTGTCTTTGATTAATTCAAATAATACAAATATTTTCAGCTTTAGCTTGTATAAAATTTTCAGATTTTGATAAATTGCTTGAAAAGAGAAATTTTAGCATATAAAGCAATTTTTAAATGAAATCAGTTTTTAATGAAAATAAGAAAGTGTAGTTATGTTGTACTAAGCTAGTACCCAGACAATTATTTAGATCACTCAGACAGTGATACAGATAGAGGCCTTTGGGGCCCGTTCAGACACACATAGAGGCTTTGGGCCATGTGATCTGGGCGCATTAGCCCTTTGGGGGCAGCTCTACGCATGTGTATGACCAGATAGTAGGCCTGCGCAATGTCAGATCTCGCCAAGTACAGATAGTTCTGCCTGCGTGATGTAGATCTCACCAGGTATGAGAAAATTCAGATAGCTCTGCTTGTGCGATGTTAGATCTCGCCAGGCAGGATCAGACAACTTCAAGGGTACTTGTTTAATATAATGAAAACTTGTTTAGTATAATGAAAAGAGTTTTGAATATATTTATATGAGTTAGTTTGAGAAAGAAACATGATTCACAAAGTTTCTTTTGAAAGAAGAAGATTTTTAAGGAAATTATATTTTGTATATTAAATAACTGAAGGGATGATTTTAGCATATCATCATGAGTTTTATTTTATAAGATTGAGGAAATATGTATTATTTTCATTGTTTTAAAGAGTATAGAATCAAGCTGTTGTGTTTGAAGATTTTTAATCAAAAAATTATTTGTTTTCAAAATTCTATGAGAGAATTGATGATATTTTACAAGTACGATAGATTTTTCTTAATTTTAAATATGAGATGAGTTTCTAGTTAGAAATGTATTATATGATTGAAGATGATCATTTTATTGTTTTAAGTATAGACGACAAGAAGTAGTATTTTGATGACTTTAGTAATTCAATAGTTATTTATTTTAAATTTTTATAACATTTTAGATGATATGAAAGTTATGAGTTATAAAGACTTTTTTTTATATAAATCAAAGATTATTTTATAATAATATATATTTTTTAGATTTATTTACAAATATATCTTTATCTTCACGTACTGAGTTTTATACTCACTCCTTTGTTTTATTTTTTCTTTATTTTTTTAAAATTCCCCGCCCCCCCCAGGTGAAAGCAAAACATGATTTAGTTAGAAAGTTTGGAGGCCCAGTCACATGATGGTGCAAGGACATGCTAAGATTGTTATAGTTATATTGTTAAGAAAAATTTTGTTTGTGGTTGTAATAAGAATTTTTTTAAAGTTTGTTCCATAAGAAAGACAAGAATTAAGAAACAGACAGTAGTCTACAGTTTTAGGCATGATTCGCCCGTGTAGCTAGGGGCGGGTCGTGTCAATTTGGTATCAGAGCATGGTTAGGATTCTGTAGACTTCTACTATATCAGATAGAAGCTTTGGAAAGATATAGTTGTCTGTGGAAGCACCATCAGACTTAGACGTGGCAACCTTGTAATAACATAGTTGAAGAAATGAATTGGCTTAGCCCTAGTAGCTCAAAGAGAGATTAGTTAGTTATGAATTAGTTATGTCGTTAGATACTTATCTTAGAATTTATTGCTTACTTAATTGTTTTACGATGTAGTTGTTTGTACTTAATTGTTTTACGATGTAGTTGTTTGTTCTATGTTAGTATTTTGAGTTGTTAAGATTTGAACAGAAATATTTGATATAAGGCTAGATACTTTTATCAAGCATTGTGGTTTAGAGGATTTATGTGTAGCTTAATTTTTGATTTATGTTAGTGCTATGAATTGTGATGATTTTTGTATGAAAATTGAGATTATATAAAGAATTGAGTTATGATAATTGTAATATGAGGAATTACATGGTATATGCTATTTTAGACTACAAAATATACCGATGAGGAATTTAGAAACTTATTAATTGCTTGGATGATTTATATGATAATTGAGTTATGTATGATATGTAGTATATGATGATATAAGATGATTGAAGCTTTTACTTTGAAGCACTGAGTTTTGAGAGTAGTAAGTTGAGATATGAGCATGCCTTGAATGATAATGACATACTACCTAGAGCATATCTTTACATAGTAATGTGAAATGATGGAAAAAAAATTTTATATTAGTGAAGATGAAGTATTCAATATTGATTTTATTACTAATGAGACAATGATCAAGATTTTAGAGGGCGTGGAAGTACCTTTGTGAAGCCTAGAATTTATGCTCTTGGTATATTGTCAGAAGTGAGTCATTAGAGCTTTAGTCCAACTTATGTGATATATATGGACAAGTATCTTACAAGAGAAATAAGTGTAGTATAAAAGGATTTAAGTGGCTCAATAAGAAAATATAAGATTGGCTTCGCTTAGTTATGAAAGTAGAACTATATGAATGTCATAACCTAACTAAGATTTTGAATCATATGAGATAGTTTTGAAAAGAAGTGATTTGTATGGTTATAAGTTATGACGTTTTCATATTAATTATATAAAGAAGAGGTTTATGAGGTATAGTTAGATATCCAAGTGTTATTTTAATATATGCATGTATTTATATTTGACAATGTGCCAAGGGAACTATATGTATTTGTATACATTATGGTATGCAAGTGGACTCTTTATCTTGTATAGATTTCAACATAATTATTTGATTCAACTTATAGTTATGACTGGGTGTACAATATGTTTTGTAATAATAGATATTAGCAGAAGTTGAATTATTACTGTTGGGTTTTATGATGAACTAAGCATTTAAAGATGTGAGGCTAATGATATTATGTTGAAGTCTATGGTGATTGAGTTGAGATGAGGACAAGAGTCCACGAAAAAGTTGAGTTGATAGAAATACATATGGGACATATTGTTGTTGATGATGTTATTATTATTATTTTAAATGATTTGTAAGTTGGTTAAGTTTGAAGGGCAAAGGACATTCTGTCATATTTTTTTTATTGACTTGTTTTTCATAGGTGCATCCATGGTCTTTTATACAAGTTCTGGAATCATGTAGATTCTCACAAGTGCTTTATCAAGTTTCTGTAGTAGAAGTAAAAAGAGTTTGCCTTTAGAAATGACTTATCCTGGTTATTGCTTTCCTTTGGAGCGCCGGGTTCCTAAAGATAGCCATAATTAGGGTACGTCATGCAAAATTTGGCAACTCATTAATAATTTTAAGAAGTAAAAATATATATGAAAGAAGTTAAGGAAGAAGTTGTTACATTCATAAGTCAAAAGAATTGGGAATTAGTTTTCCTAACCTATAGACAAATGTTGATTCACGTGGAAGGTAAAATATTCTTGCGTCAATCAGAGACTAATTCTTCTTTTGCGAGAAATCAAGGTTGTAGCTTATTGAAATAATTCTTGGTAGTGAATAAAAAAAAAAGAGTCGTGTTACATGATTCTCAGAATGTTGTTATATATAAAATAGATGCTAATTAGCATCACATGAGTATGTTTTATGACTTGAGTATTTTGGACCTTTCGAAATTTCGAGGACGAAATTGTTGACCTAGGTATGGCAACCCAAGAGGGAGGGTGAATTGGGTTTTTATTTATAAAAACGGATTTAGAAAACTTTTCTTGAAAGATCAAAATTATTTAAATCTTTCTTTAAGAACAAAGGTGAAGTAGATGAAAATAGAATGCAATCAAGAGAATGACAATAAAAAACAATCATAAGAGCAAGTAAATGTAAAGAGGAAAGGGATAGAGAGAGTGCAAACTCAATTTACGTGGTTCGGCAAACCTTACCAACGTCCACGGGCTCCTAGCTCCACGAGCTAAGCTTTCCACTAAGTTGTAGAAATCTTTACAACTTGCTTGATGAACAACCTCACCAAGACTTTTTTCTTCCAACTCTTGATAACACCACACCAAGAGTTCTTCTTGATGAACAACCTCACCAAGGCAACTTCCTTCAACCCTTGATAACACCACACCAAGAGTTCTTCTTGATGAACAACCTCACCAAGGCAACTTCCTTCAACCTTGATAACACCACACCAAGAGTTCTTCTTGATGAACAACCTCACCAAGGCAATTTCCTTCAACCCTTGATAACACCACACCAAGAGTTCTTCTTGATGAACAACCTCACCAAGGCAACTTTCTTTAACTCTTGATAACACCACACCAAGAGTTCTTCTTGATGAACAACCTCACCAAGGAAAGAGTTCTCTCAAGGATAACTTTTATCCTTTACAAGTAGATCTCACCCTTACCACAATACAAGAAAAAAGAAAATTTTTACAACAAAAGTACAACTCTCTTCAAAGAGTAGATAAAGAATATAAAAGCTCTCTAGACTTGATATTTCCTTTGTTTTTTTTTTTTGATAGATTCTTCTCTTCTTCTTGCTCTCTGTTCTGAATGCATTGGAGAAGGGCTCCTTTTATAGGCAAATGGGATGAACTTAATCAAATGAAGACACCAACTACAAATTTTCTGCCCACCATAAAAACTATAATTTTGTCTGCCATTTTTGTTAATGTTCCGTTTGAAATTTGAAAATATGCAAAACATAAAAGATCTGAACATTTGAATAAGCTTTCCAACGCATCAAGAATCAAGTCATTTGGATATCTTTAGCTCAAGATATAGCCAAAACACCATTCGGTGCGCATGTGACTTGATTTTTCTTCCTTGTGTCAGTCCACCGAATTGAATGATAATTCTGTTAGCATTCAGTTTGAAATTTGAATTTCTTCAAAACATAAAAGATCTGAATATTTGAATAAGATTTCCAAAACATTAAGAATCAAGGAATTTGGATATCTCTATCTCAAGATATGGCCAAAAAACCATTCGGTGCTCATGTGAGTTGATTTTTCTTTCTTGTGTTAGTCTACCAAATTGTATGTCAATTATGTCAGTCTTTCATTTGAAATTTGAATTTATTCAAAACATATGAAATGTGTCTCATTAAGTCAGCTTTCCAATGCCATAAGAATCAAGTGATTTGGATATTTGTAGCTCAAGATATGTCCAAAAGAGTATTCGGTGCTCATGTCAGCTGCTTCCATTTGTCTTTCAACTTGCATGATGATTTGGACAATCTTGCACTTGAAATTTGAATTTCATTAAAACATATGAAATGTTATAAATTAAGTAAGCTTTCCAAAGGCTCAAGAATCATGTCATTTGGATATTTGTAGGGAAATATATGACCAATTGATTGAACATTGCTCATGTGTCATATTCCTTGAATCAAACCTTGTTCTTAAACTTTGGTGCCTTTAACATATAGTCTTCTCCTTAGCTTCAACACTTCATTTTAATAAGCCTTTTCTTGTTTTTACAATTATTTCAATGATATTATTCTTGCACATAAATAAATATGTTAGTAAATCTCAATGAATCAATGTGTATTGTTATCATCAAAATTATCATGTAGGCTTAGGGTTAACAGAAATTTTTTTGAGGAGGTAGTATTGAAACAGCCCATTATTTTGGGCCCATTTACAAAAAGAAAGGCCAAGCTCATTAACTCCTAATCTAATGGAAGCCTAGCCCATTTAGTTTTTTTACAACCCAACCCAATTTTTTTAACCCAGCCCATCCTCTCATATTTTGTATTTATATTAGATAAGAAATTAGCATAAAAAGAGAAAGAAAAATCTAGAGAGGGAGAAGAGAAGAAGACAGACGTGAGAGAGGTTCTGGGCTGTTAGAGAAACAAAAAAAAATCAGGTAATTTTTACAATTCCCAGATAATATTAAGTTATTTTTGTGTATTTCATGCATGAGAATTGAAATTTAAGGAGATATTGGGATGTTTTAGAATTTTTAGAGAGAGACGTTAGAGAGAGAAGGAATATCAGGATGGAATTGAAGTCTCCTTTAAGGTAATTGATCATTTTCTTGATGTTTATGGTTTGTCTTGGTGAATGTAAAGGTTTGAAATGTTGAAATTAAATTTAGGATTCTATGAACAGTAGCAATTCAGAAAATTCCTAAAATTTATTGGCTTTGAATCTGATTATTAAATTTATATATGTTAAATTAGACATTATAAGGATTTGTTTAAAGTTTGAATCACTGAAAAATGTTGAGTATGGAATTTTATATGAATTTTTGAAGTTTACTGTTTACTGCTGGAAATCCAGTTTTCCTACAGGAAATCAGTTTTGAGTAAGTTATTTGAAGTATCTAGAAGTCTTCAAATATTATGAAATTTGGGGTACGAGTTTATATATATGTCTAGTTTAATTCTGGAGAGTTTTGTGATTTTAAAAATTTATTACGAATTATCATGTATTTTGAAAAATGGAGAGGTCAGTTCTGGAAATGAATTTACAGAATTTTTGTATCTGGAAAGATGAAGATTTTGAGGTAGTTAATGAACATGGAATACTATAAAATTTTATATGTCATTAGATATGTATGTTTATAAGGTTTGTATAAAATTTTAGACCATTCTGACAAGTCAATTATTTATTAAAAATCAGAGAATAAGAACTATTCTGTTTAAGAAGTTTGAAAATAGGGTTAATTAGGATTGATTGGATTAAGATATGAAGTTGGATATTGAGAATTTTAAATATTCAAGTTGATTATGAATCAAATATGATGTGATGAGTTTTTTTATGATATTAGGACAATGAAGGACTAATTCTTTTTTGAAGGATGTGGCCAACTAGGTGGAACGTTGATTTTGGAATCAAATCCGAGCTAACTGAGTTGTGCAATCAAATTAATGAGTGGATTATGTTTTGAGAATTTCATATAATATTTAAGTGTATTAAATTTATGATTTTTCATATGATTTAAGTTATTAGTTTAATTAGTTGAGTTATATTAAAAGTTTTTAGAATAGATGATGATGATTTACGTATTTTAAAAATAAGTGTGTGTAAAGTATTAAATTTTGGATAGAAGAGATGGTAATGGGTGGTGCTAGAAAAATAAATTTAAAGTGAAAGTTGTAGAATGAATATATATATATTATATGTTGGTGAAAAGTAGAAAGTTTTTGTTTATGATTGGAAAAGAGACATTTATAATTAAATGAATTAGTACAGAAAATTGAGGTATTGGGTTATTTTCTTTAAGTAAATACATATGTTGAAGAAATTGTGTTTTTGATTTACAAAATGATAAGTGATTTTATATTCAAAATAATAACAAATTACAAAGAAAAATTTTGGAAATTAGAATTTAACGCTGAGGGGTGAAAATGTCAAATTTTAAAACTGCTCAAGCAGGGGTGAATTATAAATTTAGAAAGTTGTTCCAGAAATTATAGGGACCTGAATGTAGAACTATGAAAAATTTAGAATAATAAAAAAGATTTCGGTTAAAGTATGATGTATGAGATTGTGAGATAAAAATATAAATTATGGTTTATAGTGAGATGAAAAGTATTTTATTTTATGGATATTTTAGAAAGTTTTAGAAAAAGTAGAAGATTTATTTTCTGGATAATTAGAAATATGTTTTAGTATTTACTTAGTTATGTTTATTTAGCATTTTATAGAATTACCAAGAATTTTAGCGAATTTAGAAGAATTCAAGTTAGTTTCTATAGTATTTCTTGAAGATGGATAGCCCCATTTGTTATACTTACTTTTAATTATCAAGATATTTCAAAGCGAATTTTCAAATTGGTTGTAGACATGAATTTTAGTTTTAAAAATTATTTTTGAACGAAGATATAATATTTAGAAAAGAAAAATCAGATTTTGTATTTGAAGTGCATTTTAGTTTTTCAGAAAGTAATATTTTGTAAATTTAGAGAAAGTATGAAAGCATTGATATTTAAAGTTTTCATAGTCATTTGACTCAAGGATTTCTTAAAGTATTTAGAAATGTCATTTTAAATGTTGTCTTGGATTAATTCAAATAATACAAATATTTTCAGTTTTAGCTTGCATAAAATTTTCAGATTTTGATAAATTGCTTGAAAAGAGAAATTTTAGCATATAAAGCAGTTTTTTAATGAAAGCAGTTTTTAATGAAAATAAGAAAGTGTAGTTATGTTATACTGAGCTAGTACCCAGATACTTGAATAGTTATTCATATAACTTAGACAGTGACACAGATAGAGGTCTTTGAGGCCCGTTCAGACACACATAGAGGCTTTGGGCTGTGTGATCTGGGCGCTTTAGCCGTTTGGGGGCAGCTCTACGCATGCGTATGACCAGATAGTAGGCCTGCGCGATGTCAGATCTCGCCAGGTACATATAGTTCTGCCTGCATGATGTAGATCTCACCAGGTATGAGAAAATTCAGATAGCTCTGCTTGTGCGATGTTAGATCTCGCCAGGCAGGATCAAACAACTTCAGGGATACTTGTTTAGTATAATGAAAACTTGTTTAGTATAATAAAAAGAGTTTTGAATATGTTTATATGAGTTAGTTTGAGAAAGAAACATGATTCACAAAGTTTCTTTTGAAAGAAGAAGATTTTTAAGGAAATTATATTTTATATATTAAATAACTGAAGGGATGATTTTAGCATATCATCATGAGTTTTATTTTATAAGATTAAGGAAATATGTATTATTTTCATTGTTTTAAAGAGTATAGAATCAAGCTGTTGTGTTTGAAGATTTTTAATCAAAAAATTATTTATTTTCAAAATTCTATGAGAGAATTGATGATATTTTACAAGTACGATAGATTTTTCTTAATTTTAAATATGAGATGAGTTTCTAGTTAGAAATGTATTATATGATTGAAGATGATCATTTTATTGTTTTAAGTATAGACGACAAGAAGTAGTATTTTGATGATTTTAGTAATTCAATAGTTATTTATTTTAAATTTTTATAACATTTTAGATGATATGAAAGTTATGAGTTATAAAGACTTTTTTTTTAATATAAAGCAAAGATTATTTTATAATAATATATATTTTTTTAGATTTATTTACAAATATATCTTTATCTCCATTTACTGAGTTTTATACTCACTCCTTTGTTTTATTTTTTCTTTATTTTTTTAAAATCCCTCCCAGGTGAAAGCAAAACATGATTTAGTTAGAAAGTTTGGAGGCCCAGCCACATGATGGTGCAAGGACATGCTAAGGTTGTTATAGTTATATTGTTAAGAAAAATTTTGTTTGTGGTTGTAATAAGAATTTTTTTAAAGTTTGTTCTATAAGAAAGACAAGAATTAAGAAACAGACAGTAGTCCACAATTTTAGGTATGATTCGCCCGTATAGCTAGGGGCAGATTGTGTCAGTTTTGGTGCAAAAAGAACAATAACTCATGGTGGAGACAAACTCAAAATCTATATGTTAACAACCAAAAATAAATAAATTAAAAAAGCAATGATTACTCTCAACCAACCAAAAAGATGAAGTAGACAAAGAATCCAGAAAAGAAAAAAAAAAAAAAAAGAAAACAGAACGAAAAGGAAATAAAAGGTTAAGTAACATGTTGAAAATGTTGTAAATCATAATATAATATTATTAACTTATATCTTACGGGAGAAGGAGTTGTTTTCTTTTCCTATGAGAACTTTTAAACAAACTTGCGCGAGTCTTGACGTAAAAACAAACAATAACTCGTGGAGACAAACCCAAATTCTATGTATATATTTTTGAAAATTAATTATTATTTTTGAAAATTAAATTAATCATTCACGTTCAGTCATTTCTTTTCTTCTCTATAAATGACAACAAGATTCAAACATTCCGCGCCTCATTACTGAGATTCAAAAATGTCTTCAAGCCAACACCTAACAAAAACGAACTCTTCTTCTTCAAACGACGAGTCGGTTAAACTAGCTGTCGCCATTTCTCTTCTGCGATCAAAGCTTCTCCAAAATCAAAATCAGAATCAAAACACTCAGCCTTCCTCTGAATCTGAAGCTCTTCGATGGAAGCGAAAGGTCTGTAGCTCTTTCACTATCTATTCTCTCGAATTCCTTTGGCTACGCAACCAAACAGGTCCTGATTCCATTTGAATTTTTCAGGCTAAGGAGCGGAAGCAAGAGATTATCAGGCTGAGAGAGGATCTGAGAGAAGCTGAAGGTTAGGTTTCTTAAATTGATTTTCTGTTTAGGTTTTTGGTTTAATTGTTTGGTTTTGGCTGCAGATGCTTCCCAATGCGATTTGTTTCCGCAATCTGCTTCTTGTAAGTGCTATTTCTTTGATAATTTGGGGAGATTAAGCCCTAAGAAAGACGTAGATGGATCTCATCCTCGATTCAATGACGTTCTTCGCAGAAGATTTCTCAGACAAGGTCGATTTTATTTATGTTATATATATGGAGTATAACTACTATCATCACTTGTTATCAAAGTCTTTGTTGGTTTGCAGTGAGATTGAGGGAAAGGAGGAGGAGAAGAGGTGATTCGGCTCAACGACGACGTTTTTCAGGTATATTGTTGCTCATTTAAGTTCTAATTCAAGTGGTGGCCACGTGTTATTAAAATGTGGATACGTTAGTAATCACCTTCGTGGAGATGAAATTATTTAGGGTAATGCAAGTCTATAATTTGTGTATAAAATTAATATACAAAATTGACGTTCCATCACTCGGTTGTTATGATATTAATATTTACTATTTATTTCTGTTCATAAATATGCAGATTTTATTTTGTAAACATAATATTAGTCCATTATATATCCGAATAATCAGAAGTTCAGTGTTTAATATCCCTTTTGATTTGAATTGTTGGGCAGAATCAAACAATGAAGATGAGGCGGAGCAGCTGGGGGCGTCCATTGATTTTCTAGTTGAGCTTTGTGATACTGTCTCTCCGGTCAGTGGAGCCTACTAACTGTTACTTTCGTGCTTGCTGTCTTAATCTTGTATTGTATGTAATTACCTTGTAGTTTTGCAGGTGGAAGAGGCTAATTTTGCTAACTGGTCACACCAGGCTGTGGACTTCATTTTAGGTATACTTAATGAGACTCCTTTAAACTGTACCTGTATATTGGGTTTTAGTGGTACATAGCTCCTATATAATTTCTACAAAGTGATTCTTGTGTTTGATGAGCCAAGTGTCCGTTTGAAGTTTCTTCATTTATTTGTGCTTTCTAAATGCTTTACTTTTTTTGATTTCGTCGGAGACTTGTGATCGAGTTTTTATTTTTTTTTATCCTTTTTCTAACTGACAATGAAAGATGAAATATATGTATGGAGGTATATATTGTAGTTAATGCCTAGTCACTTTAATTATAATCAAACTATGTTCCACAACCTCGGCAGATGGAAAAGATTTTAGTAGCATTATAATGAAAACATTAGTTTCTTTTCCTCTTTGACGGGTAGTGTAAACAAAAATTATCTTTCTATCACATATCCTGGAGTGCTAGTTTTTTGATTCTGTTTCTAGTTACATTTGGAAAAACATTGTGAGATGAATATTCAAGCTACTTTTCGTTACATCCATCCAATATCCTGACAATGAAATGACCTAGATTGCTTGCTTCAGCTGTCTACCTAGTGGGAAATATAGGTAGATTCAAATGTAGAAGAAAGATATTGACAGGCGTTTTCACATTTTGAAAGATAATAAATTGGTGTTTTGAGGTTTCATAATTTTACTTAGTTAAACACCGTTGATTGAAAATTTTGCATGTGATTACCACATTTGAGCTTACCACACTTGGAAGACATGTTTTGATTACATGAACTCCAAAGAAAAAAAGAAGAAGCAAAAAGTGGAGGATGAAATGAAGGGGACAGGGTAGCAAAAATGTTCAGCACTTCATATGGGCTGGTGAGAAGTCACTGAGCATTCCGTCCTATGCCTGATGCAGGTTAATTGATACAGGGGAAAAAAGTTGGGTAGGAAAAGAAGAATTGAGACGGTGAGAAAAGTCATAATGGCCAGTGTTTGGTTAGAAATTTGGACTGGCCCTGTATACATCCGAATGGCAAAAAATGTAACCAGGAAAAATAAAGGAGATAATATAAGAGTAAGTTTAATGTGATTCACCTGGACTAGTAAGGATATTCAGCTTTGTTGAGTGTCAAAGGTGCCATAAGTTCGAAATTTTGATGGTTCCTAGTAGCATTATGTTGAGACAATGATCTAGTTGCTTAGCTTCTTTTCACATTGATGGGGTATAACTTTTACATGGTACGGAAATTCCATCTACTTTACACATGCTTATGTTTTCTTCCTGGTCAGCTCTACACTAATGCTGCTTAAAATCTCTGTTCTGAAGCATCAGTGAGGAATCTATTGTCGGCAGGAAACAGCAATGAGCCCATTGAAGGAACTATTAATGGCTTAATTATGCGCTTGATTAGAAGGATGTGCTCCTCCTTGAAAGAAGATGGTATACTTGATTGTGGTTTGGAATGTTCTTCAATATTTTTTTTAACATATATGTTGTTCAAAAGTTCAGGGACTTTCTTGTTACCCTATAATGACGTTCTGTTTAGAAGCATCATATCATTCAACAATTTCCTTCTGTTTTGATGATTTTACCTTTATGGTTTTTTGAGAACATACAATCGGTCTCTGGTTTTGAGTTTAGGTGCTGGTTCGGAGTCACATCACATTGACAATGATTCTCGGTCCTGTATTCAACACCTCATCCGCAAACTTGCAAATGAAGCTTTTATTGGACAGCGTGTCATACTGTCAGTTTCTGAAAGGATTTCTGTACTAGCAGAAAGCTTGCTTTTCTTAGATCCATTTGATGATGCTTTCCCCGGTATGCATGATTGCATGTTTCTAATGTAAGTACCTTAGCATATTGGCATCTATGATCTTCCTTTCCATCTGCAATCATTTTTTGATATCTATCATCAGTTGGACACTGAAGCTCATTAAATTTTAGCAGACTAAAATATTTTGTCCATTGAGGAACTAATTTTCACTGTTCAGATAGATTCCATATCATGTACAGTTCTGTTCAAGGACATGTGACACTGGAAGTGTATTTTGACACTTATGTGTAGCCATAGGGCCCAAGAGATGGGTTTGAAAGTGGAGACTCTGAAAATTTTCTCGGAATAAGGTCTTCTTAGTGAAGAATAATGTATGGCCAAGTTCATACCAAGTTCAGCTTTTGCTACCTAATGCCTTTTTGGGATAGGGATTTATAATAATACCCTAATCCCAATTTAATGACTTTGTACAAAATTGATTCATTCTCCTACTCAAATTTGTATCCTCTGACGTTGGCCATAAGTTGTCACTACAAGCTTAAATGCAACCGTAGTACAAGCTCAGCTTCCACAAGATATATAAATATATATCATCTGATGATTCAAGACAGGTTCATCTATTTGACATTCTTATGAATGACAGGATCCAGCTTATCGAGTTTCTCATATCAGACTGCTTATCAACTTGGTTAAAGTGTGATGGTTTTGATAACGGTATGTTTCACTGTTATGCTCATGATTTTGTTAATTTTTTTTTTATTATTAATTTTTTTTGGATACTCATTCTGCTCAAGAGCATGAAGTTCTTACATATTTTGTTGTGGGAAAAACTATGGTTGTTGTACCATACAGTAGCTGTACATTTTATGTAAAAATCGTAAACACATGTGTGAAAGTCGTAAACGATTGAATAAAAGTTGTATGTAAAAAAATCGTATTTATGATTTTTTTCACTAACTTACGATTTTTATACATATTTTTACGATTTTTATATGTTACAGTACAGCTGTTGTATGAGTACAGTAACTGTACTGTAGCAAGACTCTTTTGTTGTCCAAGTTTAGAGCATTCTTGGGTTGATAGTGACAGAAATTTGAGCCCCAAGAATATGCTTTAGAAGAATAGTAATACCTCATTTACATTTTGGAACTTACGAAACATTGTCCTGAAATACTTTTTGTTGTCGATGTCAATCCGAAGCTTGTTAACTTACCAATGCACTGGAAATAATATGTAATATTGACATTGCAGTGCTCTTGAAAGAATGGGTTAAGTCAGTCCTCCAAGCACGAAAAGCAGTAGAACTTTTGGAAAGCAGAAATGGGCTTTATGTTCTATACATGGATCGTGTCACAGGAGGATTGGCCAAACAGCTGGACCGGGTTTCATCACTCCAGAAGCTCAACCCTGATGTTCTTGACAAACTGTTCCTTTGATTTCATCTTTTCGTTTCATTTTCTGAAAAATTTCACTAATATACGCACGTGCTAACTCAAAATGCTTATCAAAGGAAGGCATTTGCAGCAATTTTGTACGTTTCGTTCACAACAGAAGGATTATTTACAGTCGTTTTCAATATTTTGCCTCTTTCTTATTGAATAGAATTTTCAAGTTACGAGTTCATAATACAAGTGTTTGGGGTTATATTTAGTAATTATATTTGTCAACTGAAACATCAGGTACTTTGGCTAATGGCAGTTGGTTTTGCTCTTCTCCTCCACATCCTTCTCAATTATCTCAAGTAGTCTCACATTGATCTCTTTCTTTCTTCGTTAATTCCAATTTTTGTTTTAGTACATTAGTAAGTTTGGCCTTCCTCTGAATCCGAACTCTTCGAGGAAGCAGAGAGTCTCTTGATCACACGCCCTCTCCATAAATATTCGCTGATCAAAGTCGGTTATCTCTGCAACTAAACGGTTCCTGGTTGCATTTGAAATTCAGTCTGAGGATCAAGAGATTCACCAGTCCTGAAATTTTTTTAATCAACTTTACCAATTTCGTATTTTAACAAGAGGCCCATTTCCTGCATTTTTAAACAAATGCATTCACTTTCCAAGGTGATTTTCCAGATTTAAATTTAAACGTCTGAGAAATAGAAATTTTACATTACGAGTTCTTAATAACAGTGCACCTTGACTTGGTTTAAATTAATATGAGTATTTTGCATTGTGTATATAAGATGTTTTAACTTGAAACTTTAACTGGTTGGATGAAATCAGATTGTAAATGCATCGAGTACATGAAGCAAGATGAAATCAGATCATAAATGCATCAAGTGCATATATAATAAATCGATCTGCTAGTTTTCCAGACTTCAAGAGCGCATGAATGCATTCACCAGAACGTTATTATTGCCAAGCAAGAGAGAAATATCTTCTCAGCATCAGATGTTAACAACATTCTCCTATCACTCCATCTAACAACGTAAAGGATTTATCAGCATTTTTTTCACAAAGCCCCAAAAGTTGTTGCCGAGTACATATAAGAAATGATAATATACATACCTCCATTTTCTTTTAAAAAGTGAAGTACCGTTACCAGG
This sequence comes from Boswellia sacra, assembly GCA_013180625.2. NCBI lineage: Eukaryota > Viridiplantae > Streptophyta > Magnoliopsida > Sapindales > Burseraceae > Boswellia > Boswellia sacra. The sequence goes on along the minus strand of SNVD02010312.1, from coordinate 26,681 downwards.
GACGGAGCCAATTAAGGCTCAGGAGGGGCAAATGCCCCTACTAGGCCTTTTAAAATTTTTAAATTGTATGTATAATTTTCACCAAATAATTATATTGCCCTTTCTGTTTAGAAAAAAACTTAACTCCATGTAAAAATAAATGCAATTAGCTTGATTTCAATTGTATTATAATCTAAGCCCAAAAGATATTATTAGAAAAATGCTTAACAAAACCATTAAACTATTTCTATTATAGTTTATGAAAATCATATTTTTTGTAGGATTATTAGATTTTTTTTTTTTTGTGAATGCTAGCTTGATATCAACTGCATTATAATCTAAGCCCAAAAAATATTAGTAGAAAAAGGCTTAATAAAATCATTGAACTACTTCTTTTATGGTTTATGAAAATCACATTATTTGTAGAATTATTAGATTTTTTTTTTGTGAATGCTAGCTGCTAGGAATCTATTGAAAATAAATCTAAGGTTTATCAACGTTTAATAAGTTTAAATTAAAATTGATAATAAAATTAGCAAAATCATATTCTTTTTGTAATAAAAAATTCTATTTATCATGTTATATATTGTTTTATAAAAATTTTTGTATATGTATTACACTATAAAATTGCCCCACCTTGATAGGATTTCTGGCTCCGTCCCTGCCCATTACACACCAAAATCCCACACCGCACATGCAAGTGCCATACTTACATAGAACCAATCAACTTCGTATCCGTTACCGTCTTTTCCTCCTCTTTTGTTGTTGGGTACTGGTGAAGCAGTCTCTGTGCAATTATTCAGAAGTGGGAGTCCACAAAGGTCATTGCTGGCGAAGCAAGATCCATCAAAACTTTGTAGTTGAGTATCCAAAGGAATCCTCCCAGTTAGGTTGTTATGAGATAAGTTCAGTCGATTCAAAAACGTCAAGTTGGCAATGCTATATGGGATTTCACCAGAAAGATTATTTGAAGAGAAATCGATGGATTCTAAAAATGTCATAGCACCGACAGTACTAGGAATTCTTCCAAAAAGAAAATTATGGGACAAATTCAATGATTGCAATCCTCCAAGGTCTATCACTGCGATAGGAATCTCTCCAAAGAGATTATTACTCGAAAGATCTATTGTTCTGATCAAATTAAGAACTGTTTATATTCAACCATTCGCCCTTTCATCACAAGGGATGAATCCTCCAAAAACAAAAAAAAAAAAAAAACCTACTGTAGTTGGAAGAGTATTCTATATCATTGCCTAAAGAGTAGCTTGCTTTCACCATGGCACTCAAGTTATTGATGCATCTTGGTATAGTACCGAAGAGATTATTGTAGGCAACATCTAAGATTGGTAGGGAAGATAAATGACAAAGTTCCTCTCGTAAATCACCATTAAACTTATTCGAACGAAGGTTAAGAATTTTCGATCATGAAAATCTTTCTCCTATCCATCTTGGAACATTCCAACAAACTGATTTTCACCTATTTCAAGTATTTCTAACTCACTAGTAGTAAGTGACACAGGTATTGTTCCAGAAAGGTTAATTTGGGTACGTTTTTCTGCATGTAAGTTGCAGGAAACTATCCTCACCAAAATTTCCAAGCCTACTGAAGAAGGTTTTCTACATGGTAGTAGTAGGTAAGACTTGCACAGCCTGGCTATATCAGAGACTAGAATCCTCATGTCAATTATAGAAAATTATTTAGTTGACGATATTGGGAGATTTTTCGAATCTGGATTTTCTCTCAGCCTTATTTCTTAGTTGAGCATATATTGTGTTTATAATGAGCTCTTCTAAAAAATTATATAAACTAAACGGATCTTGCTTTTTTATTTCAAAGTTCAGTTGATTTCCGGTGAGATGATGATTCAATTTATCCAAAATTTTGAAATATTTTTCTAAGAGAACGAAAACAATGGTTAATATACTAGGCTTTTGTGATAAAAGATACCTAAAGCTTTGTGATAAGAACAAATCCTCAAGCCAATGTGCTAATAGTTCAATATTTCAGATCATCAAATCTGTTCAACCTGACATTTTTTTAGAATTGCATGGCACACTGACGATTTGTAAGATGAATTCGTTCCAACTCATCATAATGTTGCTGCAAATGAAATCTCTGATCTACTAACAAAAGCTTCGCTAATCTTCATATGATAATTGGCTTCTTTTTTGCAATTTTCTTCCTCAAGCATTACACAATTAACAATAATAATAATAAAGTAAAGACAATTACAAAAATTACCATAAAAAGACTAAAAAACGAGATGCTCCTCCACTCGCCACCGTCCACCTCCATTTGTCCTCAATTTTCTCGCCACAACCACTATCACAGGGCTTTTTTTTGCTAAGCGGATTGCCATGTGATAGCGCTAAGCTTCGCTCAACCAGTTACTCGTTAAATCGCTTTAGAGATTACCACTCAAATGTATGCACAGCGAACCCACAAATTTTTTGATTACACGATGATGTTTTATGAAAACACCAACTTCCAACTCTTCTTTTATTGCCTCAAAAGAAAAGATTTACACTCTGCCCTAAGCTTATGTGCTGGAAACACCTCCACTCACATTAGGTGCTCCTTTCACTGATTGTTTACCTCTCTAGAGTAAGCACTTTATTATTGCTTCTCTTATTTGTGTTTCTAGCCCACCTTCTTGGTACTATTTATAGGAAAGAACCAGCCAACACATCTAGTTGTTAGGTCATATTTTCATGGGCTAAGCGTTACATGGTCCGTGTAGTTGACAACCCCAACTACTAGGTATTGTGGTATACTCCTGTGCTGCTACACGCATCTCTCACTACCCATGAGTGGGGATCATGGCCTTGATCATGGGAAATAACTTCCTTAAGCCACTACTATGTCCTATTATTTTCGCTCCTTTATTTTAGGGACGTGGTTATGCCCATCCAATCATCAAGTTAGTGGGGAAGTGTAGCTCATAATTTGTGCGGCCACTTCCTACACTCTAAGAAATGTATTCCAACCCCCTTACCCATTACTTCCTTGATTTTAGGAGCCAATATCCTTCTGATATTTATGCTTACTAACACTACCGAGTTGCAACATGAACTGTTGATGTGCGTTATGTCGCCCGATGTCATGTGCCACATCATTACATTATTGCGTGCTACCTATGCACGTGCTGGCTGCCCCGCAAGCATCCTAGCCAGCATACGTGCTTGTGCTAGTGTTGTGTGCTACGTTGCCCCAATGTGCGTGTTGCATTGCTATGTCGTGCCCAACTCTTGTGTGCATTCCACACATCACTCCGGCTACTCATGCATGCGCGTTATCCCACTATGCCATGCCCATCTCCATGCACATGCCATATTATGCCGCTACCCGTGCGTGCGTATTGCTGCATTGCGTTATACATCCCCTTGTGTCAGCGTTCACATTATCTTGCATTTAACCTCGCACATCAATACCTTTATTTATGCCACGCAACGTCTCCGCACCTTACTTAAGGGCTTTGGTTACGCCCAAAATATACCGCGGTTATTGTAGTATACATTGAGGTGTCGAATCCACAAGGAGGCCTTCGATAAAAGAGGTTCGTAAAACAAAAATATTAAAAAGATAATAAAAATGTAAAATTTAACTTTGAAGTGATTAGTTCTAAAGAAAATTCAGTGTTTAATAATTGGAAACAATCGATGGTAATTAAGAAGTAAGGCATCGAGAATCACTTATATGTTTTGTAAATCTAATCCCCACTTTGATTTAATAATTATAACTCAATTGAAAGTTTCACATCCCAAACAATCAATCGGAAAATATGTATAGTATAGCATAAATGATAAACACATGTATTTGATATGCATAAACTCTTTACAAGCAATATTTACCAACAACATTCATCCTTACAAGTTATCCAAGAGCGACAATATATCATATGACAATATTGTAGTAAAGGACTAACTCATAAAACGAAACTACCAGTAACAATTATAATTCAACATGAATCACATAAAGAAAGCATGACTGAATTTATATGAAATTGAGAATTATAATTTCTGGATTAAAAAGAAATCACAAGATGAGAAAGAGTTTAACACATAAACAAACATACAATCTTTATAGCCCTTGAGGTAGAATGAAAGTGGAGAAATAGATAAACTACACATACAAGTTCATCTTTAGCCTTACCAAGAGTTCTAGCCTAACTTACAATTCATTCTTATCATTTCTAAAAAGAAAATACAAGAGAGAATTGCAATATACAATGATAAAATGTGAACTCAAATGATTTTTTCTCTCCCCTCATTCAATTCCTCAAGTTGTCCTTAAATAGGTGATGAAATGGAACTATTACACCAAACCTCCACCAATTTTTCCACAATGTCGGCCACCAACTTGCAGCTGATTTTTGACCACCAAATGGACCGAATTGGGCTTTGTGGAAAACATGAAAGTTGTAGCATTTTATCTCAACTTTTCAGGGCCACCAGATTCATGCAATTTGGACAAGTATTCTCTGAGATATTGCCCAAATACTGGACATGGGTTGGGCTGAGAAACAACTACAATTTGGTTTTGTTGTGTCTCAATTTTGGCCCATCAAATGTTGGATTTGGGCTTTTGATTGTTCTTCAACTTTGTGTAAAATTGAGACATGTTGCTCCAGGTTCAATAATCTCTCCATTTTGATCTATAGATTGAGAGTTGTGTCCATTTTATTAAACCTGAAAAAATGATTTCCATTAATCACAATTTAAGGACAATACTTTATTTCAAGATAAAGACTAAATAAAATGCAAAAGAAATAAAACAAATGTAAAAGAGGTATAAGCAAAATAATTATGCTAAAATATCATAAAAGCTTTATAATACTGTCCAATTAGCATTAATTATTTATACTTAAGAGTGTACTTTCATGCGTTTATCAGGCTCACTTGTATGTTTCTCATTGGCATGCACCACTGCTGTCACATCTAAGCTTTGGCATAGAGCAAGGCAAGCTATGCCAAGCGTGTGCAAGTATCAAGGGTGTAACAAACCAACCTTATCAGAAGAGCTCAACATCCTCATTGGAAGGGTGCCAAGATACTCCTTCACTTGCTTCTCAAATTGCCATAGCGTAACTTCCTTTTTCCAAGTAGCATTCGCCTCACTACCGCCTTTCTATTGAACTAGATAGTATGTTCTTTGATTCTTTTTGCTCGCCCCATAGTTCTATGAACAAGGATTTTTTTCATTTCCTTGTCAAACTGTTTTCGAATCATCGGAGGAGCACGTCTGGCCTGTTGGCACCTAGTATCAGCCAAATCTTCATGAAAGGGCTTTAGGATGCTCATGTGAAAGGTTGGATAAACCTTTAACCTCTTCGGTAGCTTAAGCCTATAAACTACACCACCAACCCTTTTCATCACCTTAAAGGACTATCAAATTTTGGAACTTCAACTCGATGTACTGCTTTACTATTGATTTTCATCTGTATATGAGGCGTTAGATTCAACAAAACTTTGTCTCCCACATTGAACTCTAATAGCCACCTACCAGCATCCACATACTTCTTCATGTCTCGAGATGCCTTGGCCAAGCTGTCCATGGCCTCGATCATCTCTTACTTTTTTTTTTGGGAAAAGTTACTTAGTAATATAAATCCAAAAAAGTTATAATGTACAAAAATCCGAGGGGCATACCCCAAGAATTACAAAGGGACGTAAAGTCCAAACAAACAATCCAACAAAAAGATAGAAAATGAAGGCCACAAGCGGCCTAAACAAAGTAAAAAAGCCACAAACGGCCTTAACAACATAGAAGAGAAATGATCACAAACGGTCTAAAATATAAAAATACAAGAGCTTTAACCCTTCTTGTTTTTCTTCTTCTTACCCTTCTTTACCGGGGTAGCTGGGGTGTCCGAATGAGCATGGTCAATCCTATCAGATTGATCATCCTCACTGAGCCCAATCAAAGGCTCAAAACGAGTGGGAGAAGACTCAGTAGGTATCCGCCCTGAGGAAATAGATGCCTCACGATTTGTAGAACATTTGATAGTGCCCAAAAGTCTACCCTCGTCAGTCGCAAAAGGAGATGGAGAATCAGAATCTGAAACTGACTCTGCACTCGGAATTGTAGTAGCCTTCGGAGGCTCAACTTGCACTGTAGAAACTTCTGGGATAGTAACTATTTTGGTGCAATCAACGACCTTGGTCACATCCTTTTCTTTTCTCAAAGGGGCACTATCAGAGGTGCTAGCCTTATTCTTATCTGGACTCGAAGTCTTTACCGATTCTGGACAACGATGACCAAACCTGCAACATTTGGGACAATGTTTTGGAACCTACTCATATTCAACTTGAATTTGAATGGGCTTTGGAGAGAGTTTGCATATGAACTCAAACTTCTTAATCGGAGGGTGGGTTGCATCAAGAAGAACACATACCCTCGCATATTCCAATCTAGAAAGATCAGAAGTCATCTTGTCACAAGAAATAGGCTCTCCAACCATGCTGGAAACAATACTAAGGCCTTTGGTTGTCCATAAAGGAAACGGCAGGCCATATAATCAGATCCAAACGGGAAATTCCGCTACTTGATCCGCATTAAAATTCAAATGTGGATGCCAAGGCTGTAAGAAAATGTTTTTACCTCCAAACATCCAAGGACCGCGAGCAATGATAGCATGAACCTCATCCTCAGTTCGAAAACGAAAGAGGAGAAAGCCCGTGTCTGTAGAGCGGACGTCCTCTAGGCCGCTAGATTTCCATGCGCGCATGGCTATCGAACGTGCAGCATGATAAGGCATCACATATCCGAGAAAGAAGCCGATAAGATATCTACGCCATTCGGCCACATTCTCATCGACAATCTCATCTGGAATCTCAAGGATTGTACCCGGTTTCTTAGGGGAAACGGGAAGCAGTTTACATCGAGTACTCGAATCGGTGATTTTTTTGTCAGCCCAAGGGCCAGCAGTTGCCTTGGGTGGATCCATCCAGTGAATACAAATCAAATACAATGCAAAATCATAAAAAAAGAGATGGGAGAACGAAGGCAAACCAGTCACCGAAGCGACTCGGCTTCCAAAGTCGTAGACATCTCTTTATAAACGATAATCCATAAGGAATCTACAGCTCGACCAAAAGGCAAAATTGTGTGTAATAGCCTGGGGAACAATCTGGTCAGGGTTTATGAACAGTGATATCGGCCGGATGAACAGTGAAACCGGAGATGAATAGTATCACCCGAATGAAGAGATGGTGATTTGAGGGACTTGCGGTTAGAAACGGGTGACGCCCAAGAAGGAAAAATTGGTCAGCATTGCTCGATCTACAAGGTGGTGGTGGAGGTGAGATGCCACTCGCCGTTTGCCGGAAAGTGATGGCGGTGAATAGTATATTCCGAATGTTTTTTGCTATGGATGAGGATGTTAACGGCTGAAACAGGCGATAGTGAAGAAGGAAAAGATTTAGATCATTGCCGAATCTACAAGATGGCAGCGGAGGTGGGATCCCACTCGCCGGTTTCCGGTGAGCGGCGATAGTGAATAGTGATATTCCCAAAACTTGGTGGCCATGGACGGAGGTGTTACAGGTTGAAACCGGTGCTGGTGAAGAAGGGAAAGTTGTAGATCGAGCCAAGGCCAACACGATGGTGATGGAGGTGTCGTTTCACTCGCCGGTTGGCAGCGGATGAATAGTAAATCCGAACACTGTTTTCGACGGTTTTGATCACCTTCCGGTCGGAATCTGAAGAGGGTCAAGAAGGAAAGTTTCCTCAGGATATTCTGATCTACAACATATGTAAATCTCAAAGGCTGATTCGCCAAACAAGTGGAGTGAACAGTAACTCTGGCAACCCTAGTTGAGAGAAAATTTTCTCCCTTCCCTAAACCCTAAACCCTCCCTTGACATCTCTCTCGATCATCTCTTACTTATAGCATGCAAATCTATGTGCTGCAGGACACCGCCCATTGGTATCATGCATAGCCACCTCATATGGAGTCAATCGCTGTTGCCCCTTCACCAATTCTACTGGACTCATTCCCTTTGCTGAGGAAAGATGGATGTTGTAGCAAAACTGTGCTGCATCAAGTAAATCCATCTAGTTTTTCTGACTTGCCGTCATATAGTGCCGCAGATACTCTTCCAATAGCGCATTTATCTGCTTAGTTTGCTCGACAATTTGATGATAATTTGTAGTAAAAAACTTCAACTTTGTCCCCATGTGTTGAAAAGTGCTGTCCAGAATCTGCCTGGAACCTCGCATCACGATCACTAATTATATCTTCCGATAAACCGAAGTATTTCACCATATACTTGAAAAATAACCTCGCTTGTAGGGTACTCTATTCGCACCATAGCACTAAAATAATTGAAACATCTATAGATCCAGATAAAATGCTATTAGCAAGGTCTAAAATTTGTAGGGAAGACAAGTGACAAAGTTCAATCGGTAATACACCATGAAGTGTATTTGAATGATGGTTCAGAATTATAATTAAGCACTGGAACTGGAAATCTTTCTCCGATCAGTTTTGGAACTTTTCCAGCAAATTGATTTTTAGTTATGTCAAGTACTTCTAACTTGTACATTTTAAGCAACTTATGTATTGTTCCGGCGAAGTTATTTTTGCGGAGGTAAACTGACACAAGAGAACTTAAAATTTCCTATAGAGGTAGGAAGTTCACCGGTGAACTTATTGTTACCTATATTTAGGAGTTTCAAGTTTTGCCAATTCATCCAACAATCGGTAATTCTCTAGATAAAAAATTATCACCAAAGCTCAGAATTTTCATTTCCATTGACTTATTGTTCAGCCCATCGCATAAAAATTGGAAAATAGATCGCAAGAGTTTATTGTTGGAAAGATCTATTTATGATACCGGATCTTCGAGATATAGCTCTGATACCAATCTGATACCGGATCTTCGAGATATGGCTCTGATACCAAACTGATACAGGCTGCTGGATTATAATAGATCAGGATAGGATTTTCAAGTTGATTATCAACTCAACCAATGGCTGGAACAAATAAAATGGAACCTAACAAACACTCTTTCAAAGGGATAAGCTCACCACCAAAGTAAACACCAATGAGATACAGATAATTCACCACCCAAGGATGTAAACCAAGGATACAGGGCTTAAACTAATTCACCACTCTATGGAATCCACCAAGAGATACAGAGTTAAGGAGAAATCAGTATGAAAACTGAAATTTCACTCAAATTCGAATTCAAAACTTTCCTCCCTTGAATGCACAACTTTAGAATTTAAATAACTTGGAACAACCCTCCAAGCATAGGTAAAAGACAATAATTAAATGATTTCAACAATTACAGCTCAACTACTACATTGACAACTCATTTATTAACTAAGACCCATAAGTAAACTCATTAGGTAATAAAGGCACAACCAACTAAGCTAGAAATTCAAATTCCAACCAACTAAGCTAGAAAATTCAAATTCTAATGTGGACTTTAATGCAGCATTCATTATGAACCAGCTGTGAAGAGATAGTCATAAATCCTTGCAGACAACTCCAAAATGACACATTGACAAATGTGTTAGAAAGCTGCCTTCAAGATCTTTTACAGCCATAAATCTTGACATTTAATTCTCTGCATAGCAATATCAGCTCTTTTATGAAATTACCCCTCATTCTGGTTCTCGTGCACTCTTCACCATTGTAATAATTTGCACCCCTTAATAATCTATCTTGAATTCCATGGATTGTAACACCTCCTGTGTCAAGCTCCCCTGGTTGAGAAAGACTCGACCTCAAGTCTTGGTTGTTGTTTTCACCAAGATAAGGACTAAGGTCAGAGACATTGAATGTGTTGGAAACACCGTAATGCTCAGGTAGCTCAACTTTGTAAGCATTCTCTCCAATGCGTTGTAAGACTTTGAATGGTCCATCAGCTCTAGGCTTCAACTTGGCATATTTGCCTGGAGGAAACCTTTCCTTTCTAAGGTGTATCCACACTAGATCTCCTTCTTTGAACTCAACATAATTCCGATGTTTGTTTGCTGTAGCTTTATACTTCTTATTTTGCTTCAAAATCTTCTCTCGCACTTGTTCATGCAGCTTCTTGATGTTCTTAGCCCTCTCCTCTGCATCACTGCTAAATTGAGTTTTGGAAGGAATAGGAGATAAATCCAAAGGACTTATTGGATTCTTGCCATAAACAACCTCAAAAGGACTATGACCAGTGGTTTAACTTGATGATCTGTTGTAAGCAAACTCAACTTGGGGTAAAACAAGATCCCATTGCCGTAAATTCTTACCAACATAACTCCTCAGAAGATTTCCTAAGCTTCTATTGATAACTTCAGTTTGTCCATCTGTTTAAGGATGATGAGATGAACTAAAGGTAAGTGTAGTCCCCAGCTTTTTCCAAAGTGTACGCCAAAAAATGAGATAAGAACTTTGGATCACAATATGAGACTATGGTCTTAGGAATGCCATGCGATTTCACAATTTCCTTGAAGTACAAATCGGCTACATGAGTCGCATCATTTGTCTTGTTACAGGGGACAAAATGAGCCATTTTAGAAAATCGGTCAACCACCACCATGATTGAATCTTTGTTTCACTGTGTTCTAGGCAATCCCACCACAAAATCTAAGCTAACATCTTCCCATGGATCATTAGGATCAGGTAATGGAGTGTACAAACCAGTGTTTTGCCCATGACTTTTTGCCACATGACAAATTGTACACCTCTTCACGTGCTTCATCACATCCCTTTCCATCTTCGGCCAATAGAAGTTTTCCTTCACACTAGCAATAGTTTTGTCTCTCCCAAAATGACCGCTAATGCCACTGCCATGTGCTTCATTAATGATTAATTCTCTCAAGGAACATTGAGGAATACACAATTGGTTTTCCTTGAGTAGATAACCATCCTGCAAAACAAATTGATTAGATGAAAACTCATTACAGTTACTCCATATTTTGCCGAAATCTGGATCATCCTTGTAAAGCTCTTTTAAAATCTCAAACCCAATAACATTCACTTGCATAGAGGTCAGCAAAGAATGTCTTCGGCTTAAGGCATCAGCCACCACATTTTGAACTCCAAATTTATGCTTGATGGTAAAGTTGAAAGCTTGAAGAAACTCTACCCATCTAGCATGTCGAACATTAAGCTTCTGTTGCCTGTTGATGAACTTCAAAGCTTCATGGTCAGAATATAGAACGAATGGTTTTGGCAAGAGATACTGACTCCAATGCTTCAAAGCTCGACAAATAGCATACAACTCTTTGTCATAAGTTGAGTACTTTTTGCGAGATGCATTCAATTTTTCACTAAAGAAAGCAATTGGTCTGCCTTCTTGGCTAATAACGGCACCTGGAACAAGATCAATACAATGATGTATGTCTCTCATTGGAGGAAGGCCTGGTGGTATCTCATTTGGTATAACATCATGGTATTCTTCAAGAAGATATTTCATCTCCGGAGGTGGTTCATTACTAACTTCATTTTCTTCTAACAACAAGAACACATAAAGTTCACTTCCCTTCTCCAACTCTCTTCTACATTCTGTTTGGGTAAGCAAAGCATTTCTCTCACCTTTAGTAGGTTTAGGAACACATTCTAACTTCGAAGGACCCAAAATAACTTTCACCCCATCTTTAAAGAATGTATAAGTATTCCCATAGTTATTATACATTACTTTCCTATCATACTACCATGGTCTACCAAGAAGTAAATGACTCAACATCACACCATATTTCATCTTTATACCTTTTCCCAATAGAAAATGAAACAAGACAGCGTTTGTTTACCTTGATCTCGTTATCTTTCCAAAGCCATGAAATCTTGTAAGGCTGATGATGCTTCTCTGTCTGAAGGCCATGTTTATCAATCATCTCCGTAGACAGCACATTTTCAAAGCTGCAACCATCAATAATAAAGTTGCACACCTTGCCATGAGAAGTACATCTGGTATGGAAAGTATTTTTGCGAAGCCAATCATCTTCTCGTTCTTGGGCAATACTCAAACTCCTTTGAATAATAAAGAGAGAATCATCTCGATTTGCATAAGTGACTTCCTCTTCATCAACAAATTCTGGATTATCGAAATTGATCAGGGCATCTGACTCGATCTCTTTATCAATTTCATAAAAGTTATCAAATATTGGTGGTTTTCCATGATCCTCAAAGAAGTCATGGTCTACTTCATCATTCTCCACCAATTCATCTTTATTAGCATAATTGTCCAAAGGACTTTGATCTTCTACTTCTCCATGCATTCCACATGCGAATTCCTTATTTTCCAGAATTACTAAATTTTGTTGGAGCTGCCGCGTAAGATCTTCAATGATCAAATGTTGCTGGACTTGCTGGAGTTGCCGCCTGAGATCTTCAATGATCAAATCTCATTCATCTCTTTGAGAAGGAGGCAATTGGGTAGTAGAAGCAGCCTTGTGAGTACGACCAGCCATTGAACCAAAAGCTCTGATACCAATCTGATACCGGATCTTCGAGATATAGCTCTGATACCAATCTGATACCGAATCTTCGAGATATGGCTCTGATACCAAACTGATATCGGGCTGCTGGATTATAATAGATCAGGATAGGATCTTTAAGTTGATTATCAACTCAACCAATGGCTAGAACAAATAAAATGGAACCTAACAAACACTCTTTGAAAGGGATAAGAAGCTCACCACCAAAGTAAACACCAATGGGATACAGATAATTCACCACCCAAGGATGTAAACCAAGGATACAGGGCTTAAACTAACTCACCACTCTATGGAATCCACCAAGAGATACATAGTTAAGGAGAAATCAGTATAAACACTGAAATTTCACTCAAATTCGAATTCAAAACTTTTCTCTCTTGAATACACAACTTTAGAACTTAAATAACTTGGAACAACCCTCCAAGCATAGGTAAAAGATAATAATTAAATAATTTCAACAATTACAGCTCAACTACTACATTGACAACTCATTTATTAACTAAGACTCATAAGTAAACTCATTAGGTAATAAAGGCACAACCAACTAAGCTAGAAATTCAAATTCCAACCAACTAAGCTAGAAAATTCAAATTCTAATGTGGACTTTAATGCAGCATTCATTATGAACCAGCTATGAAGAGATAGTCATAAATCTTTGCAGACAACTCCAAAATGACACATTGACAAATGTGTTAGAAAGCTGACTTCAAGATCTTTTACAGCCATAAATCTTGACATTTAATTCTCTGCACAGCATATCAGTTCTTTTACGAAATTACCCCTCATTCTGGTTCATGTGCACTCTTCACCATTGTAATAATTTGCACCCCTTGATGATCTATCATGAATCCCATGGATTGTAACACTCCTGTGTCAATTTATGTGATGCCAGAGGATATAGTCGGCAATGACCCGATACATTGTTTGAATTCAAGTGATCCAAGACCGAGAAACAGGGTTAAATTTGAAATTTTCCCATTTATTTGATTGTGAGAGAGGTTCAAAAAAGAAATTGGGAAAAAATTTCAAAAACTCACTAGAAAAGGTACATGAAATTCCTGAGTTTGATATATCCAACAAACCCAAATATTTTTTGTGAATAAAGCCATAATGGAATCTGATGCCCTAATAAATGACAAGAACCCAAACTTAAGCCTTGAAGTCAAAAAGGAGGAATCCAATGAGGATTTACTTTGGGTTAGTGATCTGCAAATGTATCAAAATAAAACAGACTTGTGAGATTGATAAAGTGAATTTCTGAAATGGTTCCATCCAGTTTGTCATTGGAAAGATCTAAAACTTTTGAGGATGAAAGTTCTCCTAAAGATGATGGAATATGACCAAAGATAGAATTGTCACCTGGTTCAAGAAGAACTAGATTCTTAAATTTTCCAAGTTGATTTGTCAAATTACCAAAAGATGACCATGATGCAAATCCAATAACTCGAGTTTATTTAAAGTACATTATGAGTAGATATCTATGATTTTGGATATGCTTTAATTCAATTTGACATTCAATGGGTGTCAAGAGATGGTTACTCAGGGTGGCTAAATTTGTACAACCAGTAGGGTAGAAAGAGTTGGGAAAGTTGTAAGATAAATCACAATGCCTAAGAGAAGTTAAATTTTGAAGTCCATCAGGAACAGGACCTCAAAGATTGTTACTAGAAAGTGAAAGAAAGACTAAATTACTAAGTCCAAAAATCTAACTAGGAATTCGACTACTTAATTGGTTAAGAGAAAGATCAAGTATGGTAAAAGATGAAAAAGACGAAAAGTTTAGAATGGGCAATAGGGAGATCATTTATCACTAGCAACCAGTCATAGGTTTTACTGAGGTTTGCATTACTCAAATCAAGATATGTTTAAGCAAAAATAGACCAGATAGCTAAAACAAATTCTCAACATACAGCCTATCCCCATTATAGTAATTAGCACTAGATCAAGATATCTTAGGTTAAAAAGATCTCGAAGTTGATGTGGAATCATTCCTATAAATCTGGATCTAGAAAGGTCAAGGTACCTTAACTTTCCCATAGTATTAGACATGTCAAATGGGCCTAAATAGTTTAATAGATTTTATTTTTTAAAGCAATATAGGTGATTATATAACATTGATCATATGTCGTGCTACTATTGTGCATACTGTGTATTTTATTTTTTATTTACATTTTAATTTCATGTGTAATAAATTATTATAATTTTCCAAAATTCGAGTTATGTGGCCCGTTTGACACCTTAATATAGTACTAAGAAATATAGGAATGTGAGTGCCATCAAAATTATTTTGCTTAAGTTCAAGTAAATCAAAAATTTTTTAATCAAGCAACGAGAGATTAATCTTACCATCTAACTTTGACCTCATGTATGCTTCATACTCAGATAGATTGTGAGAATATTGAAATTATGTTGTAGATGGAGCTATGTCACATGACCTATCAAGTTATTACAAACAATGCTAGCCCATATACAACAATCTATATCCCCCATCCAAGAGGCAAGCCGGTTTGACGGAAATTTGATGTTTTTCTTGAAACATAGAAGTGCTTGTCTCTCAATTTTGATGCAAATCAGGGAACCGCTTATGCTATAAAGCTAAGTGCACAAAATTGTAAACAAGTGATAAAGTGATGATAAAAGTATTGTCCCCCATAGATTATGCTACTAACTGACAAACTTAACTTAACCCTAATTTTATTTGAATTACTATTAGATAATGAAATTTCTATAAAAATAAAATATAACTAATGATTAGACTAAAAAGAAACAATAACAATAATAGAGATTATGAAAATTCCAAAGTATTAAAGCTCTAGTGTGTGTCAGATTTCACTAAGATTAATTAATTTAAATTTCTTAATCCAATCCATCAATTTTTATTCCTATGTTGCTAACTAGTTTCCCTCAATTAATCATTAATCTTTTCAAGCATTAACAATCTATTCAAACAAGCAAAGTTTACATCTCTGTCAAACCTATAAACCTATTAGAATGCATTAAACACAAGAAATCTATCAATTACTGCACAAACTCCATATATATCTCTATTCTATGATAATTTTATGGTATTTTAATCAAGAGCAGAAACAAATATCAATCATCAGTGTTAATTTGAATCCCAAAATCATGTAAAAATTGGTCAGACAATCACAAGCGTTAAGCACAGAATGAATATTCAACATATTATGGAATAAACATCAATAAATTGAAATTAAAAGAACCCAAACATCATAATTCAGCTACATCTTAGGTCTAGAAAAGAAAATTAGTTGATAATGAAATCAAATATAACATAAATCATTGTTTGAAATATGAGGACAAAGAGAAAGGAAGCAAAACTAGTTGAAGAAAAAGAACTCTTGCTCCCACCATTTTTCTTGAACCTTTTTGACCTAGATAAGTTTTAAGTCGTCCTATTTATAAATGGATGGTTTTAGGACTCCAAATTCTAAAAGGAAATGGACTGCAAAATTTTTCAGATACAAACTAGCATCGCGAATTACGTTGGTAATTTTGGGGCACTTCTTTTCATGTTATATAGCGTTGCAGCGCATCTTGGACAGCACTGCAGCACTAGGTTTTGTACCTAAATTATAATGTTCCAAGACAATCTTAGTGTTGAGGCACTAATAGAACAACATTAGGGTGCTAAACTGATGTTTGATGCTCACAAAAACCTTCACAATGCCGTAGCTCTTATTAAAGAGCGCTGGATAATCTAGCACGAAACATGCACGTTGGGCACGATTTCTACACGAACCTTAAATTTCTCCAAAAACAATCCAACAATCAAAGTTCTTCCTAACTGTAAAAGAGACATAAAAACCACAAAAATCCAAAAACCAACCAAATGCAATGGTTAAGATCATCCAATTTATAAGTAAAATTCACTTATCACTAAGGTTGATGGTTGCTAAGGCAAGTAAGTCAACAAAAAGAAAAACAATACTCATGGTTGCCATGCTCCTCTGAATAAAAACATTATAAATACCATGCTATTTATAGAGTAAATATGCCCCTTGAACATAATCTCAACGCATTTCAATAGCTGTCAATTTGGAACTGGCGAGGATCTAGATTTTCTGCATGTAAGTTGCAAGAAATTATATATCCTCACTAATACTCTAAATCAAAATTTTTGCGTCTATTAATGATTGTAGGTCTCAATCACAACCTGGCTATGTCGAAGAGTATATCGCTCAATTCAATTATAGAAAATTATTTAGTCGGTGATATTTTGAGATTTTTCCAATTAGGATTTTCTCTTAGCTTTATTTCTATGTTGAGCATATATTGTGTTTATAATGTATTAATAGTTCAAAATTTTAGATAATTAAATCTATTCAACATGACTTTTTTAGGATTGGATTGCACTGAGGATTTGTAATATCAATTCGTTCCAACTCATAATGAATTGAAATCTCTTTACTAACAAAAGCTTCACTAATCTCCAAATGATAATTGGATTCTTTTTCACAATTTTCTTCCTTCAGCATATGTTCATATCCTCTATTATAACAAAAGATATACAACACCTTCTCAAAAGATTGTTTAAATATGATCCTCAAGGGAATGGGAAAAAGATTAGTGGGGTTCACCAATGGTTAATAACAATGGTAGACCAAGGATTGAATTTTTTAGGGGACCAAATGTTTAAAAAAAATATTTTAAATTAAGTTAAAAATATCAATAAAGTAAACTATAAAATAAAAACAAAAAAATTATTAATCATAACAACATTTAAAAAAATAAGTATATAACAAACATATTAAAGTAACATCAATGTAATGTAATATATGTGTGTGTGTGTGTGTGTGTGTGTGTGTGTATGTGTGTGTATTAGAGAGAACTACTTGATTTTCTTTCAAATTCTTGAAAATCGTTTATAATTAATTATATGCTAAATTTCTTTGCAAGTAGATGAAAGAGTGAGATACTTTTTTCTGTATATGATATTTTAATTATGACTTTATAAGGAAATCCATTCATATAAGGTATCCTTACTTAGATAGGAAGTATCACTTTTTTATTAAATTAAATTTTAAGAAGAATATTTAATTAATGATAGAATAAAATAAAAAAATATAGATTTCACTTATTTAAAATATCAATTGTATCCTTATACAAATAGATTTACATAAAATATTTGAGGAGGTCAAAATAGAAAATTCATATATTATGAATCATATTATATTAGAAAATTTAAATAAATTCGATGATCTTATTTCAGGCTGGTGGGGCTCGGGCCCGCTTAGGCCCAAGACTGGTTCCGCCATTGGCTGAGAACTAATTAATCTGCCGTGGACATGAAACGCTTTAATTCTCTAAGAAAAATGATCCTACGTGTTTGTTTAACAAATAACACTTGTTTGAGAACAAAATGATTTGTAGTTTCCTTAGCTAACAGCTGAAAATAAACAAAAGAATTTGTCATGATTTGTTCTTAATTTCATGGAGATATTTTCTCAAATAAATTCATTAAGTAGAATAGTAGACTTCATATCAGGATGACTTTGTTGTTTACTTTATACAATTATAGAAATGACTAATTCCCATCCCGTTCGTAACCAAGTGAGATAATTATATATTTATATATCTTATCTTTGTCACGAAAACAAAAACAACAATTATTAGTCGCCCACGAAGACTACTCTCCATCGTTGACATTTTCTAACTTCTCCACCACGGCAAGACCATGTAAGACAAAGATAAACATAAAAATACTCTCTAAGATATATGTAAGTTTTGCTATATATGGCTCATCACTCGTAGGTTTGGCGATCTGCAATCTTGCTGTGAGAACCATGCATGCAAGCCTTCGCTTGCCATGTCGAGGGACTAGGAGAGGTCATGTCGTAGCATTTCGAACTGTGGTAACACTGCTTTTTGAATAACACTCGTGATCTTTAATTAGGCTTTAACTTGTGAAAAGCAAAATTGGATTAAAGAAATCATTTTAACATCAGGTTCATTAGTCATTCCCTGCTTTCTCTCATCTTTTGTGCAGTAAATCTTTAATCGGAGTCCATTACGACCAGATTTCAATGACGCAATAGTACTACACATTAATGATATACATTTACAAAATGTTAAAATATAAAAACAGTTTGAGCAGATATAAAAATAATATATACAATTAATATTATTATTTTTAATTACAACATCTGCGATGACTTTTTTTTTTCTAGATTCTTAACATTTGCGTTAAAAGCACAAGATATAAAACAAATTAAAACGACAAAAATGCCCAGTTGCCCTTTAAAATGATATTTTATAATTAATAAATTATGTTTAATTTCTAATAATTCATTCTTAACTGTTCAATAGTATTCTGTCATATTCCCTTATATCGAATTATATATAATTTATATTTGTATATGTGGAATTATTATGTATTTATTTATTATAATTAATGTTAATAAATCAATATAGAAATCTTGAATTATATGGATATTAAAATTGAACTGCAATCAAGTACATGTCTTGAATTAAAATTGGGGAGGTGGATAGGCCGGGGTCAAAGGAGCGTATCGCGTTCAAAATTGAATAAGGGAAGCCTCCGTCTTGATGGCTTGACTTGAGCTTGCATTAATTAATTTGGCTTATACTTGCCTGTCGCATCTCTACTTTTCTTGCCGTGATAGGCTTCCTTTCACAAAAGTCCGGGAATAACCTTCTCCTTTATTACTTAATACTTACGAGTTGCGCTACAGCCGTTATATTGTAGCGCGTATAAAAATCGTAAATATATTTTTAAAAATCGTAATTTAATTAAAAAAATCGTATTTATGATTTTTATATATTTTTTATTTATAATTTTTATATATTTTTTAAATATAATTTTTATTCATTCGTTTACGATTTTTATAACGTATTTACGATTTTTACGTACATAAACAGTGACTGTACCGATATAACTACTGTATCGTAGTTTTCCCTAATACTTCATATGGGGTTATTAATCATTTCTATTACATCGATTTAATAAATTTTTTTTTCTGGTCAATAATTTGTCTTAGAAAGGCTGATTTTATAACATATACGTACTTGTCTTCTCTTTTATTGAGTTATGCTTTTCTTTTCTTTTCTTTTTTCAAATTTACAAATTGTTACTGTTACTAAGAAGTTTTTATTTTGCTTCAAAACGCTGATGAAATTTCTATTATTGTAAAAGTTTTATTCTTCTTTGTCATTAATCAATTCTCATAAATTTTGCCTTAATTTAGGCTTTGACTAGAACTAGAATTAGATAAATAATACATTTTATTAATATTGTATTTTAAACTGAATTCAAACTAAAAGAGAATCCAATTCTCACCTATTGTTGTAAAACCCTAATATATATAATCTATATATCATCTTTTCTTTAAAAAAAAAATTAGAATCATATCAAATTTGTATCATATATGTATAGAATAAATTAATCGTGGTCAATTTGGAGCCGGCATGGGATAAGTGTTACTGTGACAGCCGTCATGCTAACATATTAAAGCAACAAGACTTTGTCACCACTACCACCATGACCAAGTGGCATAACTTATCGACCAAGAATCCAATCCACCGCGTAGTCAAATCTTAACCGCCGAGTCTTTGTTCATGTGTGCCACCACATCACATGCCGTCTTATTTGTATGTTTCATACTTGCATACATCTACAAGTTAAATCGTTCAAAAAAAAAAAAAATTGCAAGATACTAGTTGTCAGGTCTCTTTCGGCTAAATTAATCACGATTCCTCTACAGTAGCCCACTTCGTTTGCTTCATTCATATTAATATTCGTTTGATTCATCTTATTTATAGTCATTCATGATATAAATATCTCCATTTCTTCATTACATTTTCAAGTGAGTTTCAATCAACTACCTTTCAAGCTTCAATTTTCTCATCTCAACGAAACAAACAACTATTAATCATGGCCAGGATGAGCTGTCTACTTCCTTTCTTTCTCATCTCCCTCCTCTTCTTGTCTCTGTCTCTTCGAACTTCAGCTCATGAACATCATCACCATCATCGTCAAGCTGCTTTGATTCCTAACAGTAGAGTTCTCAGTACCTTTCAAGAGGGTAGGCAACTTCTCAGCTCATTTCAGCAGCCTCGCAAGCTCAAAATTTACATGAAGAAAAGGGCTACAGGAGCTGGTACAGGTATTGCTACTCGTGGTCGTGGCAAGACTTCTGCAGCTTTCAGAAGTACTCAGATATCTTCCTTCCATGTTGGTTCTGTCTTGGCTTCCTCTCTTCTCCTTGGCTTCTTCGTCCTGTAATCTTTTCATCAATCAATATCATGTACTAGCTAGACTGTTTCTATATATACAAGCGTGTGTCCTCTGTGACTGGTTTTCGTTAATCTTCTTCAAGATCTAGATCTGTGCCTGATTTTCATATGACTAGTGGGAAATTTTTATTTTGTTTGAATTTCGATTGGTTGTTTGATTTATTAATTTTATGTGGATGTAATAATTTGTAAAGTTCTCGACGAATTTGTATAAATCTTACACGATGCTCAAAAAGTTCTGAGAAAGAATATAATATGTTGAAGAAAGTTTCCAATCTCGCAGCTTTCATTTGATTTGTCGCGGTCCAGATTTTATTATCATGATAATGTTAATTATTCAATAGAGAGTGAAGAGTTAGTGGGAGTAGTTGTTTCATCACAATTATAAGTTGTGATTAACATGTATAACAATTAATAGGAAGGGATGTTTTAATATAAATTTTTGATATAAAATTAGACATAAATTTTTAATTATTGACCTATAAAATTTAAAAATTGAGATAATTAACGAGTTAGTAACTTTAAATATAATTTATAGATTTTTAATTTTAATAATTAGATTTTGTGAAGTCAATAATTATAAATTTGTATCATTCAATATAAAATTTGTGTTAAAAAATCATTCTCGCGGCGTTAATTGTCAAAACAGCCAAGTAATTGACGTTAAAAATTTATATAATGTGGCATATGTCGACCTCTTAAGTTTCCCAAAACGAGAACATATTTTTATTTTTTACCCCCAACTTTGACGTCGTTGCCAATTTATTGAAATCTCATCGGTCAAAATCTAAGTAAATTCATTGTAAAGATTAGATCTAGTTCCGAGTTTAGTTTATGTTAAACTAGTATTACAAAAGCAAAAGTAGAGTTTTTACACTAAAATATATATAATGAAACTGGTCTATATCTACTCTATCTATTTCAAAAATATTTTTTAATCATGTAATCTTTAAGATTTATCATGTTATCTTAAGGATTGATTATTTTTTGTCTAGAATCAAAATTTAACCTATTCTCAAATTTTAGATTTTTTTAATGATTTTTTTGTTTCTTACTTAAGACTTAATCCAAAATATTTTCATTTAAATGAAAAAAGAGAAACTTTTTTTTTTATCTAAATGTAAATATCTGAATCATTTATTATTCTACTAATTCTCTTAAATGCCTTTATAAAATTCATTTATGACTAATTTATACATAACCTAAGATTTTAATTTTGAAATATTATTATTTATTTCTAATATTGTATTGCGGTTCTCTATATAATTTTAAAATTATTTTATGATCACTTAGCATATTTATATATCAAATTCTTAAAAAAAAATAACTTCTTTATGCAATTATACACATTTAAATAAATTAAATTCATAATAAATATTGATATGCAAATAATTTTATTATGTGAAATAAAATTACAAGTGAAAATAATATATATAAATAATTATATATATGAAACCATTATAATTTTAAGGCATTTTAATATAGATATTAAAATAAAAAAAATCATTCAGATTTTTATATTCAGACCTATTTATATTTCAGTTTAATTCAAACCTATAAAGATTTTAGAAAAAAAAATTATCTCCTTAATTGTTATTTTAGGCTTAAGTAATATAGAACCTATAATTTTGTATACAAATTAATATGACAGTATATTGTATGAGTTGTAAGAATGAGAAGATTTGAACTTGAAATCTTTAACTTTGATTTTATTTTAATTAAGGATCTAATAGTAATATTTGAATATAATTAAGTCAAAAATACATGTTAATTTACTATTTGATATTTCTTTTATTAGATATAAATACTACTATTACTACTCTTATAATTTCTTTTTCTTTTTTACAAAATTACTAAAAAACTAATATCACATGTACTGATTGGAGAAGTGAATTTAAAGTAAACGTGGATTTAGATTGATGAAGTAACAATAAAATATTAATGCTATATAGATTTATATGAGTCAATTTCTTATATGAATAATTTGTGAGTATAGTATAGCATCACTCATTGGATATATATTATGTACACCGATATAATTGCTTGGATTCTTATCGATCCTTATTAATAATTAGGGATGGTAATTATACTTGCATACCCGCATACCCATCCCATAATGGGGAAGGTATGTATATCACTTTTATGAATTTGGGTAGGATAAAGCTATGTAAATTGGACCCTTGAAGGGTATGGATAGGATAAGGGTATGAGTCAAAACCCTACCCATACCCTTCAATACCATTTAAGTATCCTATTAAATAAATTATTAGTATTAATTTAAATAAATTGTAAAAAGTTTAATAACTAAAACATAAACTACATAGTTTTAACAGAACTTCAATCATCGTTTTTGCTTGTTTTTAAAATATATGATTTAAAATACATTTAATACTATTATACTAAATTTAATAATTGCTATTTCATCATTTGATGTTATAGCAATTGCTAAGTTGGGATCAAATTCATAATTGAAGAATTGCAAGAAGAAGATAATGAAGGCTTTTATCATACTTTATAGTCTTTTTATTTTATTTTCTTTCTTTGTTAGTTAAATGTTTCAGGAGTCATGTTTGGACTTCATTCAATACAATTAAATTATTAGTATTATTTTATGATTAGACCCTATGGGCACATTTTTATAAATAGATAGGGTATGATTTTGAGTAAGGTATGAGTATAAAACTTAAGATCATTGAAGGGTATAGGTACAATTTTTTTAATAAGTATAGGATATAGATACTACCATACCTTACCCTACCTTACCTGATCCATTGCCATTCCCATTAGTAATTTCAGGAAAAAGAGATTATAAGTTTGCAGGATCACCATGATGAACGGTACATTCTCTATGGCTTGAAGTCGTACTCATTGAATCGATCAGCTCTAATTAGCCATTTGATAAAGTCTCTTAATTAAAGATAAATGTCCCCATGCGGTGTGACTCAGCATGTTATGAACTTTATCTTTTAACTTGGATTATTCTCACTTTTGTATATGGCAGCCTTTCGGTGTTTATAAGCATAGAATTAATTAGCTTGTTAATCAGAAGCAATTATCTTTTTAATTATTTGATTCCTAGCTCGTAGGCATCTTATAACGTTTTTAGAATTTTTTGGTGTCTCGTCTCTCCCCACTTTTTGATTCCTTCAGTATCGACCTGTCTGTTCGATGACACAAACGCTATATTGATATATAATGATAAGTTTTTAAATATTACTAATGGAATGTTGCGTAATCAAGTTCCAAATTAATTTTTTATTATGTAGTTTGTTTATTTTATATTAATTTTGATTTTTATGTTTGATGCTGTCTTTGTTCCTTTCCATATAAATATAAATAAACAGTGAACTATAGCTAGAATATATTGTAGAGCCTTGCAACGATAAAAAATTAAAGTGCCGATCCCATGACAGATACAAAATACTTATTATTATTATGGGGAAAATTGAAAAAATGGACAAATTTAGGGGGTTTGTTTGAAAAATAGACATGTTCTGAAATATTTTCATCCCATAGACACTTTTGTGTCTAAAAGACAAAAACACCCCTGTCCTAAAATAAATTTTCAAAACCTTCGTTATTTCATATCCTTCGGACAAATTTTAAGAAAGACAGTAAAGCAAGACACAGAACAACGGAAACCAGTAACAGCTCGAATCACTTAACTTCACTGTCCCGAAACAATCTCAATATCTGAAGCAGTAAGCAAAACGCGTAAGAACAACTTTTCCTTAATCTCTCTGTAAATGGCATGAAAATTTAATGTATGTGTAGTGTTTTCGTTATTGCTCGCTTTGGTAACTGACAACCGCATTATATAGCTTAAAAATGAGTTATATATGTGAACTAAGGGTAGAGATAGTGCCGTCTGTGTGAAAAAATGCTGGAAATTGGCTGTCGGTGTGCAAAAATGGGCTTTCGCAGTCGAAGGTCGAAGAAGACGACTGTCTTCGAGTTTCGTCGAGTGTCGTCGAGGGTAGTCGAGTGTCGAGAAGTTCT
Source organism: Boswellia sacra (assembly GCA_013180625.2). NCBI lineage: Eukaryota > Viridiplantae > Streptophyta > Magnoliopsida > Sapindales > Burseraceae > Boswellia > Boswellia sacra. Next base: position 1,996 of record SNVD02010312.1, on the reverse strand, counting down.
ATCGGGACCGAATCACGACAATTCGGATGGTGGTTTCGAGTGTCTAGCCATTGCCTCGATTCTAGGTTCGAGTGTCGCGTGTTCGAGTTCCGTCGAGGGTCTTGTGGATTGTCAAAAGTTCGTGTGTCGCGTGTCGAGAGTCGAGTGTAGGACGCGTGGAACCGACCTGTAGATGTCTCGAACCATTCATGTCGAGTGTTTCGAGAGTCGTGGACACCATTTTGTCGAGCTTTCGAGTAAGAGAGTCGAGTGTACAAGTTGACGAGTGTCGGACGACGAGTTAGTCGAGTTCGAGTGTCGTGTCACATATGTCGAGTGTCGAGTGTTTTTGTCGAGTCTCGTCGAGCGTTTTGGCAGAACGCTCTTTTTTCCCACTTTTGCAAGCTATTTCATAATTATTTTTTGTCCACGGATCTTATATGATATGATATATCTCAATCATGCAGGAAATGGAAACTTTACGCATACTCATTACATATAATAGTTCATGGACTGTGCAGGAGAACGGTAGTTATTTGTATGCCGGTGGGACGGGGAAGCCATTGATAATTCGTAGATGTGCTACTTATAACGAGTTGGTTGACTGTATTAGTACTAAAATGGGTTGGGATCTTCGTAAGAAAAGAATGAGTTTAGAGGTTCAATTTGCTTGTAAGGGTGTTCTTCCAATGCCGATTCGTATTGAGACTGACGACGGTGTTTCTTTTTTCATACAACATTGTTTGGAGGACCAACAATCATATACACCATTAGTTGTTAAAGTTGAAGATAGGGAGAAGCAAAGACAGAGGTTAGGGTCAGGATCCAATGCAATCCGTAGGCGAGAAGGATGTTCTCATCCCTCTTTCTTTCGTTCAGCAAGTGGGAGCAACCAATTAAGTGAGTCTACTCCTGTTTGTGGACAACCAGAATTGAATGACGATGTTGGCGTTGAGTTTGAGCAGTGTTCAGGGCATGCGGGGCATGAGTCATTTGGGGTAGGGGTGTTATTTCAAAATGAAGAAGGAGTGCCTCCATCGATGCCATCGAGATTGGTACGTCATCTTGACAGCATTAGAGAGTTTGAGAGTCTAGGTAATATTGATGATGTTAATGATGACGATGGTGGCAATGAATATTGCGAAGATACTGATGATGGTGGTGATGATGTTCGTGTGCATGTTGACGATGACAATAATGATTACACGGTTCATATTGAGAATGATGTTGAGGGATTGGATGATTTTGTTGTTGATGGGCACAATGTAGCCGGTTCACATTTCGATAATGAGGGAGAACGGGAGATCTTGAATGATGTGAACCATGATGAGCCGTTTACCGTGCCTTATCCAATTCACTCCACACCTACCGTGCCTCCTCCAATTCACTCCACACCTACCGTGCCTCCTCCAATTCACTCCACACCTACTCATCCAGTATATGGCCATCAGGAAGATCCGATGTCGAATAATGACAGCTCTCAGGCTAACACATTCAGGTGGATGCCGCCTATCGTCCCTCCACCCTCCACAGATGGCGATGATGCCTCATCATTTGTAGTTGACGAGATTGAGGTTGGGGTTGGACAGATTTTTAACAGCAAAACGGAGCTTCGAGAGAAGTTAGCGATGTTGGCATTAAGACGAAACTTTCAATTCAAGGTGAGGAACTCCAACGCCATAAGGTTTGAGGTTGTATGTCGTGCTGAATCTTGTAAATGGCGTTTACGTGCCATAAAGGTGGCCGATTCACATTTCTTCCAAGTCAAAACGTATAAGAACCACCACACGTGCTCCAGAGCCAGACTTCACCCAGTTCACAAATAGGCAACTGCACATGTCATTGGCAAACATATTAAGAGCAAATTCGTTGAGGCATCGAGAATATATCGTCCAAAGGATATTATGTCCGATGTTCAGGAGTCATTGGGTGTTAATATCATGTACAATAAGGCATGGAGGGCAAAGGAGGTAGCTTTGCAAGAACTTCACGGATCTCATGAGGAATCATTCATACT